>CM022299.1:495761910-496191650 GCA_011799875.1 Thinopyrum elongatum | reverse complement strand
TTCAAGTGATATGTTTCCTTGTACATGTGTGTAATTAATCAATCTAAGGACTATATCTTGTTGTAGCCTTGCAAGTGGAGATGTGTCAAATCCTAGAAAATCATCAAGTTAGGATTGAGCAAGTCTAACTGAGTAGAAGACGCAAAAAATGCATTTACTATGCTTCCTCTTTCAACTAAAAGGAGGAGTTGATTCAATCAAATGTCCACACATGCTAATTTGAAGGCTTAAGAACTCTCTATTCTACTAAAAATTATAAGAATTACGAAGATAACATATAGGACAAACATGTATATCTAGAAGGGGATTGGAGCCTTTCTTGTGTGATGCTAAGATCTAAAACCACTCTCAGCTTAAACTATCCTACTTCTAGTTTTCTCATCCAACGGAGGAAAACATGATCAATTATTTCCAAAAGCTAACCATATAAGCAAGGCTAAAAGGAGCTCATTAGTACTGCAAGCTTGATCTAATCACTATATCAACTACTAATGCAAATTTCGAACAGTAAAAGCAACCATTATGTGGTAGAAACGAACAATACTATTTTAACCCTGAAACATGATTTGCAGACTCGGATTATAGTGTCAAATACAGGTTATAGGATATTGGTTGTAAAATGTTTCCCACAAAAACATTCAGTTTTCATATCTAGGCTCTAACATATAAATATGAACTAAATGACTTAAGCTCCAGGGAGGAGGAAGCATACTTGTCTTTACTCTAGAAAAAAAAATGCATACCTAATTGACACTATTGTCGATCAGTTCTCTAGCAACACTACAGTCACAATATTACAATTTAGTTCTATTACTTTAGGTAAGGTTTTCAATTGAGCAGCTAACTGTAATTTTCGGAACATAATTGTTGGGGCCGCCAAAATTGGTGAGGCTGCAAACAGTGAACTAAAAAAGACAAGGTAATAAAGATCTTAACAATATCCTTAATAAAGATCAGAGTTTGTTAGAACCTTAGAAGATGGTTTCGATTCTGAGACTGAAATAGCACTGTTTGTGGGAAACAACTACTCTCTCTTCAGCGACACTTATTTTAGGACGGAGGGATGAAACACGCGATAGCAACAAAAGAAATTTATATTTTTGCCCGACGATAATAGCTTTCAGTTTCAGAAATGTAGAAACCAAGACATACAAAAATCCAGCGTTCAAAAATTTATGTAATCTAAAAAACATGAAGATTTTTCACAAGAAAAAACATGAAGGTATAGACAACAACTTACAAAATTCCCCAGACCAACACTAAATAAATGGGTGACTTGCAGAAATGTGAGTCGTTGAGGCATCAGATAAACTTATTTTGCTAGGGGGACAGTACGAATAGCAGTAGCAGGCAGATTTTGTACAACTGGAACCTGCTTGTCGTGGAGGGTGCTCATGGTACCTGAACCAGCTCCACCCGTTGGAGGACTTGTGATCGACCGCGCGTTAGGCCTCTAGGAACAGCGGGTTCTCCTCTGTGAGCGCCAAAGCTGTTTGGTTGGGTCAAAATCATGAATCAGCGAGAATCAAAGCTCACATCAGTCTGAACCCTCGGCTAGCTCGCATTGCTGCTTCATTGCGAAACTTGGCCTAGAGTCCAAGACTCTTCAAACTCGTATTGAGTCTTCTGGCAGTGATTCCTTGCGCAGCTCCTTCCTCCTCTCGGACATGTGAGCCCAGGTAGCAGTAGGCATATTTTGCACAAGCAGCGGCTTAACCAGCAAATGCACAACAGGAGCAGCACACATATTTGGCAAGACATTCAGCAAGATCTAACACAACATGAGTTTTGTAGTTCAACTCAATGAAAAGGACATGGCTTGAGATTTATTACCGCAATGGGATGGCAGACGCAGGACGGGTCCAGCTGGATCTGGTTGGAGCAGGCGTCGGAGACCTTCTAGTGCAGGCACCGACGGTGGCAATCGCCGCACGCCCCTCCTCCTTGAGATCTGACCATGGATCAACGGATCTGTGGGAGGAGGAATCCCGGCTCGGCATCGTCGTCGGGAAGGACTGAGAGGACCTCCTTGAGATGAATACGACACCCTTGGCGCAGGATACACGGACGCGGGCACCGGCCGCCGTACACGCGGAAAGATGGATATCGCCACACCCCCTGCCTTGACCGATCACTGATGTAGAGGGGGTCAACGACGGGCGGATCTGGAGCGTCAGTGGCGGGGAGGCCGCGGCCGTCGTGGCGCCGATGGAGACCCATGACCGGGCGTCCTCGCAAGGGAGGCAGTGGCACGTGCAGAAGAATCTGGTGGGCTTGATGTGTGAGGGCGGCGGCGAAGGGATCTGGTGTGGCGTCGCTCGAGGGCACCTGGAGGCTTCGCTCGCTCGATCGCACGTTGCGAGTCGAAGATGATTTTTTTTCGCTGGTTTTCTTTCGTCAGTTTATTTTCGTTCGATTTACTTGCCTGCGAGGGGAGTACCTGGAGGCATCGCTCACTGGGTTGGTTTGATTTTTTTGGCGTGCGAGGGGACTACCTGGGAGGTGGGAGGAGGACGAAAATAAACCAAACGAAGGTGGGACGAAAAAAAACCATGAAACGGAGACTACCAAGTCGTCCCTTAGGAGTAGAGATGATAGTGGGGGTGAATCTCTTAGGTATATAGGATTTCTGCGAAGAGTACGAGTAGTTTGGATACAGGTAGATAATTTGTATATTCTCCCATAAGAAAAACTTGTTTTCCCCTGAAAAAACATATACCCCTCAAAAAATAGGGGGAAGTACCGTGTATTTCCCTCGATAAAAATGGAAAAGTTAAATTGTATCTCCACAAAAAGAAGAACCGTTTAAATATTGTTTTGTGTAATCAAACTCGTCACACTCACTTCATGATATTATCGATACGATACTTATGAAGTGAAAGTGCATGCAACATATAGCTGGCAAAGGTAGTCGACATAACTTTGAACTTAAGAGATCACATGGTTTTAGAGAAGGATGCCTCCGCACCTGGTACCAATAGTCCTTCATTGGAACATTCAAGTACACATATTACAGGCAGACCGGAATTTTGAAATATGAAAACGCTATCTGGTATCTTAAAAAAAACTAATACATATGGATGTTCTTCATGTGTCTACACTTTTTTAGGTTTTTCGGGAGTATAAAAATATACTTTTCAAATTGTTTTTAAAAGTGTAGAACCTCCAAATCGACTTTTTTGACAAACTACACTCCTAGTAATAGAATTGCTCATAAAAAATGATGCTCTTCTTGGAACGCATGATAGTGAAATATATCACATGGATAGGAAAGAATAATATGTACATTAGCACCCGTGTCAATTAACCAATCAGAAGAATGACCGTTTTTAGTAAGGTATTTTCTACAAGCACTGAAATTATCGGTAACGTGTAATTTGATAGCGAGATAATTTGTAACAAGTGACAAGTAGCAATAATAACTAAGGTGCGGCAAGGTAGCCCAATCTTTTTTGTAGCAAATGACAGGCCGGAACAGTCTCTTATAATAAGTAAAACGTTTCCGAGGACACACGGGAATTTCATCTAGTCATTTTTATCATGTTTGTTTGATTCGCGTTCACTACTTTGATAATTTGATATGTGGGTGGATCGATGCTTGGGTGTTATTCTTACTTGAACAAGCCTCCCACTTATGATTAACCCTCTCGCAAGCATCCACAACTATGAAAGAAGAATTAAAATAAATCTAATCATAGCATTAAACATATGGATTCAAATCAACCCCTTACGGAATAGCGCATAAACTAGGGTTTAAGCTTCTGTCTCTAGCAACCCATCATCTAATAACTACTCCAAAATGCATTCTCTTAGGCCCAAAGATGGTGAAGTGTCATGTAGTCGATGTTCACATAACACCATTAAGGGAAACAACAACATACATATCATCAAAATATCGAACGAATACCAAATTCACATGATTACTTATGACAAGACTTCTCTCATGTCCTCAAGAACAAAAGTAACAACTCACACATCATATTCATGTCCAAGATCAGAGGGGTATTGAATAGCATAATGGACCTGAACATATAATATTCCACTAAATAAACCAACTAGCATCAACTACAAGATGTAATCAACACTACTAGCAACCCACAGGTACCAATCTGAGGTTCTGATACAAAAATTGAATACAAGAGATGAACTAGGGTTTGAGATGAGATGGTGCTGATGAAGATTGGTCCTCCCATGATGAGAGGGTTGTTGGTGATGACGATGGCTTCGATTTCCCCCTCCCAGAGGGAAGTATCCCCGGCGGAATCGCTCCACCGGAGAGCAAATGTGCTCCTGCTCAAGTTCCGCCTCGAGACGGCGGTGCTCCGTCCCGAAAGTCCTCTCCTTATTTTTTCTAGGGCAAATGGGCTTATATACCAGAAGATGGGGGCCGGAGGCTGGCCAGGGGCCCCATAAGCCACCAAGGCGCGCCCTGGCCCCCTCTGGTACTTCTTTTCTCTAATATTTTTTATTTATTCAAAAATAAATCTCCGTGAAATTCAGCTCATTTGGAGATGTGCAGAATAGGTATCTCTGACATAGCTTTTTCAGGTCCAGAATTCCAGCTGCCGGCAATCTCCCTCCTCGTGTAAATCTTGCATATTAAGAGAGAAAATGCATTAAAATTGCTCCACAAAGTGTTATATTGATTAAAAACACTATAAATAATAGTAGGAGAAACATGATGCAAAATGGACGTATCAACTCCCCCAAGCTTAGACCTCGCTTGTTCTCAAGCGAAAGCCGATATCGATAGCCATGTCCACATGTTTAGAGAGAGAGGTGTCGATAAAAACAAAATACAGACATACTAGCATCATGATCATTATTATAACAGTAATAAACATTATCATAGAACTTCTCATGAGCAAGTAACAATTCACCACTGATGAAAATATGCCCTAGAGGCAATGATAAAATGGTTATTATTATATTTTCTTAATCATGATAAAGGTTTATTATTCATGCTAGAATTGTATTAACCGGAAACTTAAATACATGTGTGGATACATAAACAAATACCGTGTCCCTAGTGAGCCTCTACTAGACTAGCTCGTTGATCAAAGATGGTTAAGGTTTCCTAACCATAGACATGAGTTGTCATTTGATAACGAGATCACATCATTAGGAGAATGATGTGATGGACAAGACCCAACCGTTAGCATAGCATATGATCGTTCAGTTTATTGCTACTACTTTCTTAATGTCAAATAAATATTCCTTTGACTATGAGATCATGCAACTCCCGGATATCGGAGGAATACCTTGTGTGCTATCAAACGTCACAACGTAACTGGGTCATCATAAAGATGCTCTACAGGTATCTCCAAAGGTGTCTGTTGAGTTGGCATGGATCGAGATTAGGATTTGTCACTCCATGTATCGGAGAGGTATCTTTGGGCCCTCTCGGTAATACACATCATAAGAAGCCTTGCAATAAAAGTGACTAAGGAGTTAGTTACAAGATGATGTATTACGGAATGAGTAAAGAGACTTGCCGGTAATGAGATTGAACTAGGTATGAAGATACCGACGATCGAATCTCGGGCAAGTAACATACCGACAGATAAAGGGAATTACGTATGTTGTCATAAGGTTCGACCGATAAAGATCTTCGTAGAATATGTAGGAACCAATATGGGCATCCAGGTTCCGCTATTGGTTATTGACCGGAGAGGTGTCTCGGTCATGTCTACATCATTCTCGAACCCGTAGGGTCCGCACACTTAACGTTCGTTGACGATATAGTATTGTATGAGTTATGTGAGTTGATGACCGAATGTTGTTTGGAGTCCCGGATGAGATCACGGACATGACGAGGAGCTCCGGAATGGTCTGGAGGTAAATATTGATATATAGGATGATAGTATTTGGTCACCGGAAAGGTTTCGGAAGTACCAGGTATTTTATCGGGGTGCCGGAAGGGGTTCCGGGAGGCCACCGGCAAGCGGTGGGCCTTATGGGCCAAAGGGGGGAGCACACCAGCCCACAAGGGGGCTGGTGCGCCCCTCCACCCCTTGCCCACACACCAAAGAGGGAGGAAAGGAAGGGGGAGGCGCCCCAAAGGCAGCCAGCCCCCCTTTCCTTCCCCCCCATGCACAAATATGGAAGGGGGGATTCGGCCAGGGCAGCCGCCCTAGGGCAGCCGCCGGCCACTTGGGGCGCCCTAGGGGCTGCCTCCCCTCCCCCCTCCACCAATATATATGAGAGGAGGGAGAGGGGCAACACACACCATGATTCCCTGGCCGTGTGCGGCGCCCCTCTCCCTCTAGTTCGTCCTCGGTCATATTTTCGTAGTGCTCGGCGAAGCCCCGCGAAGATAGTTGCATCACCACCGTCACCGCGCCATCGTGCTGCCGGAACTCATCTACTACTTCGCCCGTCTTGATGGATCAAGAAGGCGAGGACGTCATCGAGCTGAACATGTGCTGAACACGGAGGTGTCGTACGTTTGGTACTTGATCGGGCGGATCATGAAGGTGTATGACTACATCAACCGCGTTGATAAACGCTTCCTCTTATGGTCTACGAGGGTACGTAGACATACTTTCCCCTCTCGTTGCTATGCATCTCCATGGATAGATCTTGCGTGTGCGTAGAAATTTTTTGTTTTCCATGCAACGTTCCCCAACAGTGGTATCAGAGCCAGGTCTATGCGTAGATGATATGCATGAGTAGGACACAAAGAAGTTGTGGGCGGTGATGTTCATACTGCTTACCACCAACGTCTTATTTTGATTCGGTGGCATTGTGGGATGAAGCGGCCCGGACCAACCTTACATGTCCACGCACATGAGACCGGTTCCACCGACTGACATGCAACTTGTTTTGCATAAAGGTGGTTGGCGGGTGTCTGTTTCTCCTACTTTAGTTGAATCGAATTTGACTACGGCCGGTCCTTGAAGAAGGTTAAAACAGCAAACTTGATAAATCACCGTTGTGGTTTTTCCGTAGTTAAGAATGGTTCTTGCTAGAAGCCCGTAGCAGCCACGTAAAACTTGCAACAACAAAGTAGAGGACGTCTAACTTGTTTTTGCAGGGCATATTGTGATGTGATATGGTCAAGACGTGATGTGATATATATTATTGTATGAGATGATCATGTTTTGTAATATCGACAACCGGCAGGAGCCTTAGGTTGTCTCTTAATTATTGTATGAAATGCAAACGTCCTGTAATTGCTTTACTTTGTCGCTATGCGTTAGCAATAGTTGTAGAAGCAATAGTTGGCGAGACGCCCCCGATGCAACGATAGAGATCAAGGTGTCGAGCCGATGATGATGGAGATCATGATGATGCTTTGGAGATGGAGATCAAAAGCACAAGATGATGATGGCCATATCATGTCACATATTTTGATTGCATGTGATGTTTATCCTTTTTTCATCTTATTTTGCTTAGAACGGCGGTAGCATTATAAGATGATCCCTTCACTAAATTTCAAGATAAAAGTGTTCTTCCCGAGTAAGCACCGTTGCCAAAGTTCATCGTTTTGAAGCACCTCGTGATGATCGGGTGTGATAGACTCTACGTTCACATACAACGGGTGTAAGCCAGTTTTGCACATGCAGAATACTTGGGTTAAACTTGACGAGCCTAGCATGTACAGACATGGTCTCGGAACACTAGAGACCAAAAGGTCCAACATGGGTCATATAGTAGATATGATCAACATAAAGATGTTCACCATTGAAGACTACTCCATCTCACGTGATGATCGGACATGGTTTAGTTGATTTGTATCATGTATCACTTAGACAACTTGAGGGATGTTGATTTAAGTGGGAGTTCATTAGTAATTTGATTAATTGAACTATCATGAACATAGTCAAAATGTCTTTGCAAATTATGTTGTAGTTCAATAGCTCACGATGTAACTTCCACATTTTGATACGTTCCTAGAGAAAACTAAGTTGAAAGATGATGGTAGCAATAATGCGGACTAGGTCCATGATCTGAGGCTTATCCTCATTGCTGCACAGAAGAATTATGTCCTTGATGCATCGCTAGGTGACATACCTGCTACAGGAGCTGATGCAGACGTAATGAACGTTTAACAAGCTTGATCTGATGACTACTTGATAGTTTAGTGCACCATGCTTTACAGCTTAGAATCAGGGCTCCAAAGACGTTTTGAACGCCATGGAGCATATGGGATGTTTCAAGAGCTGAAATTGGTATTTCAGGCTCATGCCTGTGTTGAGAGGTATGAGACCTCTGACAAGTACTTTGCCTACAAGATAGAGGAGAATAGCTCAGCCAGTGAGCATGTGCTCAGAATGTCTGGGTACTACAATCGCTTGAATCAAGTGGGAGTTAATCTTCCAGATAAGATAGTGACTGACAGAGTTCTCCAGTCACTATCACCAAGCTACTAGAGTTTCGTGATGTACTATAATATGCAAGGGATGACGAAAATGATTCCCAAGCTCTTCGCGATGCTGAAATCGGCGGAGGTAGAAATCAAGAAAGAACATCAAGTGTTGATGGTTAACAAGACCACCAGTTTTAAGAAAAAGAGCAAGGGAAAGAAAGGGAACTTCAAGAAGAACAGCAAGCAAGTTGCCTCTCCCGTGAAGAAGCCCAAAGATGGACCCAAGCCTGAAACTGAGTGCTTCTACTGCCAAGGAAATGGTCACTGGAAGCGGAACTGCCCCAAATACTTGGCAGATAAGAAGGATGGCAAAGTAAACAAAGGTATATTTGATATACATGTTATTGATGTGTACCTTACTGGTGCTCGTAGTAGCCTCTGGGTATTTGATACCGGTTCAGTTGCTGAGATTAGTAACTCGAAACAGGAGTTGCAAAATAAACGGAGACTAGTTAAGGGCGAGGTAAGGATGTGTGTTGGAAGTGTTTCCAAGATTGATATGATCACCATCGCACACTCCCTCTACCTTCGGGGTTAGTGTTGAGCCTAAATAAATGTTATTTGGTGTTTGCGTTGAGCATGAACATGATTAAATCGTGTTTATTGCAATACGGTTATTCATTTAAGTCAGAGAATAATTGTTGTTCTGTTTACATGAATAAAACCTTCTATGGTCATACACACAATGTAAATGGTTTATTGAATCTCAATCATAATGATACACATATTCATAATATTCATGCCAAAAGATACAAAGTTGATAATGATAGTGCAACATACTTGTGGCACTGCCGTTTAGGTCATATTGGTGTAAAGCGCACGAAGAAACTCCATGCGGATGGACCTTTGGAATCACTTGATTATGAATCATTTGATACTTGCGAACCATGCCCCATGGGCAAGATAACTAAAACTCCATTCTCCGGAACAATAGAGCGAGCTAATGACTTATTGGAAATAATACATACCGATGTATGCGGTCCGATGAGTGTTGAAGCACGCGGCGGGTATCGTTATTTTCTCACCTTCACAGATGATTTGAGTAGGTATGGGTATATCTACTTGATGAAACACAAGTCTGAAATGTTTGAAAAGTTCAAAGAATTTCAGAGTGAAGTGGAGAATCATCATAACAAGAAAATAAAGTTTCTATGATCTGATTGCGGAGGCGAATATTTGAGTTACGAGTTTGGCCTTCATTTAAAACAATGTGGAATAGTTTCACAACTCACGCCACCTGGAACACCACAACGTAATGGTGTGTCCGAACGTCGTAACCGTACTTTATTAGATATGGTGCGTTCTATGATGTCTCTTACCGATTTCCCACTATCATTTTGGGATTGTGCATTAGAGACAGCCTCATTCACGTTAAATAGGGGCACCGTCTAAATCCGTTGAGATGACACCGTATGAACTGTGGTTTGGCAAGAAACCTAAGCTGTCGTTTCTTAAAAGTTTGGGGATGCGACGCTTATGTCAAAAGGCTTCAGCCTGATAAGCTCGAACCCAAAGCGGAGAAGTGCTTCTTCATAGGATACCCGAAAGAAACTATTGGGTATACCTTCTACCACAGATCCGAAGGCAAAATATTTGTTGCTAAGAATGGGTCCTTTCTAGAGAAGGAGTTCCTCTCGAAAGAAGTGAGTGGGAGGAAAGTAGAACTTGATGAGGTAGTTGTACCTTCTCTCGAAGTGGAAAGTAGTGTGACGCCCCCGGCCTAATCGTGCACTAATCATACACGCAAATGCACACGATCAAGCCTAAGGACTCACGGGAAGATATCACAACACAACTCTAAAACATAAATAAAGTCATACAAGCTTTATATTACAAGCCAGGGGCCTCGAGGGCTCGAATACATAAGCTTGCGAACAAGCGTCAGCGGAAGCATCAGATATCTGAGTACAGATATGAAATAGAAACAGAAAGGCCTTTAGAAAGGCGGAGCAAAATAAAACACTACGATCGAAAGGCGAAGGCCTCCTGCCTGGGACCCTCCGATCCTACTCCTGGTCGTCAGTCAACTCATAGTAGTATCCATCCTCTGGGTAGTAGTAGTAGCGATCGTCGGCAGGACAGCTGTCTCAGGGGCTCCGTCATCTTGTTACGACAAACTGATACGGGGAGAAAAGGAAAACAAAGCAACCGTGAGTACTCAAAAGTACTCAGCAAGCAAGGATCTACACTACATATGCAACATTTTCAAAGGGAGGCTGTATATGTGGACTGGGCTGCAGAAATGCCAGAATAGAGAGAAGACCTAGTCCTATCGAAGACTAGCATCTCCAGCGGTCTTGCAGAAATAGAAGAGGGTAGAGCAGGTCAATATAATGTAGTAGTAACATTAAGTCTCATCCTCACCCAGAGATCCTTTCTCGACTCCCTGCGAGAAAGCAATCCCAGAGCCATACAGTCATCAACCTCGTCCTGAGATCCCTTCTCGACTCCCTGCGAGAAGCAATCCCAGAGCCATAGTATCCAAGTATCCAGTTCTAAAAATTGTATCAATCAGGATACAACTCCGAGTGTCCTTTACCGTAGGACCGGCTATCGATAGAAATGTTCTTCCCTGCAGGGGTGCACCAACTTACCCAACACGCTCGATTAACTCCGGCCGGACACACTTTCCTGGGTCATGCCCGGCCTCGGCCAAACGACACATCGCAACCCTACCTACAGCTCAGCAGAGAGGTCCCCGCCGGTCTACATCCTAAGCGCAAGGGGGTCTTGGCCATCGCCCCTCGCCCTCCGGGTCGTTGCGCACAGGGTGGATACCAGCATCGTCCGCTCGGGTGGCCGACCACAATCCGACCGTGCCGCCATGCTGAACTGACGTCTGACAGAGCTTTCGGCTGATGCATACGATGCAGAACGCCCATACTATGCCCCGTGATGGTTAGTGCTATCAGACCAGAGGCCTGCTCGGATAAAATATCCAAATCGTTAGGACTAGGGGCTTCGGAAACGAGTAGAGACTCACAAAAGATGTGACCCCTCCCCCTTCCGAGGACTTCGCAAGGGTTAAGAATGCCCGGCCGCGCCTCGTATTCACCACTCGGGCACCACACTGGCAACCCGCCTTCACATCACAGCGGGTACCCCTCAGGGTCGACCCGCCTATCCAAGTAACAGTGTAAAGTCCAAGTATCGTGTGTCCATAACATCAGGGGATCCGAGGTACCACCCTCGTTGGATTCCTACTCGATGTGTCTGTCAAGGTGAACTCGGAGGATTCACCCTCGATGGGTTCACACTTGATGTGTTGCACGACAGCGTCGTTACCACCTAAAGTTGTCTAAGGAAGGAGGAATCACCCTCGATGACCACGACCGAATAGCTACTCTACAGAGTTAACATCAGAAGTGCTACATGAGGTTTCACCTCGGCACTCTATAGTAACGCTGCAGTGTCGTTACAACTAAGGGGGGTGATGTGCCGGTGTCGGGTCCGGTCTTCAATTCCGGTGATCGGGTCTTCTGACGATCCAGCGCGGCCGTCGGGATAAGTGGGGTCACTGATAGGTCTCTACCCAGCCTAAACTAAGCAGTTTAGGATATGCAGGTAATTATCAACAGCAGGCTACAATAAACAGGCTATGCATCAGAATAGGTAAAGCATAGTAGAGCAGCAGCAGCAATTCTAATGCAAGCATGAGAAAATAGAATGGGCGATATCGGATGATCAAAAGGGGGGGGGGGGGGCTTGCCTGGTTGCTCGGCGGCAAGGGCAAGGTTGTCAGTGGTGTCTTCAGGATCCGGAGCTGCGTCGGTCTCGGGGACGACGTCGGTGTCGGGGGGCTACCGAGAGAGAAGAGGGGGAGGAAACAGTATAAATATAGAGCAAACATGAGCAACGCAAAGTACGGCATGACAATATGCAGTGCCGGGTGTGTCCTAACGTATGGTTGCACATCACCGAGGAAGGGGGAATCCATCCGGGAATGTTTTCCCGGTTCCGGACATTTGTCAAACAGATGACCGGAGAGGGACGGTTGCAAGTTCGGATAGTTAGGGACGCGTGATGGACGAACGGACCGCGTTTTCGGATTCGTCTCGTCGTTCTGAGTAACTTTCATGTACAAAGTATTTTCATCGGAGTTACGGATTATTTAATATGATTTTCTAAAGTTTTTATTAATTTCTGGAATTTAATTAATTATTTAAATTAACATTATCCGAAACAGTGTCTTGCTGACGCCAGCATGACGTCAGGGGACTGTTAGGGTTAATTAGGGTTAACTAATTAATTAATACTTAAATAAACTAATTAATTAATTAGATTAACCTAATCAGGATTAATTAAACTAATTAATTAATTCATTAATTAATTAATTTAATTGTTTTTGTTTTTATTTTCATTATTTTCCTAAAACGTTTTTGGGGCTGGGCCCCGTCTGTCAGCGGCGCAGGGGCCTCGGGCCCACTTGTCTGTGGCCCGAGAGGCCACAGCGAGCGCGGGCGCGCGGGCACAGCGGGCACGGCGAGGCCAGAGGCGAGCGGGCGCAGGGCGCGGCGGCGCGTGCGGGAGGGGGGTGGTCGCGGGCGCGGGGTGGCCGGAGCCGGAGCGGGGCAACGGCGGCGGAGGAGGAGCAGAAGCCGCAGCAGCGGTGAGGGCGGAGTGCGGCGCGGTCGTGCGCGGCGTGCGCGAGCGCGAGCGGTGGGCGAGGCGAGCTGCGCATGGGGGGCGCAGTCGCCGCGGTCGGAGCGCGAGCAAGCCGCGCTGGGGGCGGCGGTGGCGAACGCGGACACGGGGAAAAGGAGGAGAAGCGAGGGGCGCAGCTCACGGCGGTTAGTAGGGCACGGGGCAGCGGGGCTCGGGGAAGACGGCGTCGGAGGCGGGGAGGCCGTCCGGCGACGGAGACGAGGTGGCGACGGCGTCCACGCGCGGCGAGGTGGCGTCGGGCGCCGAGGGCACGGTGAGGCACGGGGCTGCGAGCGTGGGAAGGAGGAGGAGGCGGCCGGCGGCGGGGCAGGCAGGCCGGCGATGGCGTCGGGGAAGGCCGGCCGGCGACGGGCGCCGAGGCGGCGCGGGCGACGGGGTTCGATCCCGATCCAGAATTTCTGGATCGGGGGGGGGGAGGACTGGGGTGTCGGTGGGGGGGGTGGTTTGGGGTTGACCCCCCATATGGCCAGGAAGGGGGCAGGAGCTGGGCCGGCCTGGCATGGTGGGCCGAGGCCCGGGAGGAGGGGCCTTTTTTTTTTGCTTTCTTTCTTTTTCTTTTTCTTAATTCATAAATCTCTGTTTAGTAAATAGTTAGGCCCCAAACCGAATTTTGTAAAAAGGGAGACCTAGTCCATAAATACCAGTGCTTTATTCCCTAACACCTAAAATTAGTTTGGGCAAAACATCATTTCATACTTAAATTAGATTTAATAAATGGTTATTAAATATTGTTTTTAGTCGCTGTTTGAAGATGTTTGAGTCACTTACCCAACTCCAATGATGTTGGTTTCAATTTTAGAATTGTCTCTGGTTTATTTGCTATTTAATGAACAACTTAGTTTCTATGTTGGACAACTTTTATTTTCCACTTTCATTTAAATTTGAATTTTGACTTAGGAGTTGAAATGCAATATGATGTTAACGATGATCATGCACTGTTAATCATGCTGACTTGGCATTATCAAAATGGGATTACTGTGGCTAACCACTGGGGGTGTTACAAGTAGTACATCAGAGAAAGTCGTTCCCATGATGCGTACACCAACCAGAGAGGAAGCAAATAATGATGATCATGAAACTTCAGATCAAGTTACTACTGAACCTCATAGGTCGACCAGAACATGTTCCGCACCAGAGTGGTACGGCAATCCTGTCCTGGAAGTCATGTTGTTGGACAACAGCGAACCTACGAACTATGAAGAAACTATGATGAGCCCAGATTCCGAAAAATGGCTTGAGGCCATGAAATCTGAGATAGGATCCATGTATGAGAACAAAGTGTGGACTTTGGTGGATTTGCCCGATGATCGGCAAGCCATAAAGAATAAATTGATCTTTAAGAGGAAGACGGACGCTGACGGTATATCACTGTCTACAAAGCTCGACTTGTTGCAAAAGGTTTTCGACAGGTTCAAGGGGTTGACTATGATGAGACTTTCTCACCCGTAGCGATGCTTAAGTCTTTCCGAATCATGATAGCAATTGCTGCATTTTATGATTATGAAATCTGCCAAATGGATGTCAAAAACTTGCATTCCTTAACGGGTTTCTTGAGGAAGAGTTGTATATGATGCAACCGTAAGTTTTTGTCGATCCTAAAGGTACTAACAAAGTGTGCAAGCTCCAGCGATCCATCTATGGACTGGTGCAAGCATCTCAGAGTTGGAATATACGCTTTGATGAGGTGATCAAAGCATATGGTTTTATATAGACTTATGGTGAAGCCTGTATTTACAAGAAAGTGAGTGGGAGCTCTGTAGCATTTCTGATATTATATGTGGATGACATATTGCTGATTGGAAATGATATAGAATTTCTGGATAGCATAAAAGGATACTTGAATAAGAATTTTTCAATGAAAGACCTCGGTGAAGCTACTTACATATTGGCCATCAAAATCTATAGAGATAGATCAAGACGCTCAATAGGACTTTCACAAAGCACATACCTTGACAAAGTTTTGAAGGAGTTCAAAATAGATCAGTCAAAGAAAGGGTTCTTGCCTGTATTCAAGGTGTGAAGTTGAGTAAGACTCAAAGCCCGACCACGGCAGAAGATAGAGAGATAATTAAAGTCATTCCCTATGCCTTAGCCATAGGTTCTATAAAGTATGCCATGCTGTGTACCAGACCTGTTATGTGCCTTGCCATGAGTCTGGCAAGGGGGTACAATAGTGATCCAGGAGTGGATCACTGGATAGCGGTCAAAATTATCCTTAGGTACCTAAAGAGGACTAAGGAAATGTTTCTCGATTATGGAGGTGATAAAGAGTTCGTCATAAAGGGTTACGTCGATGCAAGCTTTGACACTGATCCGGATGACTCTGTGTCTCAATCTGGATACGTATTGAACATGGGAGAAATTAGCTAGAGTAGCTCTATGCAGAGCATTGTAGACATAGATATTTGCAAAGTACACACGGATTTGAATGTTGTAGACCCGTTGACTAAAAACCTCTCCCACAAGCAAAACATGATCACACCTTAGAACTCTTTGGGTGTTAATCACATGGCGATGTGAACTAGATTATTGACTCTAGTGAACTCTTTGGGTGTTAATCACATGGTGATGTGAACTAGATTATTGACTCTAGTGCAAGTGGGAGACTGATGGAAATATGCCCTAGAGGCAATAATAAAATGGTTATTATTATATTTCCTTAATCATGATAAAGGTTTATTATTCATGCTAGAATTGTATTGACCGGAAACTTAAATACATGTGTGGATACATAAACAAATACCGTGTCCCTAGTTAGCCTCTACTAGACTAGCTCGTTGATCAAAGATGGTTAAGGTTTCCTAACCGTAGACATGAGTTGTCATTTGATAACGAGATCACATCATTAGGAGAATGATGTGATGGACAAGACCCAACCGTTAGCATAACATATGATCGTTCAATTTATTGTTACTACTTTCTTAATGTCAAATACATATTCCTTTGACTATGAGATCATGCAACTCCCGGATACCGAAGGAATACCTTGTGTGCTATCAAACATCACAATGTAACTGGGTGATCATAAAGATGCTCTACAGGTATCTCTGAAGGTGTCTGTTGAGTTGGCATGGATCGAGATTAGGATTTGTCACTCCGTGTATCGGAGAGGTATCTCTGGGCCCTCTCGGTAATACACATCATAAGAAGCCTTGCAATCAAAGTGACTAAGGAGTTAGTTACAAGATGATGTATTACAGAACGAGTAAAGAGACTTGCCGGTAACGAGATTGAACTAGGTATGAAGATACCGACGATCGAATCTCGGGCAAGTAACATACCGACAGACAAAGGGAATTACGTATGTTGTCATAAGGTTCGACCGATAAAGATCTTCATAGAATATGTAGGAACCAATATGGGCATCCAGGTTCCGCTATTGGTTATTGACCAGAGAGGTGTCTCGGTCATGTCTACATCATTCTCGAACCCGTAGGGTCTGCACGCTTAATGTTCGTTGACGATATAGTATTGTATGAGTTATGTGAGTTGATGACCGAATGTTGTTTGGAGTCCCGGATGAGATCACAGACATGACGAGGAGCTCTGGAATGGTCCAGAGGTAAAGATTGATATGTAGGACGATAGTATTTGGTCACCGGAAAGGTTTCGAAAGTACCGGGTTTTTTATCGGGGTGCCGGAAGGGGTTCCGGGAGGCCACCGACAAGCGGTGGGCCTTATGGGCCAAAGGGGGGAAGCACACCAGCCCACAAGGGGGCTAGTGCGCCCCTCCACCCCTTGCCCACGCACCAAAGAGGGAGGGAAGGGATGGGGAGGTGCCCTAAAGGCAGCCAGCCCCCCTTTCCTCCCCCATGCACAAATATGGAAGGGGGGGATTCGGCCAGGGCAGCCGCCGGCCACTTGGGGCGCCCTAGGGGCTGCCTCCCCTCCCCCTCCACCTATATATATGAGAGGAGGGAGAAGGGCAACACACACCACGATTCCCTAGACGTGTGCGGCGCCCCTCTCCCTCTAATTCGTCCTCGGCCATATTTTCGTAGTGCTCGGGAAAGCCCTGCGAAGATAGTTGCATCACCACCGTCACCACGCCGTCGTGCTACCAGAACTCATCTACTACTTCGCTTGTCTTGCTGGATCAAGAAGGCGAGGAAGTCATCGAGCTGAACGTGTGCTGAACGTGGAGGTGCCGTACGTTCGGTACTTGATCGGGCGGATCATGAAGGTGTACGACTACATCAACCGCGTTGATAAACACTTCTGCTTACGGTCTATGAGAGTACGTAAACACACTCCCCTCTCGTTGCTATGCATCTCCATGGATAGATCTTGCGTGTGCGTAGAAATTTTTTGTTTTCCATGCAACGTTCCCCAACAACCACAACATCAAAGTGTAGGATCGAAAGTATGTCTAGAGGGGGGTGACTAGACTACTTGACAAATGAAAACCTAGATTTTCCCCAATTTTAATTGTAGGCAGATTTTAGCAATTATGACAAGTCAAGCAATCAACCCACACATGCAATTCGAAGAGTGTAGCAGCGGCAAGTAAAACATTGCACATGAAGGTAAAGGGAAGGGTTTGGAGAAGGCAAACGCAATGGGGAACACGAAGATTTTTGGCGTGGTTCCGATAGGTGGTGCTATCGTACATCCACATTGATGGAGACTTCAACCCACAAAGGGTAACGGTTGCGCGAGTCCACGGAGGGCTCCACCCACGAAGGGTCCACGAAGAAGCAACCTTGTCTATCCCACCATGGCCATCGCCCACGAAGGACTTGCCTCACTCGGGTAGATCTTCACGAAGTAGGCGATCTCCTTGCCCTTACAAACTTCTTGGTTCAACTCCACATCATGTTGGAGGCTCCCAAGCGACACCTAACCAATCTAGGAGACACCACTCTCCAAAAGGTAATAGATGGTGTGTTGATGATGAACTCCTTGCTCTTTTGCTTCAAATGATAGTCTCCTCAACACTCAACTCTCTTATACAGATTTGGCTATGGTGGAAGAAGGATTTGAGTGGAAAGCAACTTGGGGAAGGCTAGAAATCAAGGTTCAAATGGTAGGAATGGAATCTCTTGATCTCAACACATGAGCAGGTGGTTTTCTCTCAGAAATGAATGGTGAAAGTGTAGGCACGTTCTAATGGCTTTCCTCAATGAGGAAGAAGGGGTGGAGGGGTATATATAGCCTCCACACAAAATCCAACCGTTACACACTTTTGACCCATCTCGGTTAGGCCTGGGCATTCGGTATAAACCGAAAGTTCGGTTAGTACATTTCGGTATTTTTTAAATTTTGGTTAGACAAAATGCTAACCGAAAATGGCTCAAAATTTTAGAAAACTAAAACTTCGGTTAACCGATAGTTCGGTTCGGTATTCAGTTTATACCGTATATACCGAAGACTGGTTCGTCACCATGTGCAGCTCGGACCAGTGGCAACTTACCCTATTATATAGCTGAGCTATCTATGCCCCTTCACGTAGCTAGTCGATGTGGGACTAATCCCACGACCACATCACGTCCAGCTGGTTTGCTCACATATAGCCAAACTGTATGGGCCACACAGTACAAGACAAAAGGCCCAAAAAACGTACGTGCCTTGCATGGGGCTGGGGCGCTGGGCTCATGGGAGTGATCTCCCATGCCGTGCGCACGTCGCTGCCTGGCGCGTCTTTTTGGCGACGTGCACACGGGAGAAGCTTCTCATGACTCTGCGGTGCTTGTACATTCGGTTTTTTTGTTCGGTTACCCATGGTATACCGAACCGATCAAAATCAGTTCGGTTAACAAAAGTAAAAACTGAATTTTCCATTACATGTATTAAAAACTGAAAATTCGGTTTTTTCGATTTGTGCTTCGGTTTGGTGTTCGGTTGGTCGGTTTTTATGCCCACCCCTAATCTCGGTGGCACCGATCATAAAACTCGGTGGCACCAATCTGTGTAAAAATATGAACGTTAGGAATCTCGGTGGGACCGACGGGAACAACTCGGAGGGACCGATGTGCAAGGGCTTAGGGCAAGCCTCGTCTCGGTGGCACCAATTGCATCATCTTGATGGGACCAAAGTGAAGCAATAAGGCAACAAAGAGTTAGTTAAGCCATCTCGGTGGGACCGATTGCAATTCTCGATGGGACCGAAATAATTACATTAAGCAACAGAGAGCTGGCAAGGCCATCTGGGTGAAACTGTGATCCATATCGGTGGATCCGAATTGTCAGGGTTTGGCAGTGGCTAGGTCCAAATGAACTCAGCAGCTCCGGATAGGAAATATCGATGGGGCCGAGTTGGAATGTAGGGTTTGGACAATTTTGATTGAGAAAGTGGTTGAGGGTTTTGGAGCAATATCACTAAGCACTTGAGCAACAAGATCATTAAGCAACACCTCATCCCCTTTTAGTAGTATTGGCTTTCCTATGGACTCAATGTGATCTTGGATCACTTAAACAAAGATGAAGAGTCTTGAGCTTTTTGCCAATCCATTTCCTTAGCATTTTTAGGGGTCCACATCTCTAGTCCTGGCCATGCCAATCATTGAACATCCTGAAATATTTATCTTGAATGGACATTAGTTCAATGAGGTATATGTTGTTATGAATTACCAAAACCACCCGGGGATTAGTTGCACTTTCAATCTCCCCCTTTTTGGTAATTGATGACAACATATAGATCAAAACTTCAACAAATGATAAAAGGAATGAAATGCATTGTCACTTTGAGTATGTGATAAGCAAGAGCTCCCCCTAAATTTGTGCATTATTAAAAATTTGCGTTTGAATGCAAATGCACAATCGATTAGGATCATGGGTCACTCTTCCATGCCACATACAACTTGGTGGAGCGCACAAAATGATATGAATGGAATAGTATGCACGCATCACCAAACACAAGTGAAATGATCATACAAATATAATGATAAGATAAGCATTAAGCATCACGTAAGGCATAGTATGATCAAGCACAACCAACATAGTATCTCACAAGCATAATAACCAAAGTAGCATAAACCAAATGGTAGCAAGAACTCAAGAAAAACCAATGAGCAAAAAGCAAGACACTCTCTCACTCGAAGCCTAATGATCTATACATATTCTCCCCCTTTGGCAACAAGTACCAAAAAGCTTGAATAAGCATAGGACTATGCGGCACTCTAGGCACGATCCTCGACAGCTCTGGAGATGGAGATCAAAAGCACAAGATGATGATGGCCATATCATGTCACATATTTTGATTGCATGTGATGTTTATCTTTTATGCATCTTATTTTGCTTAGGACGATGGTAGCATTATAAGATGATCCATTCACTTAATTTCAAGATAAATGTGTTCTCCCTAAGTATGCACCATTGTGAAAGTTCGTCGTTTCGAAGCACCTCGTGATGATCGGGTGTGATAGACTCTATGTTCACATGCAACGGGTGTAAGCCAGTTTTTACACATGCGGAATACTTGGGTTAAACTTGACGAGCCTAGCATGTACAGACATGGCCTCGAAACACAGGAGACCGAAAGGTCGAACATGAGTCATATAGTAGATATGATCAACATGGAGATGTTCACCATTGATGACTACCCCATCTCACGTGATGATCGGACATGGGTTGGTTGATATGTATCGTGTGAACACTTAGACAACTTGAGGGATGTTGATTTAAGTGGGAGCTCATTAGTAATTTGATTAACTGAACTAATTATCATGAACATAGTCTGAATTGTCTTTGCAAATTATGTTGTAGATCAATAGCTCGCGCTGTAGCTCCCCGTTTTTGATACATTCCTAGAGAAAGACTAAGTTGAAAGATATTGTACGCAATTATGCGGACTAGGTCTGTAGTGTGAGGATTGTCCTCACTGCTGCATAGATAGCCTATGTCCTTGATGCACCGCTCGGTGTGCCAACCCCTCAAGCGTCGTCTGTGGATGTTGTGAACATCTGGCAGGCACGTTCTGATGACTACTCGATAGTTCAGTGCACCATGCTTTACGGCTTAGAAATCAGGGCCCCAAAGATGTTTTGAACGCCACGGAGCATATGAGATGTTCCAAGAGCTGAAATTGGTATTTCAGGCTCATGCCCGTGTTGAGAGGTATAAGACCTCTAACAGGTTCTTTGCCTGCAAGATGGAGGAGAACAACTCAGTTAGTAAGCATGTGCTCAGAGTGTCTGGGTGCTACAAACGCTTGAATCAAGTGGGAGTTAATCTTCCAGATAAGACAACGGTTGACAAAGTTTTCCAGCCACTGCCACCAATTCATAAGGGTTTTGTGATGAACTATAATATGAAAGGGATGGAGAAAACGATCCCTGAGCTCTTCACGACGCTTAAGGCCGCGGAGGTAGAAATCAAGAAAGAGCATCAAGTGTTGATGGTCAATAAGACCACCAGTTTCAAGAAGGGCAAGGGAAAGAAAGGGAACTTAAAAAAGAATGGCAAGGCAGTTGCTGCTCCCATGAAGAAAACCAAAGCTGGACCCAAACCCGAGAATGAGTGCTTCTATTGCAAGGGGAAAGGCCACTGGAAGCGGAACTGCCCCAAGTACTTGGCAGATAAGAAGGCTGGCAATGTCAACAAAGGTATATTTGATATACATGTTATTAATGTGTACCTCACTAGTGCTCGTAGTAGCATCTGGGTATTTGATACCGATTCAATTGCTAATATTAGTAACTCAGAGCAGGAGCTGCGGAGTAACGAAGACTAGCTGAGGGTGAGGTGACGATGAGTGTTGGAAGTGTCTCCAAGGTTGATATCACTGGTGTAGAGACGTGCTATACAAACGGTTTTTACCCCCTTTCCGCGACGAAGTTTTAAACCGTTGCCTAGTGAGTGTGTGCAATAGGGGGGTCCTTCCCACACGACCCAGAAACCGTCGGGGATAGGCCCTCCGGCCACACAGGCGGGGGCAAAATAAGCTCGTGTGCGATCGGGCGAGGCATCGAAGCCCAATCATTTCCGTTCGTATGTACATCCCACACAGTGAATCCCAGAAAAATGTTTCCGTTCGTATGTATATCACACACAGTTTTTTGTGTGGAAACATTTGTGCAAGGTGGCCTAACGCAAACAGTTATTTGCCGAAAGCCGTGTGTGATTGTTAGTTGATCCAACACGCCTACTTTCTAGAAACCATGTGGGTTGTTTGAGTTCATCGCCCACGGTGTTGTCTGAGTAACTGTTTGCAATAGAAAACCCCAATAAGCAGGGTAATTAGCCTATTATTGATAATCCATGTAGTAATCAAATTGACATTTCTTATAAAACACACCAGATATTTCATATCCGTATAACGGCAACCAGGATTTCATAATCAAATTACATCAGATAGCTTCAGCACTCAGTTACACCAAAGAGGGATATAGCTAGCTACGCCATTACACAACAACACCAAGTTTCACATGCAACATCGAAAACCTTTGGAAAAGTAGCATCATACACAGTAAATAGACAGGTGAATCTCATCTGGGAAACTGCAGAAGCGGAAGGCGAATATTGAACCTCCAGTGATGTTGAACATCCTTGCAACTTTAGGCCAGTGGCTATGGATAATTGCCCGCCCAACCTTCGTCCTCTTCAGGAAGACTTCAATATTGTACCGTGGGTGTTGAATGAATACCTTCCTCGGCTCTTGACCATGCAGGTGGTTTGAGAGGTAATCATCGGTGAACTGCTTTGAAAAGTACTAAAAACAAAGATATGCATAAATCGCTGTTATAAATTTTGAAATGGCGCAAGGGGTAAAAACAAGGTAAAAGAGATAGTACCATCCTATAGTTGACTGATGTCTTCTTCATTGTGCAAACAAATATCTTGCTATTATTCATGGCAAGTTTCTTCATCCTAACAATCTTTCTGAGTTTCTTGACTTGACTGATATTCATGGACATCTCATTTCCCCATATGCAAAATGGGTCGAACAGTGGGTCTAAGCCTCTGGCAGCAGGACCTATATGTGCAAGACCAAATTGTTAGAAACCTAAATATTAGAATGATTCCTTCAACTGCACAATAATGTGCTATTAGCGAAAGGACCATGCATGAGCACACCTCATTGGTAAACCGCAGTGTCTCCCATTGTTTCCCTGCAACACATATAAGAAAGATCTTGATCAGGTTAACTGAGAGTTGCCATACTATCAGTAGAATATGTATTGAGTACAGCCAAATTTGATTTATTTCTCACATGCATAGCAATACAAAATTATACCCACAACAAATGAAAATCAAATTGCAGAATTGAACCAAACAGTTAAATGGACAGCAGACCAAATGAACCAAAATAGTTAATTGAGCACGACATTGCAGAATAGAAACATGTACTAGAAGATAACACAGTTAACGAAACAAAGAATGCTTGAGAACATTAATACAAAATGTAGCAATTGTTGGACCAAACTGTTAATTGAACATTACATTTCAGAATATCAGATTGCATATTAACATTACAGAGGACAAATCACTAGAAGGCACTGGCGGTAGCCTCGAGAAAACAGCACGAACTGTATTTTAAAGTAGACAACCGCGTGGCGGTGTCGACAGTGGCCTCAAAGACGAGGTGCTCCTCCAAGATCTGGCGGTCGGCACGCATGGCAGCCATAGCAACCTCGTCCGCGCATGCGGCCACGATTTTCTTCTCCGCTGCAAGATGCTACTGAGCTCCAGGTTATACTATGTGCAAAATGGCTGTGGGCGGCGCTTAATTGGAGGACGGGGCCAGTGATTTCGGCGGAAGGTGTCGCACCGTCGGTCGGGGCATGTGGGACGGGGAAGGAGGAGGATGGTGTGGGTGGGATGTGGATTACCTGACCATATCGATGAGGCCGTGCAGCAAGAAGAAGGGTCGGCGGTGAGAAGGCGGCGCAGTAAGAAGAAGGGTCAGCGGCGAGGAGGCGGCGTTGCAAGAAGAAGGGTCACCGGCGAGGAGGCGGCACTGCAAGAAGAAGGGTTGCCGGCGAGGAGGCAGCGTTGCAAGAAGAAGGGTCGCCGGCGAGGAGGCTGAGCTGCCAGTAAGCAGCAGTGAAGGTTTGAACTTGGAAAGCAAGGAGGAACAGTGGAAATGTGGCTTTTGGTGGGAGGGAGGGATGGGGAGATAGATATTTCCGCGGTGGCAGAAAAATTATGCTCGGTGCCACAAGAAACTGGCGCGCAAGTGTGGTTCAAGCGCGGGCGGTGGACTGAAGACGGTGCGCCAAGATATTTTATATCGCATCCCACTCGATTCTTGCTAGTAAACTGTTTGTGGTATACCTGATTTTTTCATTATGTTTTGAAAGACAAAATGGTGTTACAGAGGGAAAGGATGGTGTTTGAATTGCTAGAAAATTTATCTACAGTGAACATGCAACTACATGAGTGGCGTGTGAAAATTTGGAATTATTCCGGGTTCGTTTGGCATTTTTATGCATTAATTGAGTTTCTAGGCATTTAATGTGCATAATTCAAATTTGAACTACAAGCATAGGCTCCAGTGCACCAAAGTTTGTTGAAAAATCACATGTGTGTCTTTGGGTGAATTTATAGGTCCCATGCAAGAATGGGAATGAAATTCAAACATCTGGGTGTTGTGGCTCAGCCGGAAACATTGAGAAACTTGGTTTTTAAATTCCTGTAAATCCCAAACTCGCCTAAAAATCATGAAACTTGGCATGGTGTCAATTCATGGCACCAGCATGCCGTGGTAAAAAAATTGGCCGAATTGGGACAAGTTTTGGCATAAGCTTCTTGCAAATTGTAGCTTCTCTGAAGAAGGCGTGTAGTTTCGAGAGGGAACATGTCACCTTTGTGTGCGAAATGACATACGCTGCCCCCCCTCCTTGATTTTTTTACAAAGCAAACATAGAACTATATGAGTGTTGTTTTTAAATTTGGAATTATTCCAGGTTCGTTTGGCCCTTTTTATGCATTAATTGAGTTTCTGGGCATTTAATGTGAATAATTCAAATTTGAACTACAAGCACATGCTCCAGTGCATCAAGGTTGGTTGAAAAATCACATGTGTGTCCTTGGGTGAATTTCTAGGTCCCATGCAAGAAATGGGAATGAAATTCAAATATCTAGGCATCGTGGCTCGGCCGATAACATTGAGAAACTTGGTTTTTTAAATTCCTGTAAATTCAAAACTCGCCTGGAAATCATGAAACTTGGCATGGTCTCATTTCATGGCACCAACATGCTGTGGTAAAAAAATTGGCCGAACTTGGACAAGTTTTGGTTTAAGCTCCTTGCAAACCGGAGCTTCTCTCAAGAAGACTCATGGTTCCCGAGGGGGAACGTGTCACCTTTGTGTGCGAAACGATATACGTTGCCTCCCCCCCTTGATTTTTTACAGAGGCAACATAGAACCATATGAGTGCCGTGTTAAAATTTGGAATTATTCCGGGTTCGTTTGGCCTTTTTTATACATTAATTGAGTTTCTGGGCATTTAATGTGCATAATTCAAATTTGAACTACAAGCACATGCTCCAGTGCACCAAAGTTGGTTGAAAAATCACATGTGTATCCTTGGGTGAATTTCTATGTCCCATGCAAGAAATAGGAATGAAATTCAAACATCTGGGCGTCGTGGCTCGGCCGGAAATATTGAGAAACTTGGTTTTTTAATTCATGTAAATCCAAAACACGCATGAAAATCATGAAACTTGGCATGGTGTCATGACATGGCACCAACATGCTGTGGTAATTTTTTTGGCCAAATTGGGACAAGCTTTGGTATAAGCTTCTTGCAAACCGGGGCTTCTCTCAAGAAGGCTCGTGGTTCCAAGAGGGAACGTGTCACCTCCGTGTGCGAAACAACATACACTGCCTTCTCCCGCCTTGATTTTTTTACACAGGCAGCTTAGACCAAAAAGGAGTTTCGTGCTAAATTTTGGAATTATTCTGGGTTTGTTTCGCCTTTTTTATACATTAATTGAATTTCCAGGCATTTAATGCATATAATTCAAATTTGAACTACAAGCGCATGCTGCAGTGCGCCAAAGTTAGTTGAAAAATCATTTATATGTACTTGGGCGAATTTCTAGGTCCCATGCAAGAAGTGGGAATGGAATTCAAATATCTGGGGGTCTTGGCTTGGCCAGAAACATCGAGAAACTTGATTTTAAAATTCCTGTAAACCCAAAACTCGCCTAAAAATCATGAAACTTGGCATGGTGTCATGACATGGCACCAACATGCTGTGGTAAAAATTGTGTCCGATTTGCGAAGGCGCACACATTAACAATCAACAAAGTCATTTTGGAACAAGTGCTGTCACGTTACAAATCGGAAACACAAGTATTATTGAAACCGTGGGCATTCTACTTACCATTTATGTGCCGCCACGTGTCCCTTTTTTTTATTGGCTAGGAGGTGCCGTGCGGGGTAGCTATTTGAGTATGGGAGGCGTGCGATCAGACCCCTGCGCGTGCTCATCAGGAGGAGAGCCCTTTGACCTCTATCCGCCGCCCACCTCCCTCCCAACGTCTCCATTAATGGCGCCCAAGCCCCTATTTCATGGCGTGGCTATGTCTCACTCGACTGAGATTTAAGAGAGAAAAAAGAAAATCTGAAAAGAAAGTTTTGCACGGATCTTGATGTAAGATCCGACGGACCTATATAGCATTGACTGCGACTTATAGCAAGACTGATGAATATAAGGACGATGGCAGTGGATAATAATTGTCTTACATATTTAGGAAGATAATTAAAAAAGCCACATGCGGCAACGCCTGAAATACACAAGGGCAAAAGAAGAAGACAATGATCTGGCTCGCTGATCTCTACTTTCTTGATGCGTTGCTGCAGGCCGCGGGAACTAGTCTTCGTGGCGAGCGGCGATGAGCTCTTTCATGTCCTCAAGACGCTGCTTGAGAGCATCCACGGATTCCTCCACCAGCCTTTGGTGCTCGATGCGGAGCATGGCATTCTCGTCCATAAGTTTCTTGACGGTGACGCCGGTCCTCTGCAACAAGGCAGTGGTTTTCTCGTGCTGGTTCGTCATTCCAGCGATCTTCGCCCTTAGCAGGTCGAGCTCGGTGCGGAGCTTCGCCTTGTCCTCCTCTAGTCCCCGGATGACGCTGGTAGCATTTTCAAACAAGGCATTCATCTCGTCCTGCTGCTTCATCCAGTCGGAGATCCGACTCATCATGTCATCGAGCATAGCGTGCATGCGCCTGTGAGAGTCCTCGCCTGCCTGCGAGACATTTTCCCAGGCCGCCGCGGCGCAGGAGGACATCTCTGCTGCATTCGCGGCGCGGTGGGAATCTCTGCTGCTTCCGCAGCGCGGTTGGACCAGTCTGCTGCATCGATGGTGCGGCGGGACCTCTATGGTGCTTCGGCGGCGTGGCGGGACCTTTGTGCTACTACGGCCGCGCGACGGGACATGTCGGCTACTTTCGCGGTGAGGCGGGACATCTCTTGTGCTTCCGCTTCCATGCTCGCCTCTCCCTGTTAGTAATCTCTCGACCCAAAACTCACGCTGGCCATGGCAGACGCAAGGGAACGACGATGAATGACTTGTTTGTTTTTGTGGATGAGGAGTTGAGGAGGAATGTGCAGTCATCTTGGAGTAGTAGTATTTATAGCCGAGTACTAATACGCTCCTAAGTGGGAAACCGTTTAGGTTTTTATCGGTGTGAACAGGTTTGCAATTAAATATAGCGTGGTAGTAATTTGGAATGTGACGGGACGCAGGCTCAAAATTTATTGACGGTTCTATAATTTCTAAGTGCGGCACTATTCCCGGACGGCGTAACATGGGCACGCTTTCTCGGCCGCGTACGTGGCATTTGCACCATAGGGTGCACCGCAATAGGCGATGTCAGCACACGTCTTGTTCCATCAACCGTGCGCGCTCGTTCTTACCATCGCGCACACTTCTTTTAATTAGAATGTGTGCCCGTCTAGCGCACACACATTGATCTGTCTAACTGTTTCTGTTTGTTGTGGCTAATTGCAAATAGTTCATCCGTGTGAAGTGTATGCCGTCAATCGCAGACACGTTGATCTGGCTGACCGTTTCTGTTGTGTTGCCTAATCGCAAATAGTTCATCCGTCTGAAGTGTATGCCCTCAATCGCACACACCTTCATCTGGCTGCCCGTTTCTGTTGTTCCGCCTCATCACAAACAGTTAATCTGACTGAACTGTATGCCGTATATCGCACACGCCTTCATTTGGCTGCCCATTTCTGTTCTTCTGCCTCATCGCAAATAGTTCATTGAACTGAACCGTATGCTCCGCATCGCACACGTAACTAAAATCTGAACCGTGTTTGATGTATCTGCCATCGCAAATGTTTTGCATCTTTTTTGACGGGTTTTTATATCACCGTTTGTGATTAATGCATCACACACAGTTTCGTCGAAGGGTCTCTGATCGTAGTGTCGCGTTAGCAGCATCCTGCAGTAGTGTATGATCACCATCGGCATGCTCGTAATACCTTTGAGATTAGTTTTAAACCTAAATAACTGTTATTTGGTGCATGCGTCGAGCATAAAACATTATATCTGGATATTGTTTATTGCAAGACGGTTATTCATTTAAGTCAGAGAATAATGGTTATTCTATGAGTAATATCTTTTATGGTCATGCACCCCTTGTGAATGGTTTATTCTAGTTGAATCTCGATCGAAGTGATACACATATTCACAATATTGATGCCAAAAGATGCAAAGTTAATAATGATAGTACCACATACTTGTGGCACTGCCGCTTAGGTCGTATTGGTGTAAAGCGCATGAAGAAACTCCATGTTGATGGACTTTTGGAATCTCTTGATTATGAATCATTTGAGACATGTGAACCATGCCTCATGGGCAAGATGACTAAAACTCCGTTCTCCGGAACAATGGAGCGAGCTAGTGACTTATTGGAAATAATACATACCGATGTATGCAGTCCGATGAGTGTTGAAGCACGCAGTGGATATCGTTATTATGTTACCTTCATAGATAATTTGAGTAGATATGGGTATATTTACTTGATGAAACACAAGTCTGAAATTTTTGAAAAGTTCAAGCAATTTCAGAGTGAAGTTGAAGATCATCGTGACAAGAAAATAAAATGTCCATGATATGATCATGGAGGAAAATATCTGAGTTGCGAGTTTGGTATGTATTTAAGACAATGTGAAAATTGTTTCACAACTCACGCCACCTGGAACACCATAGTGTAATGGTGTGTCCGAGCATCATAACCATAGTCTATTGGAT
Organism: Thinopyrum elongatum; assembly: GCA_011799875.1. Taxonomy (NCBI): domain Eukaryota; kingdom Viridiplantae; phylum Streptophyta; class Magnoliopsida; order Poales; family Poaceae; genus Thinopyrum; species Thinopyrum elongatum. The sequence goes on along the minus strand of CM022299.1, from coordinate 496,162,456 downwards.
ATGGTGCATTTTATGATGTCTCTTATCAAGTTGCCACTATATTTTTAGGGCTATGCATTAGAGACAATAACATTCACTTTGAATAGGGCACCGTCTAAATCCGTTGAGATGACACCGTATGAATTATGGTTTGGCAAGAAATCTAAGCTGTCATTTCTTAAAGTTTGGGGATGCGACGCTTATGTCAACAGGCTTCAGCCTGATAAGCTCAAACCCAAAGCGGAGAAGTGCGTCTTCATAGGATACCCTAAAGAGACCATTGGGTATACCTTCAACCACAGATCCGAAGGCAAGATCTTTGTTGCCAAGAATGGGTCCTTTCCAGAGAAGGAGTTTCTCTCGAAAGAAATGAGTGGGAGGAAAGTAGAACTTGATGAGGTAATTGTACCTTCTCTCGAATTAGAAGGTAGCACATCACAGAAAGCAGTTCCCGTGATACCTACACCAACCGAAGAGGAAGCTAATGATGATGATCATGAAACTTCAGATCAAGTTACTACCAAACTTCGTAGGTCGACCAGGACACGTTCCGCACCAGAGTGGTACGGTAATCCCGTCCTGGAAGTCATGTTGTTAGACAACGATGAACCTACGAACTATGAAGAAGCAATGATGAGCACGGATTTCGACAAATGGCTCGAGGCCATGAAATCCGAGATAGGATCCATGTATGAGAACAAAGTATGGACTTTGGTGGACTTGCCCATTGACCGGCAAGCCATTAAGAATAAATGGATCTTTAAGAAGAAGACAAACGCCGATGGTAATGTCACCATCTATAAAGCTCGACTTGTCGCAAAAGGTTTTCGACAAATTCAAGGAGTTGACTATGATGAGACTTTCTCAGCAGTAGCGATGCTTAAGTCTGTTAGAATTATGTTAGCAATTGCCGCATATTATGACTATGAAATCTAGCAGATGGACATCAAAACAGTGTTCCTTAACGGGCTCCTTAAGGAAGAGTTGTATATGATGCAACCAGAATGTTTTGTCGATCCTAAGGATGCTAACAAGGTATGCAAGCTCCAGCGATCCATCTATGGACTAGTGCAAGCATCTCGGAGTTGGAATTTACGCTTTGATGAAGTGATCAAGGCTTTTGGTTTTATACAAACTTACGGAGAAGCTTGTATTTACAAGGAAGTGAGTGGGAGCTCTATAACATTTCTGATAAGTATATGTGGATGACATACTGTTGATTGGAAATGATGTAGAATTTTTGGAAAGCATAAAGGGTTGTTTGAAAGGAGTTATTCAAAGGAAGACCTGGGTGAAGCTGCTTACATATTTGGCATCAAGATCTATAGAGATAGATCAAGATGCCTGATAAGACTTTCACAAAGCACGTACCTTGACAAGATTTTGAAGGAGTTCAAAATGGATCATCCAAAGGAGTTCTTGCCTGTATTGTAGGGTGTGAAGTTGAGTAAGACTCAAAGCTCGACCATGGTAGAAGAAAGAGAAAGGATGAAGGTCATCCCCTATGCCTCGACCATAGGCTCTATAATGTATGCCATGATGTGTACCAGACCTAATGTGTGCCTTGCCATAAGTTTGGCAAGGGGTACAAGAGTAATCCAAGAGTGGATCACTGGACAGTGGTCAAAATTATCCTTAGGTGCCTAAAAGGGATTAAGGAAATGTTTCTCAGTTATGGAGGTGATAAAGAGTTCATCGTAAAGAGTTACGTCGATGCAAGCTTTGACACCGATCCGGATGACTCTGAGTCGCAAACCAGATATGTATAGTGGAGCGGTCATTTGGAATAACTCCAAGTGGAGCTTGGTAGCAGCATATACAGTATGACATAGAGATTTTCAAAATACACACGGATCTGTATGTTGCAGGCCCGTTGACTAAAACCTCTCTCAAAAGCGAAACATGATCAAACCCCAGAACTCATTGGGTGTTAATCACATGGCGATGTGAACTAGATTATTGACTCTAGTGCAAGTGGGAGACTGTTGGAAATATGCCCTAGAGGCATTAATAAATTGATTATTATCATATTTCCCATTCATGATAAATGTTTATTATTCATGCTAGAATTGTATTGACCGGAAACTTAAATACATGTGTGAATACATAAACTACACCGTGTCCCTAGTAAGCCTCTACCGGACTAGCTCGTTGATCAAAGATGGTAAAGGTTTCCTAACCATAGACATGAGTTGTCATTTGATAACGGGATCACATCATTAGGAGAATGATGTGATGGACAAGACCCAACCGTAAGCTTAGCATCAAATCATTTAGTTATTTGCTACATCTTTCATCATGTCAAGTATCTGTTCCTTAGACCATGAGATCGTGCAACTCCTGGATACCAGAGGAATGCCTTGTGTGCTATCAAACGTCACTTCGTAACTAGGTGATCATAAAGGTGCTCTACAGGTATCTCCGAAGGTGTCTGTTGGGTTGCATGGATCAAGACTGGGATTTGTCACTCCGTGTGACAGAGAGATATCTCTGGGCCCTCTCGGCAATACAACATCATAAGAAGCTTCATGTGACTAATGAGTTTAGTCACGGGATCTTGTATAATGGAATGAGTAAAGAGACTTGCCGGTAACGAGATTGAACTAGGTATGGAGATACCGACGATCGAATCTCGGGCAAGTAACACATCGCGGACAAAGGGAGTTGCATACGGGATTGATTGAATCCTTGACATCGTGGTTCAACCGATAAATATCTTCATTGAATATGTAGGAACCAATATGGGCATCCAGGTCCGCTATTGGTTATTGACCGGAGAGGAGTCTTGGTCATGTCTACATGATTCTCGAACCCGTAGGGTCGCACACTTAACATTCGGTAGCGCTAGGGTAGTATTGAGATATTAATATGGTGAAGTCCAAAAGTTGTTCAAAGTCCTGGATGGGATCCGGGACGTCACGAGGAGTTCCAAAATAGTCCGGAGGTAAAGATTCATAAATGGAAAGTTGTTATCGGGGTTCCGGAAAAAGTTCGAGTTTTTTCGGTACTGTACCGAGAAGGTCCTAGAAGGTTCCGGAGTGGGGCCCACCTGCATGGGGGGACCCACATGAACGTGGGTAGTGGGGAAAGTCCACACACCCCTGGTCTAGGCGCACCAAGATACTCTCTTAAAGGAATAGTATCATATCCCAAAGGAATAAGATCAGGATCCCTAAAAAGGGGGATAGCGATCGGTGGGGAAGGAAAGGAGGGATTTCCTTCCTCCTTTGGCCAATGACCCTAGGGCCTTGGAGGGCAAGCCACCAGCCCCCTCCATGCCTATATAAAGGTGGGGAGGCATTGGGGGCAGCCCCCCTTTGACCCTTCCCGTTACCTCTCCCCACTCCTCCCTGTTTCACCGGTACGTGCTTGGCGAAGCCGTGCCGGAGTTTTGCTGCCACCACCACCACCACCACGATGTCATGTTGGTTCAGATCTCATCTACCTCCTCTCCCTCTCTTGCTGGATCAAGAAGGAGAGGACGCCGCCAAGCCGTACGTGTGCTAAACTCGGAGGTGCCACACGTGTGGTACTTGGATTGGATTGGATCTCGACGCGAGTACGACTACGCCAACCATGATCTCTAGATCGTTAACGCTTTTGGTCTACAAGGGTATGTAGACACCACTCCCCTCTTGTTGCTATACATCTCCTAGATTAGATCTTGGGTGTTTGTAAGAATTTTTTTGATTTTCATGCTTCGTTCCCCATCAGTGGCATCATGAGCTAGGTCTATGCGTAGATGTTTATGCACGAGTAGAACACAAAGTTGTTGTGGGCGTTGATGTTCAAATTGCTTACTTCCCTTGACTTATTTGGATTTAGCGGTATTGTGGGATGAAGCGGCTCGGACCAACCTTACATGTCCACGCACATGAGACCGGTTCCACTGTTTGACATGCAACTTGTATTGCATAAAAGTGGCTTTGCGGGTGTCTGTCTCTCCCACCTTAGTTGAATCTGATTTGATGAGGGCGGTCCTTGTAGAAGGTTAAAAGGCAACTTGTATATCACCGTTGTGGTTTTGCATAGATAAGAACGGTTCTTATAGTTTGCCTTAGCAGCCACGTAAAAATTGCAACAACAAAGTAGAGGACGTCTAACTTGTTTTTGCAGGGCATGTTGTGATGTGGTATGGCCAAAACGTGATGTGATATATGTTGATGTATGAGATGATCATGTTTTGTAATAGGTTCATGACTTGCATGTCGATGAGTATGACAAATAATGCCATAGGGTTGTCTTTAATTTATAGTATGACCTACGTGTCAACAAATAACGCCATGTAATTGCTTTACATTATCGCTATGCGTTAGCAATAGTTGTATAAGCAATAGTTGGCGAGACGACCACGTGACGACACGATGATGGAGATCATGGTGTCATGTCGGTGACAATGGAGATCATGCCGGTGCTTTGGTTATGGAGATCAAAAGCACAAGATGATAATGGCCATATCATGTCACATATTTTGATTGCATGTGATGTTTATCTTTTATGCATCTTATTTTGCTTAGGACGACGGTAGCATTATAAGATGATCCCTTCACTTAATTTCAAGATAAATGTGTTCTCCCTAAGTATGCACCGTTGAGAAAGTTTGTCGTTTTGAAGCACCATGTGATGATCGGGTGTGATAGACTCTACGTTCGCATACAACGGGTGTAAGACAGTTTTACACATGCATAATACTTGGGTTAAACTTGACGAGCCTAGCATGTACAGACATGGCCTCAGAACACGGAGGACCGAAAGGTCGAACACGAGTCATATAGTAGGTATGATCAACATGGAGATGTTCACCGTTGATGACCACCCCATCTCACGTGATGATCGGACATGGGTTGGTTGATATGGATCGTGTGAACACTTAGACAACTTGAGGGGTGTTGATTTAAGTGGGAGTTCACTAGTAATTTGATTAACTGAACACATTATCATGAACATAGTCTAAATTGTCTTTGCAAAATTGTGTTGTAGATCAATGGCTCGCGTTGTAGCTCCCCTGAATTTTAATGCGTTCCTAGAGAAAGCTAAGTTGAAAGATGATGGAAGGAACTATGCGGACTGGGTCCGTAATTTGAGGATTATCCTCACTGCTGCATAGAAGGCTTATGTCCTTGATGCACCGCTCGATGCACCACCCCCTCCAGCGTCGTCTGTGGATGTTGTGAATGTTTGGCAGGCACGTTCTGATGACTACTCGATAGTTCAGTGCGCCATGCTTTACGGCTTAGAACCGGGGCTCGAAAGACGTTTTGAGCACCACGGAGCATATGAGATGTTCCAGGAGCTGAAATTGGTATGACACCCGGGATGAGAGGTATGATACCTCCGACAAGTTCTTTAGCTGCAAGATGGAAGAGAACAGCTCCGTTAGCGAGCACGTACTCAAAATGTTTGGGTACTTCAATCGCTCAAAACAGTTGGGAGTTAATCTACCGGATGAAGTAGCGATTGATAGGGTTCTTCAGTCACTGCCACCAAGCTACAAGAGCTTAGTGATGAACTATAATATGCAAGGGATGGAGAAAACAATCCCTGAGCTCTTCACAATGCTTAAGGCCGCGGAGGTAGAAATCAAGAAAGAGCATCAAGCGTTGATGGTCAACAAGACCACCAGTTTCAAGAAGAAAGGCAAGGGAAAGAAAGGGAACTTCAAGAAGAATGGCAAGCCAGTTGCCGCTCCCGTGAAGAAACCCAAGGCTGGACCCAAACCTGAGACTGAGTGTTTCTATTGCAAGGGGAATGGCCACTTGAAGCGGAACTGCCCCAAGTACATGGCAGATAAGAAGGCTGGCAACATCAACAAAGGTATATGTGATATACATGTTATTGATGTGTACCTTACTAGTGCTCTTAGTAGCGCCTGGGTATTTGATACTTGTTCGGTTGCTATTTTTTGTAAATCGAAATAGAAGCTATGGAGTAAACGGAGACTAGCTAAGGACAAGGTGACGATTGATGCGGCTTGAAACTGCGTCGGTATTTCCCCAAAGAGGAAGGGATGGTGCAGCACAACTACGGTAGGTATTTCCCCCAGTTATGAAACCAAGGTATCAATCCAGTAGGAGAACCAAGCAACACTATGTAAATGGTACCTGCACATAAAGAACAAATCCTCGCAACCCAACGCGTAAGAGGGGTTGTCAATCCCTCCTCGGTAAAAAGATAGATTGGTTTGTATGTGTTTGGATAAATAGACCTGAATAAAACACGAAATAAAAGATGCAAATAAAAAGTGCAGCAAAGTATTTTTGGGTTTTTGGAATAATAGATCTGAAAACAAATGAGGTGAAAAATAGATCGGAAAGCAATATGATAAAAATAGACCCGGGGGCCGTAGATTTCACTAATGGCTTCTCTCGAGAAAATAGCACACGGTGGGTAAACAAATTACTGTTGGGCAATTGATAGAAGATCGAATAATTATGATGATATCCAAGGCAATGATCAATAGGCATCACGTCCAAGATTATTAGACCGACTCCTGCTTGCATCTACTACTACTCCACACATCGACCGCTATCCAGCATGCATCTAGTGTATTAAGTTCATGGAGAAACGGAGTAATGCAATAAGAACGATGACATGATGTAGACAAGATCTATTCATGTAGGAATAGACCCCATCTTGTTATCCTTAATAGCAATGATACATGCGTGCCTCGCTGCCCCTTCTGTCACTGGGAGAGGACACCGCAAGATCAAACCCATCACAAAGCACCTCTTCCCATGGCAAGAAAAATCGATCTAGTTGGCCTAACTAAACCAAAGATTCGAAGAAGAAATATGAGGGTATAAATAATCATGCATATAAGAGATCAAAGAAAACTCAAATAATATTCATGGATATAGATCTGATCATAAACTCAAAGTTCATCGGATCCGAACAAACACACCGCAAAAAGGTTTACATCAAATAGATCTCCAAGAGACCTTTGTATTGAGAAGCAAAAAGAGAGAAGAAGCCATCTAGCTACTGCCTACGGACCCTTAGGTCTATGGTGGACTACTGACGCATCATTGGAGAGGCACCAATGAGGATGATGAACCCCTCCATGATGGTGTTAGATTGGATCTCATGGTTTTGGAACTTGCGGCAGCTGGAATTGCGTTTTGTCTACTCCCCTAGTGTTTCTGGAATATTTGGGAATTTATAGGGCGAAGAGGCGATGCACGAGACTCCCGTGGGCCCCACAACCCACCAGGGCGCGCCCTGGTGTCTTGTGGTCCTCACAGGCCTCCTCCCAGGTGCTTTCTTGGCCCCCAAGGTGTCTTCTGGTCCAAAAAAAATCTCCAAAAGTTTCGCTGCGTTTGGAATCCGTTTGGTGCTGATATTCTGCGAAGTAAAAAACAAGCAAAAAACAGCAACTGGCACTGGGCACTATGTCAATAGGTTAGTCCCAAAAAATGATATAAAGTTGCTATAAAATGATTGTAAAACATCCAAGAATGATAATATAATAGCATGGAACAAGCAAAAATTATAGATACATTGGAGACGTATCCGCATCCCCAAGCTTAATTCCTACTCGTGCTTGAGTAGGTAAATGATAAAAACTGAATTTTTGATGTGGAATGCTGCCTAACATGTTCATCACATATTCTTTTCTTTTGTAGCATGGACATTTGGACTTTTAGATGGTTCAAAGCAATAGTATATATTTGAGATGATAACTTCAATATTCAAGCATATCAATAAGCAACCATATCTTTCAAAATGTCAACACTAAAGAAAGTTATCCCTAGCCCATCATGCTCAATCATTGATCCATTCATGAAACACAGTCGAATATTAGCTGCATCCGCCGCCCGACCCCTCTCTGTTGCCCACCGCCGTGGCCGCCCTGGTCTGCCCCGGCGCCGGCTAGCCCTTTGGACGGAGGCGGCACATCGCCCCGAGTCCACCGGTGGTCCCAGCTCCACCGGGGACGGTCGGAGCTGGCCGGACTGTCGCCGGTGCCGCGCCCCTCCTCTGCTCCCTCTGTCCCCGCGCGTCGCCGCCACCCCGCTCCTCCTCGGCGTCTGCGTATGGCCTGGATGGATGCGGTGCTCCGAGCTGAGGCCGTCGGTGCCAGCGCCTCGGCCGGAGATGGCCGGAGTCGCCCGGGCCACCATCGGCAGCGCTCTGCCTCGCCCCCTCCTCTGTTTCCTGTCGGGGGAGCAGCAAGAGGAAGACGATGCACTGCCCAGCTGGCCAGGCGGGCCCCACCTCCCCGCGGACCCCACACGTCAGCCTCTCCAAATCTTATCTAGTCAGATAAGTGGAAACGTATTTCCTCAAATACACTTTCGCTTAGTGAAAGCGTAGTTCTGTTCTTCTTCGGATAAAAATACACTTTCAACTCCGGAAAACGTATTTCTCTAAAGTGCGCTTTCTGTTTTTCAGCTAGGGGCCTGTTTGTGGGGAAACTTTTTACAGATTGGTCCCTGGTGTTCAACCTCTCGTATCTTCGCGACCGTAGCTCCGATTGAGGTGATTCCAAAGCCCACTTCTTCGTCTCGTCGAGCTCGTTCTGTTGGTACCATTTTCACCATGTTGTCACACAGTGAAAATGACCATTTTGCCCTTACCCGTAAACAGCCCCCTCCGGGAGAGAACTGTTTCCGGTGAATCTTTCCGCGATCTCTCCGCACTTCTTCCCGATGACCTCTTCATTACCAGGCAAGCCACGACAGCCACTTGCATGATGGATTTGCAGTAGCCATGGTTTTCAACTTGAATATTTAAATAAGTTGTGCATGTTAATGTTTCCGTGAATGCTTTATATGCTTATGGATCCATGCTCGTTCTTATGCCATGATTATTTTATCTAGTTGGTTACATGCTTACCTGCTAATATTGTTATCAGGTTCTATTATGGTAGTTATTTTCTCGATGCTAGTGGTCATACTATGTTCATATTAGTGATATGCTTTGCTATACTTGTGCTATTCAGGATCATCGTTATGCCATGTTCATTTGCATCTGGTAGAGTAAATGCTTTATTGTTATTGATGTTAAGATGAATGTGCTAAATGGTTGTGTTATCCATCCATGCTCAAGTTGATGCCATGCTCATATGCATTGTTATTTCATCATGTTATTCTGTTATGACTCAGCTGTTCCTCATTCAAGTTTAACCGGACTTTAATCGAACTTGAACACCTGTTGGCTGAGTCATAGTGCCATCGAATCGAGCTGACCAGTGCAGCCACACCTGCCTTATGGGGGGTCCTAACTGGGTCTATTGTCATGCCTCTCGCCGGTGCCTCCAACTAGGGAAGGTTATGTGCGCGCGTTACCCTGATCAGGTAGGCGGCCATAAGCCTTGTGTGCCCGTTGTTGTTGTATCCGGGTTGTCCCCGTTTGGGACCATTTTTGTTTTGCCACGACGGTGGCCGTTGGATGTCACGAGGTGACATCGGGGCCACCCATGACTTAGCCCAAAGGGGAGTTTGTCAGAGTGGCCGGGAGGGTGTCATGCAATAGATCGGTTTTGTCGAAACACTGTTGGTCCACCTAAATGGGAGCATGAGGCCTTGGGTTCCGTAGTGTGGGTACAGTGTACTAACCTCTGCAGAGTGTATAATCTATTGATAGGCGCGCCCGCGGATATGGGTCCAGTTCGTAGTAGGTCACACTATGGGTCAACAGAAATAATAACCTGCTTAATTATAACCCTGGTACGATGAGGGAAGAAGTTGGTTGATCTTTATGTGATCGTGAGAGGATCACAGTGGTATCGTGGATACCGAAGTTGGTTGATATTTCTGGTGTCATGTGGTAATCCCGGGTAAAGATCAAGCTCCTTGTGTTCATATGATCACTATGATATTGTTAATACCAAGCTTGGTTGGTCCTAAGATGATCGTGTGATGCCCAAGTTGGTAAGTTGATACATGTGGTGGTTACGAGGTAACCCCGAACAGAGTAAGTGAATCATGATCTTGTTAACATGCTGCATGCTAGTATCATCATGTTCATATGTTCATGCCATGCTCATCTGATATTGTTCTAGTAATATCTTGTTCACCATGTCCATGCCGTGTTGCTCTAGTTATGGTATGTTCATCATTGGTTTAACCTATAAATGCCATGCTGCTATTTGTCTTGATTGCTTTTGGTTGCTGTGAGCTTGCGAGTACATTCAAAGTACTCACCTGGCGTGTCATGCCAGTTTGCAGGTCATGCCATGATTGCTTGTTCGTTGAGGATTCTGAGTTTGCGAGCTAGGATACGCGTTCCAGCCAGAGTCCCTGCGGAGTGGAGTCCATCGCTGTCATCGTCGTTCCGCTGCTATAAGATATTCCGCTGCTACGAGTTGGTCGGCTGCTAGCATAGAGCAACCTGAGCAGGCGTAGGGTCGCCGTGCCAATGTAATTCCCTGTTATATCGGAACCCTTGTACCCATATAGATTGTAATAAAGAGCTGATTTGTTCTATGCCAAGTAGTGCCGTATTCCAGAAGATTTACCTTGATCTCTGGGCTGGAATACAGGGTGTTCTGGTCTCTCTGAGCCAGGGTGCCACATATAGTTAGGTATGGTGGACTCATATGGCAAAACTGGGTTTAAAGATTTTGTATGCACAAGTAGTATTTCTACTTAGTACAAGTGGAGGCTAGCAAAAAGATTGAGAAGCAACCAACCAAGAAAGGAAAATTCACATAAGCGAGTATTAAGCATAACTAACACCAAATAATGTACCACAAGTAGGATGTAATTTCATTGCATAAATATTGACTTTCGTGCTTGCATATGGGATCACAAACCTTAACACCAATATTCTTACTAAAGCATAATTACTCACCAACATGACTCATATATTACTATCATCATATCTCAAAACTATTACAAAGAATCAAGTTTATTTTGTCCAATGATCTTCATGAAAGTTTTTATTATATCCTTCTTGAATATCTATCACTTTGGGACTAGTTTCATATGTTGAAATTGCTTTTGACAAGCTCAAATAAATTTAAGTGAAGAACATGAGCATAAAAATTTCATCTCTCAAAATAATATAAGTGAAGCATGAGAGAATTTCTCTTCAAAAATTTACTAACTCTCAAATTAATTTAAGTGAAGCATGAAAGCATTTCTTCAAAAATATTAAAGCACACCGTGCTCAAAAAGATATAAGTGAAGCACTAGAGCAATTCCATAGCTCAAAAAATTTAAGTGAAGTATATAGAGCAATTCTAACAAATCATAGCATAATTTTGGCTTTCTCAAATAGGTGTGTCCAGCAAGGATATTTGCGACAAACTAAAAAGCAAAACAAGCAAAGACTCATATAATACAAGACGCTCCAAGCAAAACTCATGATATGTGACGAATAAAAATATAGCTCCAAGTAAAATACCGATGGTCGTTAGAAGAAAGAGGGGATGTCTTCCGGGGAATCCCCAAGCTTAGTTGCTTGGTTCTCCTTGAATATTAACTCAGGGTGCCATGGGGCATCCCCAAGCTTAGGCTATTGATACTCCTTATTCCTTCATCCATCGTGATCTCACCCAAAACTTGAAAACTTCAATCACACAAAACTTAACAAAACCTTCGTGAGATCCGTTAGTATAAGAAAACCAATCTTTACTTTATGTACTGTTGCAAACCCATTCAAATTTTGTTATTGTATTATCTACTGTATTCTAACTTTGCCATGGCTTATACCCCCCGATACATTCCATATATTCATCAAAATAAGCACACAATGTAAAGAAAACAGAATCTGTCAAAAACAGAAAAATCTGAAAAGATGTGAATTGTTCTCATACTTCTGTAACTCCAAAAATTCTAATTTTTTTAAAAAACAGAGGCAATTTGTATATCAATCTTGTGTAAAAAATGCAGAATTTTTCGTCGCATTTGTGAAATTAAACAATTCTGTTACTGGACGCAAAAGTTTTTGTTTTTCAACAGGATCAAATCAACTATCACCAAAGCTATCCCAAAGGCTTTTCTTGGCACAAATACTAATTAAAACATAAAAACACAATCACAACAGAGACATAATTTTGCAAACACTCAAGAACATAAAGAAAAAGTCAAAAATAAATTTTATTCATTGGGTTGCCTCCCAACAAGCGCTAAAGTTTTATGCCCCTAGCTAGGCATAGTTCATAGATTCAAGTATTGTCATCTTTAGCTTTTGATCCATAGGATGCCCTCATGATGGATTCATATGGTGGCTTAATTCTAGTTCTAGGGAAGTTTTCCATACCCTTTCTTAGTGTAAATTGAAATTTAATATTGCCTTCTTTCATATCAATCACGACACCAATAGTACGTAAAAACGGTCTACCAAGTATAATTGGACAAGACAGATTGCAATCAATATCAAGAACAATAAAATCTATGGGCACATAGTTCCTATTTTCAAGAATAAGAACATCATTAATTCTTCCCAAAGGCTTTTTAATAGTAGAATCCGCCAAGTGCAAATTAAGAGAACATTCTTCAATATCGGTAAGACCAAGCACATCACATAAAGATTTCGGAATTGTGGAAACACTAGCACCCAAATCACATAAAGCAAAGTACTCATAATTTTTAATCTTGACTTTGATGGTAGGTTCCCATTCATCATGTAATTTTCTAGGAATCGAAATCTCTAACTCCAATTTTTCTTCTAAATCTTTCATCATGATATCTATGATATGTTTAGTAAAAGCCTTATTTTGTTCATAAGCATGGGGTGAATTTATCATGGATTGCAACAAAGAAATACATTCAATAAAAGAGCAATTATCATAATTAAAGTCTTTGTAATCCAAAAGAGTGGGCACATCACTAGTTAAAGTTTTGACCTCTCCAAACCCATTTTTATCATTTTTTTCATCAAGATTTTCACCCTCCAAATTATCGGGACACCCTCTAGCTAAAGTTGACTCTTCTTCAGTCCCTTCATCATCAATTTAAATTTTACTAAACAAGGAATCAATAGAAGAAACACCAATCACTTTAAGATCTTCATCATTTTTATGAAAGCAATCACTAGAAAACGCTCTTTCTAAAAATTCTCTTTTAGCTCTAAGCATAGCGGTTCTTTTCTTACTTTCATCCATAGAAACATATAAAGATTTAATTGATTCATTAATATCAACCTTGGGTGGAAAAATTTTAATCTTGAGATTTTCTACATCATGAGAAATTCTATCAATGCTTCTAGACATATCATCAATCTTATTCAACTTTTCTTCTATCGTAGTACTGAAAACTTTTTGAGCATTGATAAATTCTTTAATATTACTCTCAAGATCAGAGGGGTTCCAATTATTATTGTAAGAGGAATTACCATAATTATTAGAGGAATTTCCACGAAAAGGCCTAGGATTAAAATTACCTCTATAAGCATTGTTATTAAAATTGTTTCATGAGACAAAATTCACATCTATGGGATCACTATTTTGCTCAATCAATAGATAAAGGCACATCATTAAGATCAATAGGAGCACTTTTACTAGCAACCAATTTCATAAGAGCATCAACTTTTTCACTCGAAGTACTAATTTCTTCAACCGAATTAACCTTTTACTAGTAGGTGCTCTTTCGGTATGCCATTGTGAATAATTTGCCATGATATTATCTAGCAATTTAGTAGCTTCACCCAAAGTAATTTCCATAAAAGTACCACCTGCGGCGGAATCTAAAAGATTTCTAGAAACAAAATTTAATCCCGCATAAATTTTTTGTATGATCATCCAAAGATTTAAACCATGAGTAGGACAATTTCTTAGCATCAATTTCATTCTTTCCCAAGATTGTGCAACATGTTCATGCTCAAGTTGCTTAAAATTCATGACTTGAGTTCTAAGGTAAATAATTTTCACGGGCGGAAAATACTTAGTGATAAAAGCATCTTTGCACTTATCCCAAGAATCGATACTATTGCGAGGCAAAGAAGTGTTGGTGCAATATCTGCCTACCTTGTGTTTTGGAGATTGTTGACAGAAACAGGCATGGACTGATTTCTTTGCTAGTGCATACAGAGAGAAAAAGTCCATACACAACCGAAGAGAATGCTGTCTCTGGTGCTGAGTTCGAGGAACTTTACCGAAGTACATCTGCGTTGCAGAGAAGAACGAGCTATATTTGTTGAAGGAATAGAGTCGAGAAGATTGATGTGAAGAAATCGACCCCTCAAAAGTTTACTGCTGAAGCAAAGCTTTCGATTCGGTACTGTCGTTTGAAGAAATTGACTGCAGTAATGGGAGACAAAGACAAAGTGAAGACGTAGTATTCATTTCGTTGTTCTTCTTTCACTCTTTCGAGTCATAGGACCTCCGTACTTTTAAGAGCGGCCCAGGTTCTTGATGCTTAGATCTATTGTGATGCTTTGCCATAACCTATGAAAGATGTGAGAGAAATCTCTTTGTGCTCCGAGCAAATACTTGCCAGCAAGAGACTGTGATCTTCTTCATTGCGAGAGATTTGCTTCGGACCGAGGAGTTAGCATTTCTTGCTCCGCAAGAAATGTTATGTTGGGTAACGTAGTAATTTCAAAAAAATTCGTACGCACACACAGGATCATGGTGATGCATAGCAACGAGAGGGGAGAGTGTGTCCACGTACCCTCGTAGACCGAAAGCGGAAGCGTTAGCACAACGCGGTTGATGTAGTCGTACGTCTTCACGATCCGACCGATCCAAGTACCGAACGCACGGCACCTCTGAGTTCAGCACACGTTCAACTCGATGACGTCCCGTGAGCTCCGATCCAGCAAAGCTTCACAGGAGAGTTTTGTCAGCACGACGGCGTGGTGACGGTGATGATGATGCTACCGACGCAGGGCTTCGCCTAAGCACCGCTACGATATGATCGAGGTGGATTATGGTGGAGGGGGGCACCGCACACGGCTAAGAGATCAATGATCAATTGTTGTGTCTATGGGGTGCCCCCTGGCCACGTATATAAAGGATGGAGGGAGGAGGAGGCCGGCCCTCACAGGGCGCGCCCAAGGTGTGGAGTCCTACTAGGACTCCCTAGTCCTAGTAGGATTCCACCTCCCACATGGAATAGGAAAAGGGGAAGGGAGAAGGAGAAGGAAGGAAGGGGGCGCCCCCTTTCCCTAGTCCAATTCGGACCAGTCCATGGGGAAGGGGTGCAGCCACCCTTGAGGCCTTTCTCTCCTTTCCCGTATGGCCCATTAAGGCCCAATACGAATTCACGTAACTCTCCGGTACTCCGAAAAATACCCGAATCACTCGGAACCTTTCCGATGTCCAAATATAGCCTTCCAATATATCGATCTTTACCTCTCGACCATTTCGAGACTCCTCGTCATGTCCCCGATCTCATCAGGGACTCCGAACAAACTTCGGTCATCAAATCACATAAACTCATAATACCGATCGTCACCGAACTTTAAGCGTGCGGACCCTACGGGTTCGAGAACTATGTAGACATGACCGAGACACGTCTCCGGTCAATAACCAATAGCGGAACCTGGATGCTCATATTGGCTCCCACATATTCTACGAAGATCTTTATCGGTCAAACCGCATAACAACATACGTTGTTCCCTTTGTCATCGGTATGTTACTTGCCCGAGATTCGATCGTCGGTATCTCAATACCTAGTTCAATCTCATTACCGGCAAGTCTCTTTACTTGTTCCGTAATACATCATCCCGCAACTAACTCATTAGTTACAATGCTTGCAAGGCTTATAGTGATGTACATTACCGAGTGGGCCCAGAGATACCTCTCCGACAATCGGAGTGACAAATCCTAATCTCGAAATACGCCAACTCAACAAGTACCTTCGGAGACACCTGTAGAGCACCTTTATAATCACCCAGTTACGTTGTGACGTTTGGTAGCACACAAAGTGTTCCTCCGGTAAACGGGAGTTGCATAATCTCATAGTCATAGGAACATGTATAAGTCATGAAGAAAGCAATAGCAACATACTAAATGATCAAGTGCTAAGCTAACGGAATGGGTGAAGTCAATCACATCATTCTCCTAATGATGTGATCCCGTTAATCAAATGACAACTCATGTCTATGGTTAGGAAACATAACCATCTTTGATTAACGAGCTAGTCAAGTAGAGGCATACTAGTGACACTCTATTTTGTCTATGTATTCACACATGTATCAAGTTTCCGGTTAATACCATTCTAGCATGAATAATAAACATTTATCATGACATAAGGAAATAAAATAATAACTTTATTATTGCCTCTAGGGCATATTTCCTTCAGTCTCCCACTTGCACTAGAGTCAATAATCTAGTTCACATCGCCATGTGATTTAACACCAATAGTTCACATCACCATGTGATTAACACCCATAGTTCACATCGCTATGTGACCAACACTCAAAGGGTTTACTAGAGTCAATAATCTAGTTCACATCGCCATGTGTTTAACACCCAAAGAGTACTAAGGTGTGATCAAGTTTTGCTTGTGAGAGAAGATTAGTCAACGGGTCTGCCATATTCAGATCCGTATGTATTTTGCAAATTTCTATGTTTACAATGCTCTGCACGGAGCTACTCTAGCTAATTGCTCCCACTTTCAATATGTATCCAGATTGAGACTCTGAGTCATCTGGATTGGTGTAAAAGATTGCATCGACGTAACCTTTTACGACGAACTCTTTTATCACCTCCATAACCGAGAAATATTTCCTTAGTCCTCTTAGGTAACTAAGGATAACTTTGACCGCTATCCAGTGATCTATCCCTAGATCACTATCGTACCTCCTTGCTTAAACTCATAGCAAGGCACACAACTGGTCTGGTACATAGCATGGCATACTTTATAGAACCTATGGCTGAGGCATAGGGAATGACTTTCATTCTCTCTCTATCTTCTGCCGTGGTCTTGCTTTGAGTCTTACTCAACTTTATACCTTGAATACAGGCAAGAACTCTTTCTTTGACTGATACTTTTTGAACTCCTTCAAAACTTTGTCAAGGTATGTGCTTTGTGAAAGTCTTATTAAGCGTCTCGATCTATCCCTATAGATCTTGATGCTCAATACTTAAGCAGCTTCACCGAGGTCTTTTATTGAAAAATTCTTATTCAAGTACCCTTCTATGCTATCCAAAAATTCTATATCATTTCCAATCAGCAATATGTCATCCACATATAATATCAGAAATGCTACAGAGCTCCCACTCACTTTCTTGTAAATACAGGCTTCACCATAAGTCTGTATAAAACCATATGCTTTGATCACCTTATCAAAGCGTATATTCCAACTCCGAGATGCTTGCACCAGTCCATAGATGGATCGCTGGAGCTTGCACACTTTGTTAGCACCTTTAGGATTGACAAAACCTTCTGGTTGCATCATATACAACTCTTCTTTAATAAATCCATTAAAGAAATGTAGTTTTGACATCCATTTGCTAGATTTCATAAAATGCGGCAATTGCTAACATGATTCGGACAGACTTAAGCATCGATACGAGTGAGAAAATCTCATCGTAGTCAACACCTTGAACTTGTCGAAAACCTTTTGCGACAATTCGAGCTTTGTAGATAGAAACACTACTATCAGCGTCTGTCTTCCTCTTGAAGATCCATTTATTCTCAATGACTTGCCGATCATCGGGCAAGTCAACCAAAGTCCATACTTTGTTCTCATACATGGATCCCATCTCAGATTTCATGGCCTCAAGCCATTTCGCGGAATCTGGGCTCATCATCGCTTCCTCATAGTTCGTAGGTTCGTCATGGTCTAGTAACATGACTTCCAGAACAGGATTACCGTACCACTCTGGAGCGGAACGTACTCTGGTTGACCTACAAGGTTCTGTAGTAACTTGATCTGAAGTTTCATGATCATCATCATTAGCTTCCTCACTAATTGGTGTAGGCATCACTGGAACTGATTTCTGTGATGAACTACTTTCCAATTCAAGATAATGTACCACTACCTCATCAAGTTCTACTTTCCTCCCACTCACTTCTTTCGAGAGAAACTCCTTCTCTAGAAAGGATCCATTCTTAGCAACAAATATCTTGCCTTCGGATCTGTGATAGAAGGTGTACCCAACAGTTTCTTTTGGGTATCCTATGAAGACGCACTTCTCCGATTTGGGTTCGAGCTTATCAGGCTGAAGCTTTTTCACATAAGCATCGCAGCCCCAAACTTTAAGAAACGACGCTTAGGTTTCTTGCCAAACCACAGTTCATACGGTGTCGTCTCAACGGATTTAGATGGTGCCCTATTAAACGTGAATGCAGCTGTCTCTAATGCATAACCCCAAAACGATAGTGGTAAATCGGTAAGAGACATCATAGATCGCACCATATCTAATAAAGTACGGTTACGACGTTCGGACACACCATTACACTATGGTGTTCCAGGTGGCGTGAGTTGCGAAACTATTCCACATTTTTTAAATGAAGACCAAACTCGTAACTCAAATATTTGCCTCCGCGATCAGATCGTAGAAACTTTATTTTCTTGTTACGATGATTTTCTACTTCACTCTGAAATTCTTTCGACTTTTCAAACGTTTCAAACTTGTGTTTCATTAAGTAGATATACCCATATCTGCTCAAATCATCTGTGAAGGTCAGAAAATAACGATACCCGCAGCGAGCCTCAATACTCATCGGACCGCATACATCGGTATGTATTATTTCCAATAAGTCCGTAGCTCGCTCCATTGTTCCGGCGAACGGAGTTTTAGTCATCTTGCCCATGAGGCATGGTTCGCAAGCATCAAATGATTCATAATCAAGTGATTCCAAAAGTCCATCAGTATGGAGTTTCTTCATGCGCTTTACACCAATATGACCTAAATGGCAGTGCCACAAATAAGTTGCACTATCATTACTAACTTTGCATCTTTTGGCTTCAATATTATGAATATGTGTATCACTACGATCGAGATTCAATAAACCATTTATATTGGGTGTATGACCATAGAAGGTTTTTATTCATGTAAACAGAACAACAATTATTCTCTGACTTAAATGAATAACCATATTGCAATAAACATGATCCAATCATATTCATGCTCAACGCAAACACCAAATAACATTTATTTTGCAATAAACATGATCCAATCATATTCATGCTCAACGCAAACACCAAATAACATTTATTTAGGTTCAACACTAATCCCGAAAATAGAGGGAGTGTGCGATGGTGATCTTATCAACCTTGGAATCTCTTCCAACACACATCGTCACCTCGTCCTCAACTAGTCTCTGTTCATTTTGCAACACCTGTTTCGAGTTACTAATCATAGCAACTGAACCGGTATCAAATACCCAGGGGCTACTATGAACACTAGTAAAATACACATCAATAACATGTAAATCAAATATACCTTTGTTCACTTTGCCATCCTTCTTATCCGCCAAATACTTGGGGCAGTTCCGCTTCCAGTGACCAGTCCCTTTGCAGTAGAAGCACTCAGTTTCAGGCTTAGGTCCAGACTTGGGCTTCTTCCCGGGAGTAGCAACTTGCTTGCTATTCTTCTTGAAGTTCCCCTTCTTCCCTTTGCCCTTTTTCTTGAAACTAGTGGTCTTGTTAACCATCAACACTTGATGCTCTTTCTTGATTTCTACCTTCGTTGATTTCAGCATCACGAAGAGCTCGGGAATCGTTTTTGTCATCCCTTGCATATTATAGTTCATCACAAAGTTCCAGTAACTTGGTGATAGTGACTAGAGAATTCTGTCAATTACTATCTTATCTGGAAGATTAACTCCCACTTGATTCAAGCAACTGTAGTACTCAGACATTCTGAGCACATGCTCACTGGTTGAGCTATTCTCCTCCATCTTGTAGGCAAAGTATTTGTCAGAGGTCTCATACCTCTCGACACGGGCATGAGTCTGAAATACCGATTTCAGCTCTTGGAACATCTCATATGCTCCGTGGCGTTCAAAACGTTTCTGAAGTCCCGATTCTAAGCCGTAAATCATGGTGCACTAAACTATCAAGTAGTCATCATATCGAGCTTGCTAAACGTTCATAACATTTGCATCTGCTCCTGCAATAGGTCTATCACCTAGCGGTGCATCAAGGACATAATTCTTCTGTGCAGCAATGAGGATAATCCTCAGATCACGGAACTAGTCCGCATCATTGCTATTATCATCTTTCAACTTAGTTTTCTCTAGGAACATATCCAAATTCAAAGGAACAGTAGCACGGGCCATTGATCTACAACAACATAGACATGCAAAATACTATCAGGTACTAAGTTCATGATAAATTTAAGTTCAATTAATCATATTACTCAAGAACTCCCACTTAGATAGACATCTCTCTAATCATCTAAGTGATCACGTGATCCAAATCAACTAAACCATAACCGATCATCACATGAAATGGAGTAGTTTTCAATGGTGAACATCACTATGTTGATCATATCTACTATATGATTCACGCTCCACCTTTTGGTCTCAGTGTTCCGAGGCCATATCTGCATATGCTAGGCTCGTCAAGTTTAACCCGAGTATTCTGCGTGTGCAAAACTGGCTTGCACCCGTTGTAGATGAACGTTGAGCTTATCACACCCGATCATCACGTGGTGTCTCGGCACGACGAACTTTGGCAACGGTGCATACTCAGGGAGAACACTTTTACCTTGAAATTTAGTGAGAGATTATCTTATAATGCTACCGTCAAACAAAGCAAAATAAGATGCATAAAGGATAAACATCACATGCAATCAATATAAGTGATATGATATGGCCATCATCATCTTGTGCTTGTGATCTTCATCTCCGAAGCACCGTCATGATCACCATCGTTACTGGCGCGACACCTTGATCTCCATCGTAGCATCGTTGTCGTCTCGCCAACTATTGCTTCTACGACTATCGCTACCGCTTAGTGATAAAGTAAAGCAATTACAGGGCGATTGCATTGCATACAATAAAGCGACAACCATATGGCTCCTGCCAGTTGCCGATAACTCAGTTACAAAACATGATCATCTCATACAATAAAATATAGCATCATGTCTTGACCATATCACATCACAACATGCCCTGCAAAAACAAGTTAGACATCCTCTACTTTGTTGTTGCAAGTTTTACGTGGCTGCTACGGGCTGAGCAAGAACCGTTCTTACCTACGCATCAAAACCACAATGATAGTTCGTCAAGTTAGTGCTGTTTTAACCTTCACAAGGACCGGGCGTAGCCACACTCGGTTCAACTAAAGTTGGAGAAACTGACACCCGCTAGTCACCTGTATGCAAAGCACGGCGGTAAAACCAGTCTCGCGTAAGCGTACGCGTAATGTCGGTCCGGGCCGCTTCATCCAACAATGCCGCCGAACCAAAGTGTGACATGCTGGTAAGCAGTATGACTTGTATCGCCCACAACTCACTTGTGTTCTACTCGTGCATATAACATCTACGCATAAAACCTGGCTCGGATGCCACTGTTGGGTAACGTAGTAATTTCAAAAAAATTCCTACGCACACACAGGATCATGGTGATGCATAGCAACGAGAGGGGAGAGTGTGTCCACGTACCCTCGTAGACCGAAAGCGAAAGCGTTAGCACAACGCGGTTGATGTAGTCGTACGTCTTCACGATCCGACCGATCCAAGTACCGAACGCACGGCACCTCTGAGTTCAGCACACGTTCAACTCGATGACGTCCCGTGAGCTCCGATCCAGCAAAGCTTCACAGGAGAGTTTCGTCAGCACGACGGCGTGGTGACGGTGATGATGATGCTACCGACGCAGGGCTTCGCCTAAGCACCGCTACGATATGATCGAGGTGGATTATGGTGGAGGGGGGCACCGCACACGGCTAAGAGATCAATGATCAATTGTTGTGTCTATGGGGTGCCCCCTGGCCACGTATATAAAGGATGGAGGGAGGAGGAGGCCGGCCCTCACAGGGCGCGCCCAAGGTGTGGAGTCCTACTAGGACTCCCTAGTCCTAGTAGGATTCCACCTCCCACATGGAATAGGAAAAGGGGAAGGGAGAAGGAGAAGGAAGGAAGGGGGCGCCCCCTTTCCCTAGTCCAATTCGGACCAGTCCATGGGGAAGGGGTGCAGCCACCCTTGAGGCCTTTCTCTCCTTTCCCGTATGGCCCATTAAGGCCCAATACGAATTCCCGTAACTCTCCGGTACTCCGAAAAATACCCGAATCACTCGGAACCTTTACGATGTCCGAATATAGCCTTCCAATATATCGATCTTTACCTCTCGACCATTTCGAGACTCCTCGTTATGTCCCCGATCTCATCCGGGACTCCGAACAAACTTCGGTCATCAAATCACATAAACTCATAATACCGATCGTCACCAAACTTTAAGCGTGCGGACCCTACGAGTTCGAGAACTATGTAGACATGACCGAGACACGTCTCCGGTCAATAACCAATAGCGGAACCTGGATGCTCATATTGGCTCCCACATATTCTACGAAGATCTTTATCGGTCAAACCGCATAACAACATACGTTGTTCCCTTTGTCATCGGTATGTTACTTGCCCGAGATTCGATCGTCGGTATCTTAATACCTAGTTCAATCTCATTACCGGCAAGTCTCTTTACTCGTTCCGTAATACATCATCCCGCAACTAACTCATTAGTTACAATGCTTGCAAGGCTTATAGTGATGTGCATTACCGAGTGGGCCCAGAGATACCTCTCCGACAATCGGAGTGACAAATCCTAATCTCGAAATACGCCAACTCAACAAGTACCTTCGGAGACACCTGTAGAGCACCTTTATAATCACCCAGTTACGTTGTGACATTTGGTAGCACACAAAGTGTTCCTCCGGTAAACGGGAGTTGCATAATCTCATAGTCATAGGAACATGTATAAGTCATGAAGAAAGCAATAGCAACATACTAAACGATCAAGTGCTAAGCTAACGGAATGGGTCAAGTCAATCACATCATTCTCCTAATTATGTGATCCCGTTAATCAAATGTCAACTCATGTCTATGGTTAGGAAACATAACCATCTTTGATTAACGAGCTAGTCAAGTAGAGGCATACTAGTGACACTCTATTTTGTCTATGTATTCACACATGTATCAAGTTTCCGGTTAATACCATTCTAGCATGAATAATAAACATTTATCATGACATAAGGAAATAAAATAATAACTTTATTATTGCCTCTAGGGCATATTTCCTTCATGTTACAGTTGTGCTCAAATCCGACCGTTGGACTCGTGTTGTTTAGCCATTGGCTGATCCCGATGTCTAATTTGGTCATTTCCCATCAGGGAAGGCTGTGGCTATAAATAGCCACCCCGCTCCAACTTTGTCCGTTGGCTGCTCTGCTTGAGATTTGTGAGAAGATTGATTTGAGCAACCCCTCTCCAAGTGACTTGAGTTTAAGATCCACCGAGAGAAAAACCAAGAGCCCAAACTTAGACAGTGGTTTAGCATCACAGTAGTTCTGAGTGAGAGTTCTTGTACCTGTTAATCTTGAGAGCTACGCACTCTCTAGACAGATAGGTTTCGGCTTCGAGTGTTGAAGAGTTGTTGTCTTCACCAAGCCTGGTCTTCAGCAACCAAGAGTGATTGTGGTTCGCAAAGGTCGTCCGAAGGTTTGGAGATGGCCGGCAAGGATCTACCACGAGTGAAATCAACCTGAGTCTGATCAGCTCTGCATTGAAGGAGAATAGGGTGAAGAGGGTTTATCTTCCGTGTTAAGTCACAGCCCCTCCAACCAGACGTAGCCCTTTGGTAGAAGGGTGAACTGGTCTACCAAATATCTATGTCGCCATCGAGCACCACTGGTTAAATCTCTCTACTGCGTTTCCTTCAGCAGTTTATATTCTTACTCTATGCCGATAGATTACCTGATCATTTTGGTGTGTTGTTGTCATCTTGTGTATCTGTGTTCATCCTGTTTTATTCTCATCGCTTGTATTCATTCGTTACCATCTTATTCCTCGGTTTCTCTTGTGAGATCATTCCATAGTATTTCCTTCAGTGTGTACCATGTTGTGTCTCATTCTACTACATCTGTTTGCATATTGCATCACTCTTATTGTTGTTAAACCTGTGATCTATCAAGCTCGTACTGTTGTAAATGCCTTCATCGATGAATATGCTTCTGACAAAGAAGATTGATTTAGTTCATTTCTTTCGACTCTCTATTCCGCTGCTGTGATTGGGATAGGTTTCAAACCTTTCGAAAGAAATTTTGAATCTCCCATTCACCCCCCTCTGGTCGATATACTCTCGGTCCTAACAATTGGTATCAGAGCCATGTTCTCCATGTCTCTGTTTATTAAAGGTCTAACATCCTTGGAGTTTTTGAGTATGTCGTATGCAGGTAGATCCTCGCACTCTGAAAGATTTCCTATCTTTGATGGAAATGACTATCTGTACTGGAAGGAACGAATGAGAATCAGAATTCAAGCTATCAACTATGATCTGTGGCATGTTGTGGAAGATGGCTACACCATTCAGCAACAAAATAATCTGACTTCCGATGATAAAGCAAATCTGCAGTTGGATGCTCAAGTAAAAGATATCATCTGTGGCAGTCTATCAAAAGAAATTTTTCTTCGGTTCCAAAGGCTCAATACTGCAAAGCAAATTTGGGATGCTATCAACAATGCTCATGAAGAATTTGTTGCCAGATCAGATCCTCACACTCAAATGCTTCGTGCTATGTTCACTAGATTTAGAAGTCTTCGTAAAGAAAGTGCCATGGAACTCACTGATCGATTGACAAACATTGTCGAAAGACTACATCAGCGAGGAGTAACTGATATCACCGATAGAGATGTAGTCAACAAGCTTTTGAGCGCTCTTGATGAATCCTTCGATCCTATTGTAGCTGAAATCAAACAAAGACCAGACTATGAAGAGCTTCACTATGTTGAGGTCATGACACTGCTGTCAATTCATGAAGAAAAGATGGAACTGGAAAATACCAATCAAGAATCTTCTTCGGAAAGTGAAGGAGAAATTCTTTCACACTATGGCAGTTCTGAAGAAGAAGAAGATGTCGAGAATCAACACACCATCACCAGAAAACTTGAAATGCTCACACAAAGGCTAAGTGATCTAAAAAGGCAAAATCTCTGCCTCACAAATGATGACAAGCATGACGCACCAGAATCGTCATGAAGAAGATTGCCTCCGAAAGATATGAAGTGCTTCAAGTGCAAACTATATGGTCATCTCATTGCTAATTGCCCTGACTGGGAAGGAAAACCTAGCAGCAGATGGAAATATCTTCACTGCAGTGGTTTTACGCGAGTAGATCATCATACTAAGCTCTCGAAGGAAATTGCATCTCCAGCATCTTCTTCGATGAGACCAGTCACTAACGTGAAAGCTAGAGCTACCATTGAATCAAATATGTCGGGGGTGTCGTGCGACATATGCCAAAGGATGGCTTATCATGGATGGGGACAAAAGTACGTCGCCGGGCTCTGGAAGCAGGAATGAGCGAGACCGCATACGCCTGCGAATCTTACCCAGGTTCGGGGCTCTCCTTGGAGATAACACCCCTAGTCCTGCACTGCGGGGTCTCCGCATGATCACTACCTTAACAAGTAGCTACAAACTTGCTCCTTGAGCTGTTTTGCTGGAGGAGGAAGGAGGGCAAGGCTAGCTCTACTCCTCTCCCTATGTGTCTGTGAGAGTGCTGAACTCAGGAGGCTTTCTCCTCTCTACCCAGGTCCCCACCCCCTGCATGGGGTGACCTGGGGGGTTTATATAGGCCTACCCCCAGGGATACAATGGTAATCCGGCTGGGCGTAGGACCCGGCCGTCAGTGTCTCTGGTCGCCGGCTTCTCCGCCGACTGCAGGGGCCCGCCGCCTGGTGGGTCCCCCCGGCTGTCTCGTACTCGGCCGACAAGCCGGGCCCGCCGCTTGTGGGTCCTGTCGGCTGCGTAGCACTGTAGCCGTGCCACTGATGATGCATGCTTGGTCGGGGAGAGCGTGGCTACAGTCCCGCCGCCTGGCGGGCGCTTCATTGTAGCCACTCCCCGTCTCTTCTGGTTAATGGCGCACAAACTTCAAGGAAGGGGGAGGGCCGCCTGCTAGGAGCCGGCCTCCCCTGAGCCGACTGGTCAGGGCTCGCCACCTCCTGGCCTCTCACGGACAAGTAGGGCCCGCCGCCTGCGGGCCGTACCGACAGCCCGTCGTGGGAGCATGGCTTCCTCTGCCATGGGTGATGTCATGAGCAGCATGGCAATAGTGCCGCGTCGGGCATGGGATGTCCGCTTGGTACGCTGCACTGTGGCCACGCTCTGCCCTGGATTCGGGGGTGGCAGGCTTGTACTGTAGCCACGCCCTGTCTCGTCGTGTTTATGTGGGTGCCAACTTTGAGGGCGCGAGGGGCCGCCTGCTAGGATCCGACTTCCCAGGAAGCCGCCTGCTAGGAGTCGGCCCACTTCATGGCCGTCTTCTGGATTCCGCCGCCTCCTGGCAACCGGCCGCTTGGACCAGCCGGCCCCAAGAAGGCGGTCCTTTGTCTTTGATGTTTGAGGGGCGCAGCCTGCCCCGATGTCTTGAAATACCAAGGGGAGCTGATGAGGCTACCCGTGGTCATTTACTCCGACAAAATATGAAGAGGATGTCTCGGCTGAATAGAGCATGTGCTGACCTGACCTTGGACTCTAAAGAAGAAGTTACTGACACTGAATCAGATGATGAAGAATTCTACAAAAGGATCGGGAGAAGCAATGCATATGTTGCCATTGAATCATCGAAGGATTTCGGCGAATCAGATACTGATAATGATACTTCAAGTAATGATGATTCAAGTGATGATGAACCAGTCACCTTCTGTCTCATGGCAAAATCATCAAGGATCAGGTATCTGCAAAACACCAAAGATCCATGAACGAATATTCACCTGAATATATTTCTTATGCCAAGCTGGTCAAGATCGCTAAATACCAACATGATGAACTTGAAATGATCGAGAGAAATCTCAGGAAAACTGAAGGATTACTGGTCGAAGAGATGGAGAAGAATCAAAAGTTGATTGAAGAGCAAGATGCTTTTTCATCAACTGTTGATGATCTTACCAATCGATATGATTCACTTACAGTTGACTACGAGAGTTTATTAGATGAACTCCTTAATAGGAATCAAGAACTCGTGTCACTGAAAGAATCTCATAACGAGCTGGTGTTAGAAAAAGCTTCTCTCTTCGCCGAGCAATCTGCTCGACTTCCTGATGATTTTGTTCCTCCATGCTTAAAATGCCTAGAACATAGCAATGTTGATTCTCATGCTGAAACCTCTAATGCTGTCATAGAGAATATTGCTACTACTTAAGTTGGTACTACTAACCCCTCTGCCGAGGATTTTGCTACTATTACTGAAGAAAATTGTAGGTTAAAGGGCCTACTTGAGACTGGAATGCTAAGGAGCCTAAAAGGGCATCAAACCCTATGTGATGTGCTCAAAAAGTCCATTCTTCACAAAAATCCTCAGAAGGAAGGATTAGGTTTCGAAAACAAACTCAATGTGGATGGATCCTATTGGACTCCCGAGCAGTATCCTCGAACAACTTGGGTTCGTGCAAAGAGTAAAACTCTCGAACCTGAAACTTTAACTGGTTATCTCTCGCCCATTCCTGTTGATACTGATGAGTCTAGTGACTCAAATTACAAAATCTTCAAACAACAGGATGGCAAAGTTTTCGCTCGATATGTTGGAACTAACTGCAGGTTAGGCGCACCCAAGAAGCAAATTTAGGTAAAGAAGTGCACTGTTGAAAATCAATTTGTCACTGCTAACCTGACTGTGCAGGATAACTCTCAACGAGGAAATGGTTATCATTCTCAGTCTACTCGAGTGCTATTCTCGAATGTTTATCATCCTAACCTGCGTCAGAAGGAGTACAGGCGTACATCTTCAAATCATTACATACATGCATCTGGAAATAACTTCATTGCCTATTCATATGATTATCATCAAAGTGCACAGGTGTCTCGTAGGCCTCACCGAAGGAATATCCCCACTCAGTTCGAGCGAATGAGATTCTCACCCCCATGCAAGTGTGGGTTGTGAAGAAAAACTAATCACATCATGCAGGAAATTCTCTCAGGGATATCTCATGTTTATCATAAGCCCTGAGATCAATTATTATTGGTGCTTATCTTTTTGGGTTTTCATTCGAAGTGTTTGTGCTTTCCTTCGTTTGGTTTTGTGTTTCGAGTCAGTTTCTTCTCTGTTTTTTACTTACTCAGTTCTTTCTTGTCATAAACATGCAACTTCATCTGAAGGTGATTTCACTTTGACGTCCTTGGTCGAGAATGAAATCAACTTCGAAATTTCATCTATTTTGTCGCTTGCGCTTCCTCAAACCCTTCGGCACTCAGTTCAGTTACTGAGATTTTCACAGGAAACGGTGACACATGTCCATGATCTCACGTTCATGATCCTGTCCGTTGAATGTGGAACATCCCCGGTTTTTCGGCCGTGGATCTCGGAGGGGGCAGTTTCTCCCTCAGGCTATATAAACCCCCCTCTCCAGGTTTCTTCTTCCTTAGTTCATTCTTTGTTCGGTCTCAAACCTCTCCTCTCACTCTCCTCCCGAGCCCGAGCTCGAAGCAGCGTCGGCGATGAGCCTCGCCGTGCAACTCTGGCAAAGCCCCGTCACCGTTAGTCATGCCAGTGCGGTAACTCCTTCTCTCCCGTGCTGCCGTAGCTGATCTGTATTGCCAAGTTAGGGTGTACAGATCTGGAACTAGCCCTTTCCCCCTTCTGTTCTAGGGCAGTTCATCCCGACGACAATTAACTTGTTTTATTTTCTTGCGGTAGATCCTTAGGATTCACTAAGTCTTGGCTTGTATGGTTTGTAGTAGTTCCTCATACCAGTCTTTTGGATCTAGGGTTCATTAGGTATACATCGAAAGATTAGAGGAATTGTTATTCTGTCTTAAGGCATATTGCAATTCTCTCGATGATATCTTGCAACATGTATGCCATGGATTTCTTGCTTCTTCCGAAAAATTAACTGTTTTGAGTCAAAAATGCTTCTGTGCATGTTTGTGACTTCTTCCTATTTTCCTTCGAATCCTTGTTTTTTTCTAAGGAGTGGTCATGGAAAACAGTTTGGAAGAGCGTTCTAGGTCCGAGGAAGAAATTCCACAGCAGCCATGTGTGGCTGATAAAGCAAAGGTGGCAGAAAGGAAATCAGCTAAGCCGCCAAAAGTTTCGAAGAAGAAATACGAATCAGAATCCGCAGAAGAAGATGATGATATTCCCTCAACGCACAGTCAACCAGAGGATGAGCTAGTCACCGACCCCAAAACTCTGTTCTCTGACGGAAATCCCAAGAAGGGTGGTCGTGGTAGAGAGAGGAACACCGCGGCTGAAATGTCTAACCCTGAAACTTACAAAACTCCACCTGGAGTAGAAACTGCTCAAGAAAGAAACAATAGGCTGCAGAAGATTCGCCGTCACTGGGCGATGAAGTGGTTCAACTATGAGAACGTCCGAAGAAAATACCAGATTCTGTTTGCATTCACTCCTCCCTGGAATGACTGCATTGCGGAGGGCTGCCTTGGACAGGATGATGAAAAAGTAAGGCCAGCATCGCCTCCAAATGCTCATGCTGATTCCCTAAATACCATTGCTAATTTTCTCGAGGAGGTTGCAAAGAGGGAAAAGGCCAAGGCCAAGCGTGAGGCAAGTGCCGCGAAGAAAAATCAGGCGGAACAGCGAAATGTTGAATTAACTCAACAAGATGTGCAGGAGAAGAAGGAAAGGGCATCTGCCCGAAAAGAGAAGAAGAAGAGGAAGTATGTTTCTCCTCGAGCTTAGAAGAAGAAGTCTGTTGCCAAAAAATCAAGAAAGGCTGCATCTGCCTCGTCTGATGATTCTTCTGATGATATTGCTGACGAAGAAATTCCCATGTATGATCAAAGGGCTCTACTTGATAAGCCGTACCAAACTCCTTCTCCAGCAAAGGTTTCGCCACCGTTGAGATCGTCACCTAGGCTTGCTCCCATCCCATCAGAAAAACCTTTGGGTTCTGCTGCCCCAGTGGCAAAGAGAAAGTTGATAACTGATGAAAAAGCTACTGGTCCTGCCAAGAAGGCCAAGA
Organism: Thinopyrum elongatum; assembly: GCA_011799875.1. NCBI lineage: Eukaryota > Viridiplantae > Streptophyta > Magnoliopsida > Poales > Poaceae > Thinopyrum > Thinopyrum elongatum. The sequence continues at coordinate 496,132,493 of CM022299.1, read as the reverse complement.
AAGTTGTTCCTGCTTCCACAGAGGAATATGATTTTGATCTTATGTTTGACATCATTGAAGGTGCTTCTTATGATGCAAATCCATCTGAGTTGAGCAGTCTGGGTTTGCCTGATGATGTTACCAAGATGGTAACAAAGCACTTCTCTGAGCTGAAGGAAATTACCAAGGAACTGAACCAGGCTATAGAGGACAAGAAACTGCTTGAGAAAATGAGGAATGAAGCTCGATCTGAGTCTAAAAGAAAAGACGTGAACAAGGGAATTCTTGAAATCACCAAAGCTCTCACTGTCATGAGGAACAACAAGATTGAGTGGCGTTCTAAGTTAAAATTGGATGTTTCTCAGCTTTGTGATCGTAGAAATGATGAGATCAAGCATCAAGCAGATCTTGCTCGACGAAGAGAAAAATAAGAGAAATGTCAGAGAGCTCAGGCAAGAGCCAGCAAGCCGAAAGATATCAAGGACCGTCGTGTTCAATCTGTAAAGACTGAAGCACCTGTTGACACAAGTGTCCCACTGCAACAGATACCACCATCCCCTCGTCCCGAGGAAGAAACCAAGCAACAAGCTGAGCCTGCGGTAGTTCCTACCTCAGTGGAACAAGAATCTGATGTAGTGGACATGTATCTGGTCAATCCTGATGAAGTGAATGTCGTGCCCGAGCAAAATTCTCCTGAAGAAAGAGTTGACAAAGATATTGAGATGGAAAAGGCTATTTCATCGCCTTTGAAGAAAATTCAAGCTGAACCCTCCGGATCCACCAAGGAGGATGAGAAGGTTGAGGGGGAGCAAGTTGCTTCCCGAGGAAATACCACCCCGGTCTCCTCATCTAGTGCCCCTACCCAGGGAGGTTGACCCTGCTCCTGTTTCTTTGGCTTCACAGCCATAACAGGAAGAGAAGAAATTGGAAGAGCCCATGGCTCCCGAAGAGAAAGAACAAACAGTTGTACCACCAGTGTTGCCACAACAGAGTGAAGGAGAACAAGTTGTGACTCAAGAGTCTGAAGAAGTTGTCATGACACCCACCATTGAGAACTCTCCGAAAGAAAAGGCCCTAGTGCCTGAGAATGAGAAAGCCGCTGAAGGAGTTCTAGCGAAGGAAATTGTAGGTCAGACCAATGCTCCCATGCCATCAGCTCCAGAGACAGTTATAAGGCCACTTGCTCCATTGAAGCCCATCGATGAGAATGTGCCAGCCTCTGATGATGTTTAGCCGATGGAAATTAGCGACGAAGAAAATCAGAAAAATCCTCTGGAATCATTTCCGCTGTTTCCAGCTGAGTATGGCCCCAATGGCCCCGCGTTCAACGAACAACTTCATTCCTCGAAGCTCGCATTCTTTGGGGTTAGCCCTTATGAAGGAGAAAGGACTTCATTATCACCGAGGTTTTGGACTGAAGAACAAGCTGCCTATTATGCTCGGATCTTGTTTGGCAAGCACAGAATTTTCAATCATAAGATATTGAGCTTCGCTGAACTTGAGAAATGCCCTGTTTCCATCATGCAGTTGAGCATATTGAACATGCTCTACTAAAGGGATTCATGCGCTTCAATCACGGCTGGAACAAAGAGATTATTCTTCAGTTTTATACCACACTGTATATCTCAGGAGAGCTTGGAAATACCTCAACATGGACGCTTGAATGGATGACTGGCAGAGAAATGATCAAATGTTCGGCAGACCATTTTTTGGCCCTGATAAATTTGCCTCGATGTGAATTTGAGAATGGCAGAGAGCACAGACTGCATTACTGGGAAGTGTCTGAAGCACAACTCCACATCCTAATGGATCCCACCATGGTTGGTGACGAATGCATTGATGTTGATCCGAAGAAGTTGGCTTATGACAACAAAGTACTATTTCACATTCTGTGCAATACTATCACGCCAACGAACCAACCAAACTCCATCAAAGGCATCGTGGGGAATGCACTTGTGGCAATATCTCAAGGAATCAAGTTTGACATTCCTGATCTTTTCATTCGAAACCATGCATGTGCAGCAGATAGCCCTCAGTCATTGAAGCCTTATGCTCCATGGATCATGTTTGCAATCGAGCAGCTCACAAATGAGAAATTCTTCTGGGCTTACATGCCGAAAGTATCCATGCCACCTATTCGTGACACTCTGCGCATTGTGAAGGATAGTGGCAAAGGGAAGGAGCATGTTGATACTACTGCAAATGCTTCTGCGTCCGAAAATGCTCCGAAGGTCAAAGAAGCCAGGGTTGAAATCCCTCATGAGGAAAATCCATCTCTTTATGAGATTTGTATTCGCATGCAGTAGTCACTGGAAAGACACATTAAGATGGATAGAAAAGAAAAGGTGGAATAGAGGACTGAGATGAATCTGATTCATAATCACACTCGTCAAATTCTTCTACATGAGAAAGATGCAAGGAAGCGCTCATGGACTTTGTTGAGAAAGCATTACTCTCGCAAGGATTTAGCTAAAAAAGGGCCTCTTCAAGGAGTATGACTACCTGGACTTGCTTGCTATTCCGCGCATCCGAAGACAAACTCCAGTGCTCCCACAATGTTCTGCTTCAATGGATCTGCTGTTTGTCAATCATGATGATGAAATTGCAGACACTGCTGGTACTCTTGTCTACAAGCCAGATGTTCATCGCTCCAAGTCTTCCAAAGCCCAGGCTGCCACCCCTGCTTCTGCCTCGACCATTCCACACTCTTCAGACATTGATTCTTCGAGTGGTTTTAATTTGAATTCGGAAGATACTCCCACGGAGTAATTCATCGTATGTCTTCTCGTTCCTTTTTGACACTTGTTGACAAAAAGGGGGATAATAACATCGAGTGATAGTTTATCGGGGTTTGTAGGGTGTTTTCATTCGCTCTTTGGTTTTCACTTGAACAGGTTGCTTCATGAACTTATCGCACCGCATGTGGTGCTGAAACACTCGGACGTCATGTAACGTTAATAACCCCTGCCTGCAATATCATTTGCTTCGCACTATTTGTCTGCAGGTACTATCGAATGTGTGTTTCCTGTGAATGATTATCTTCGATAATTATCTATCTTACAGGGAAACATATTTGATCCTCGAAGAAGAACAGGAAATCATCAAGGAGGAAAAGTACTTAGAGTACTAAACAATTTACGACTCTTATGGGTGGATATGTGCTGATTTTTTATCCTTCATTATCTAATCATGCAAGAAGAGAATGTCAGTTTAAGCTTTTATGCAAAGTGTTTTCCCTTGCTATTATCTCTCTACGACAGGGAAACCACATCAGAAGCATATCCACTCCGAGCAATATATTCTTACTATTTTCTTGCTCTGAATATATCGTATATCAATCATGCAGGAAAATTATATCTCGTGTGGATTCAAATTGTGTTCTGAGAAAACCTTCATGATATATCCTTGTCACAAATCACTCAACGCTTATCTTACATCTAACCTTCTTCGAAGATTTTGTGACATGAACCACCTCAGACACCGTCGAGTGCATTGAAAGAACTCAGTTATAAGATCTTTTGTCAATGACACTCATACGAAGAATAATATTGTTCCTCCGGTTCGTCATGATCTGAAGCATAACTTAAGGGGGAGAATATTTTATCTTCATAATTATCTCTCGTCTTTCATTATTCTTCGCATTACATTCCATTCATTATCTATCATTCGATGTGATCTGTTTTGTCAACAATCGTCCAAAAAGGGGGAGATTGTTGGTGCAATATCTGCCTACCTTGTGTTTTGGAGATTGTTGATAGAAACAGGTATGGACTGATTTGTTTGTTAGTGCATACAGAGAGAAAAAGTCCATACACAACCGAAGAGAATGCTGTCTTTGGTGTTGAGTTCGACGAACTTTACCGAAGTACATCTACATTGCAGAGAAGAACGAGCTATATTTGTTGCAGGAATAGAGTCGAGAAGATTGATGTGAAGAAATCGACCCCTCAAAAGTTTACTACTGAAGCAAAGCTTTTGATTCGGTACTGTCGTCCGAAGAAATTGACTACAGCGATGGGAAACGAAGACAAAGTGAAGACATAGTATTCATTTCGTTGTTCTTCTTTCACTCTTTCGAGTCATAGGACCTCCGTACTATTAAGGGGGCCACATGTTCTCGATGCTTAGATCTATTGTGATGCTTAGCCATAACCTATGAAAGATGCAAGAGAAATCTCTTTGTGCTCTGAGCAAATACTTGCCAGCAAGAGACTGTGATCTTCTTTGTTGCAAGAGATTTGCTTCGAATCGAGGATTTAGCATTTCTTGCTCCGCAAGAAATGTTACCGTTGTGCTCAAATCTGACCATTGGACTCGTGTCATTTAACCATTGGCTGATCCCGATGTCTAATTTGGTCATTTCCCATCAGGGAAGGCTGTAGCTATAAATAGCCACCACGCTCCAACTTTGTCCGTTGGCTGCTCCGCTTGAGATTTCTGAGAAGATTGATTTGAGCAACCCCTCTCTGAGTGATTTGAGTTTAAGATCCACCGAGAGAAAAACCAAGAGCCAAAACTTAGATAGTGGTTTAGCATCACAGTAGTTCTGAGTGAGAGTTCTTGTACCTATTACTCTTGAGAGCTGCGCACTCTCTAGACGGATAGGTTTTGGCTTCGAATATTGAAGAGTTGTTGTCTTCACCAAGCCTGATCTTCAGCAACCAAGAGTGATTGTAGTTCGTGAAGGTCGACCGAAGGTTTGGAGATGGCCGACAAGGATCTACCACGAGTGAAATCAACCTGAGTCTGATCAGCTCCGCGTTGAAGGAGAATAGGGTGAAGAGAGTTTATCTTCCGTGTTAAGTCACAGCCCCTCCAACCAGACATAACCCTTTGGCAGAAGGGTGAACAGGTCTACCAAATCTCTATGTCGCCATCGAGCACCACTGGTTAAATCTCTCTACTGTGTTTCCTTCGGCAGTTTATATTCTTGCTCTGTGCCGATAGATTACCTGATCATTTTGGTCTGTTGTTATCATCTTGTATATCTGTGTTCATCATGTTTCATTCTCATCGCCTGTATTCATTCATTACCATCTTATTCCTCGGTTTCTCTTGTGAGATCATTCCATAGTATTTCCTTCAGTGCGTACCATGTTGTGTCTCATTCTACTACATCTATTTGCGTATCGCATCACTCTTATTGCTGTTAAACCTGTGATCTATCAAGCTCATACCATTGTAAATGCCTTCATCGATGAATATGCTTCTGACGAAGAAGATTGATTTAGTTCATTTCTTTCGACTCTCTATTCCGCTGCTGTGATTGGGATAAGTTTCAAACCTTTCGAAAGAAATTTTGAATCTCCCATTCACCCCCCTCTGGTCGATATACTCTTAGTCCTAACAAGAAGAAAACCAAAATTTTGCATGATCCCGCAAGGAGAAAGGAAATAATTTCAACTTCACAATATCATTGTCCACATCTTTTTTTTGCATACCACACAATTCTATGAATGTGTTTAGATGGGACACATCATCCTCATTAGGAGTACTAGAAAATTGATCTTTCATAACAAGAATCAACAAAGTAGCACTAATATCACAAGATTCCACACTAGTGGCGGGAGGAGCAATCAGAGTACTAATAAAATCATAGTTATTGGTATTGGAAAAATCACACAACTTGGTGTTTTCTTGAGACATCGTGACTAGGCAAACAAGATTGCAAAAAAAAAAAGATCTGACGAGAAAAAGGCGAACGAAAAAGAGAAGGCATTATGTTTGGTACTGGGCGCGCCTGGGCTCCTGGGCATGCCCTGGCGTCTTGTGGTCCCCACGGGCCTCCTCCCAGGTGCTTTCTTGGCCCCCAAGGTGTCTTCTGGTCCAAAAAAATCTCCAAAAAGTTTTGCTGCGTTTGGACTCTGTTTGGTACTGATATTCTGCGAAGTAAAAAACAAGCAAAAAACAACAACTAGCACTGGGCACTATGTCAATAGGTTAGTCCCAAAAAATGATATAAAGTTGCTATAAAATGATTGTAAAACATCCAAGAATGATAATATAACAGCATGGAACAAGCAAAAATTATAGATACGTTGGATACGTATCAACGATGCACGTTGGAAGTGTCTCCAAGGTTGATGTGATCACCATCGGCATGCTTCGTCTACCTTCAGGATTAGTATTAAACCTAAATAATGGTTATTTGGTGCCTGCATTGAGCATAAAACATTATTTCTGGATATTGTTTATTGCAAGACGTTATTCATTTAAGTAAGAGAATAATGGTTATTCTGTTTATATGAGTAATATCTTTTATGGTCATGCACCCCTTATGAATGGTTTATTCTTCTTGAATCTCGATCGTAGTGATACATGATACGTCTCCAATGCATCTATAATTTTTTATTGTTCCATGCTATTATATTATCTGTTTTGGATGTTTTATATGCATTAATATGCTATTTTATATTATTTTTGGGACTAACTTATTAACCTAGAGCCCAGTGCCAATTTCTGTTTTTTCCTTGTTTTTTACTTTTACAGAAAAGGAATATCAAACAGAGTCCAAACGGAATAAAACTTTACGATGATTTTTCTTGGACCAGAAGACACCCAGGAGACTTGGGGAGAGGGCCAGAAGAGTCCCGAGGAGGCCACAAGCCCTCAGGGCGCGCCCCTGGCTTGTGGGCCCCTCGGGAGTCCCCTAACCCTAATTCCAGCTCTATATATTCTCAAATATTCCCCAAACATTAGAAGCGTCCACCAAAATACTTTTCCGCCGCCGCAAGCCTCTGTTCCCGTGAGATCCCATCTTGGGGCCTTTTCTGGCACTCTGCCGGAGGGGGATTCGATCACGGAGGGCCTCTACATCAACCTTGCCGCCCTTCCGATGAAGCGTGAGTAGTTTACCACAGACCTACGGGTCCATAACTAGTAGCTAGATGGCTTCTTCTCTCTCTTTGATCTTCAATACAATGTTCTCCTCGATGTTCTTGGAGTTCTATCCGATGTAATCTTCTTTTGCAGTGCGTTTGTTGAGATTCGATGAATTGTGGATTTATGATCAGATTATTTATGAATATTATTTGAGTCTTCTCTGAACTCTTTTATGCATGATTAAGATATCTTTGTATTTCTCTTCGAACTATCGGTTTGGTTTGGCCAACTAGATTGGTTTTTCTTGCAATGGGAGAGGTGCTTAGTTTTGGGTTCAATCTTGCGGTGTTCTCACCCAGTGACAGAAGGGGTAGCGAGGCACGTATTGTATTGTTGCCATCAATGATAAAAAGATGGGGTTTATGTCATATTGCTTGAGTTTATCCCTCTACATCATGTCATCTTACTTAAAGCGTTGCCCTGTTCTTATGAACTTAATACTCTTGATGTAGGCAGGAGTTGGTCGATTTGTGGAGTAATAGTAGTAGATGCAGAATCGTTTCGGTCTACTTGTCACGGACGTGATGCCTATATTCATGATCATTGCCTTAGATATCATCATAATTATGCACTTTTCTATCAATTGCTCAACAGTAATTTGTTTACCCACCGTATGTTTTCTTTCAAGAGAGAAGCCTCTAGTGAAACCTATGGCCCCTGGGTCTATTTTCCATCATATATTTTCAGATCTATAAACCAAAAAACCCAAAAATACCTTGCTTCAATTTATTTATATTTACTTTAGTGTGCTCTTTTATTTATCTTTTATACCTATCTGTATTAGATCTCACTCTTGTTCGTGACCGTGAAGGGATTGACAACCCCTTTTTCGCGTTGTGTGCAAGTGTTTGTTAGTTTGTGCAGGTGCATAGATTGGAGACTTGCTTGTGCCTCCTACTGGATTTATACCTTGGTTCTTAACTGAGGGAAATACTTATCTCTACTTTGCTGCATCACCCTTTCCTCTTCAAGGGAAAAATCAACGCAAGCTCAAGAAGTAGCAGGAAGAATTTCTGGCGCCGTTGCCGGGGAGGTTCTACATCAAGCCTACCAAGTACCCATCATAAACTCTCATCTCTTTCACTTACATTATTTGCCATTTGCCTCTTGTTTTCCTCTCCCCCACTTCTAAAACGTTTTCAGAAAAATACAAAAAATATTTGCCTTTTTATTCGCCTTCTTTCGTTCGTCTTTTCATTTGCTTGTGTGCTAGATTGGTTTCTTGCCATCATGTCTGAATCAAAGGAGGTTATCATTGAAAATTTTGAGGATCTTGCTAATAGTAGTCTGGAGGAAAAACTTGGATCTTGTTCTTTAGATCGTAATCTTAAGGCAAAAACTTTTCATGTGGGGGGCGGTAATATTATTGGGAAGAGTGTTATTCAAGAATTCTTTGATTGTACGAGAGTTTTGCCAATTAATAAGGGGTCTATTCTTATTTATACAAATTGCTATGCAGATGCTATTTCTATGCTTGTCATTAAACTAGAAACAAAATTTGTGCACATTCATCCCGCTTTACAAAAGATATTTTATGAAGTTCCCAATATACTCCATCCTAAGGCTAAAAAGATTGCAACTATCATTCTTATGAGAGAATTTGACTTCATAATAAAATAATCTAGGGAAAATTTTGTTTTCTATAATAAAATATTGAGCACCCCTCAGTTTAAGAAATTCTCCATGATAAAGAAACCTTGCATAGTCTAGAATCTAGAGATTATCATTCTTACAGTAACAATTTTAGGAGAAGAGTTCCTTACGCAGAAATTGCTCAAGCCCTTTACCTTGATGATTATGATAAATTTGATTGGGTAACTAAGGTAATTTATGTAGGATTTAATGATGAGTGGATGGAGGAAATGTCTAGGGAACCCATTAAAATGAGATACGTATTCTATATGAGGATATTTATGGTCATGATCCTGAGTATGGAATTATGAATGTTAAAATCACCAATCAAAGTCCTTTTCATGATTTGAGTTCACCTACTAGGAAGGAAAGGAAAGAAAAAATAGACTTGTTAAGAAAAGTTTTGGATGATTTGGCTAGGAAAGAATTGCATACCAAAGATGACAATACCTAGATCTATGTTTTATGCATAGCTAGGGGCGTTAAACAATAGCGCTTGTGGGAGGCAACCCAATTTTTATTTTTATGTTTTTTTTGTTATGTTTTTCAATAAATACACATTATTACCTCTGTAGTAATTGTGTTTTGCTGTTTTAATTAGTGTTTGAGCCAAGTAAGACCTTTGGGATGGTCTATGGTGATGGTTGATTTGATCTTGTTGAAAAACAGAAACTTTTGTGCTCATTTCTAGAAATTTATAAAATCACAGAAACATGCTTTTGATCTGAATTTTTTTACAAAATATTGATATACAAATTTCCTAAATTTTCCTAATTTTTCAGAATTTTTGGAGTTACAGAAGTATATGAAATTTCCAGATTACTAACGACTGTTTTGTTTTTGACAGATTTTGTTTTCTATGTGTTGTTTCCTTTTTGATGAATCTATGGGTAGTATCGGGGGGTTGATATGTCTCCAACGTATCTATAATTTATGAAGTATTCATGCCATGTTTACAACAATTTTACATGGTTTTGGTATGATTTGGATGGAACTAACCCGGACTAACGCTGTTTTCAGCAGAACTACCGTGGTGTTGTTTTTTGTGCAGAAATAAAAGTTCTCCAAATGCAATGAAACTTTTTGATATTTTTTTTGAACAAAAGAGGCACTAGAAGCTTCGTGGGAGGGCCAGAAGAGCCATGAGGAGGGCACAACCCACCAGGACGCGCCAGAGGGGCCTGGCTTGCCCAGATGGGTTGTGCTCACCTCGAGGCCCATCTTCGCGCGATTCCAACGCTGAAAAATCCTATAAATAGAGAAACCATCAGAAATAACCCTAGATCAGAAGTTCTGCCACCGCAAGCCTCTGTAGCCACAAAAAACCAATCTAGACCCCGTTCCGGCACCTTGTCAGAGGGGGAAATCATCACCGGTGGCCATCTTCATCATCCCGGCGGCCACCATGATGAGGAGGGAGTAGTCCACTGATAACCCACAAGTATAGGGGATCAATTGTAGCCTTTCTTGATAAGTAAGAGTGTCAAACCCAACAAGGAGCTAAAGGTAGAACAAATATTCCCTCAAGTTCTATCGACCACCGATACAACTCTACGCACGCTTAACGTTCGCTTTACCTTGAACAAGTATGAAACTAGAAGTACTTTGTAGGTGTAAAGGGATAGGTTTGCAAGATAATAAAGAGAACATAAATAAAATTTAGGGGCTGTTTAGATAAATAAACAACTAAGTTAGTTTTAGTAGAGAACTTTTTGTCACAAGAAAGTTATTTGTCCCTAGGCAATCGATAACTAGACCGGTAATCATTATTGCAATTTTATATGAGGGAGAGGTATAAGCTAACATACTTTCTCTACTCGGATCATATGCACTTATGATTGGAACTCTAGCAAGCATCCGCAACTACTAAAGATCATTAAGGTAAAACCCAACCATAGCATTAAAGTATCAAGTCCTCTTTACTCCCATATGCAAATAACCTACTTACTCGGGTCTGTGCTTCTGTCACTCACGCCACCCACCATAAGTGAATCATGAACATATTGCAAAACCTACAATGGGGATACCTCACGCTTGCGCGACATGGAGAGCACCATAGGACAGCACCAATAATAAAACATACAACTCAAACCAATCATGATCATTAATCAACCCATAGGACAAAACGGATCTACTCAAACATCATAGGATAGCCATACATCATTGGGAAATAATATATAGCGTTGAGCACCATGTTTAAGTAGAGATTACAGCGGGTAGAAGAGGTGTTACACCACTGCATTGAGGGGGAGAGAGTTGGTGATGACGGCGACGAAGTTGTTGGTGTAGATCGTCGTCACGATGATGGCCCCGGCGGTGTTCCAGCGCCACTGGGAGAGAGGGGGAGAGAGCCCCCCTCCTTATTCTTCTTCCTTGGCCTCCCCCTAGATGGGAGAAGGGTTTCCCTCTGGTCCTTGGCCTCCATGGCGGCGGAGGGGCGGGAGCCCCTCCGACATTGGATCTCTCTCTCTCTGTTTCCTTATGTTTTCTGCGTTCCCAGATTCTGGCCTTTCACCGTTTCTTAAATTCCCGGAGATCCGTAACTTCGATTGGGCTGAAATTTTAACATGATTTTTATCCGGATATTAGCTTTCTTGCAGCGAAAGAAGGGCACCAACCGCCTTACGGGGTGGCCACAAGCCCCCTGGCCGCGCCCAGGGTAGGGGGCGCACCTCCAGGGTTTTTGGGCCCCTCGGGCATCGTCTCGCATTGGTTCCAATTCCCAAAAATCACATATATTCAAAACAAATCTCCGTAAGTTTTTATCGCGTTTGGACTTCGTTTGGTATGGATATTCTGCAAAACAAAAAACATGCAACAAACAGGAACTGGCACTGGGCACTGGATCAATATGTTAGTCCCAAAAATAGTATAAAAAGTTGCCAAAAGTATATGAAAGTTGTAGAATATTGGCATGAAACAATAAAAAATTATAGATACGACGGAGACGTATCAGCATCCCCAAGCTTAATTCCTGCTCGTCCTCTAGTAGGTAAATGATAAAAAAGATAATTTTTGATGTGTAATGCTACCTAGCATAATCTTGATCATATAATCTAATCATGGCATGAATATTAAGACACGAGTGATTCAAAGCAATAGTCTATCATTTGACATTAAGACAATAATACTTCAAGCATACTAATAAAGCAATCATATCTTCTCAAAATAACATGGTGAAAGAAAGTTATCCCTACAAAATCATATAGTCTGGCTATGCTCCATCTTCATCACACAAAGTATTTCATCATGCACAACCCCGATGACAAGCCAAGCAATTGTTTCATACTTTTAATGTTCTCAAGCCTTTTCAACTTTCACGCAATACATGAGCGTGAGCCATGGATATAGCACTATAGGTGGAATAGAATATGATGGTGGAGGTTGTGTGGAGAAGACAAAAAAGGAGAAAGTCTCACATCAACGCGGCTAATCAATGCACTACAAAAAAAAGACACATCCGTGACATTTTGGCTCGAATGAATTTTTTTTTGTTATGCTTATGACACTTCTATGACGATAATTGTGACAAAACCCGGTATCATCATAGATGTGGTGGGCTCCTACTTCTATGACAAAAAATCATGACAGAAAATGGGTTTTTCATCCTGGGCGGGCCTGAGACGCACCTGCATGACATTCTTTGGGCCGTCCATGACGGAAAAAATCACGGTAGAAGCGAGGGTGAGGAAAATTTTAGGGAGTTCCCGGTTACGGTGGGTGGTCGGGGCCGAGCGATGCACGGAGGTTTGCGCGTTTCTCTCATACATGTATGTGCGTGTGTGCGAGGCGTTGGGCTCTAACTGAACCCGAGCGAGGCGTTAGGCTCTAACTGAACCCGAGAGATTGCACTAGCTACATTACTGAACCCCGATCGATCCCTTGGCTGTTAACTGAACCCGAGTGATTCCTTCGCTACTGCTGCTAACTGATGCCGATCCAAGATGCCTCTTCATGAACAGTCCCCGGTGGGGGTTGGATGAACAGTTCCCGGTGGGGGTTGGATGAACAGTTCCCGATGGGGGTTGGATGAACAGGATCTCGTGGTAGTAGAGGCAGTTGCCGCTGGATGAACAGGACCCTGATTGAGGAGGTGGGGGTGGATGAACAATAGCCGATGGAGGGACCCCGTGGAGGGCTGGTTGAAGAGGACCCCGTGGAGGGCTGGTTGAACAGGACCCCGTGGAGGCTGGATGAACAGGACCCCGTGGAGGGCTGGTTGAATAGTAGCCGGCGGAGGCTGGATGAACAGAACCCCGTGGATGAACAGTACCTGATGGAGGTTGGAGGAAGTCGACGGTGGATGAACAGTAGCAGGTGAAGGCTGGAGGAAGTCGACGGTGGATGAACAGTAGCCGTGGAGTCCCGTTTTGCGGTACGCCACACCCCTCCCGATGAACAGGACCCCGTTTCGACCGTAGGCGCTCCAACACAAGTCCGTTTCCTCCGTTTTGCGGTACGCCACATCCCTCCCGATCAACATCACCCCGTTTCGACCGTAGGAGCTCGAAACAAGTCCGTTTCCTTCGTTTTGCGGTACGCCAGACCCCGTTTCGGCTGTTCCGTCCAAGCCGGTTGGCTCCTGATGAACACGACGCATTCCGACCCAGTCTGTTGCCTCCCGATGAACACGACACTGTTTCTCCGTTCCGACCCAGTCGGTTGGCCACGGATGAACAGGACGCCGTTGCTGTACATGTTCGAGACCCCGCCCGTATGTACGTACGTAGCCGTATTTACTTTCTTGCAGCGTGGCTGTACGTACATGTACACGATATAGACAGGACTGTTTGAACAGCTACCGCTCCTTACTGGGCCACGGTTCATCCTGGCAGAAAGACCGATGGACCAGTATGTACGTACACGTTTGCGACCAGAATGACAATGCTACGTACGCTTCGACCGGGTGGGTCCCGGCTGTCAGGGAGGATAAGGAGGCACTTCCTTGCGTGTGAAGATATTGATGGTGGGTCCGAGCTGACAAGGGGAGGATTCTTTTTTTGCGCGTAATAAGGAGACACTTCCTTGCGTGCGAAGATGTAGCTGGTGGGTCCATCTGTCAGCCTCACCGCGTACAGTCCTCTTCCGATGGCTGTCGTTCGTTGACCACTTTGACCACGCCGCGCGGACAGCACCAGGCGGTGGATGACAGTGAGGCAGGGAACGACGTAGAGCCTGGTAACACACGGAGGGTAGTACGAGGGTTGACTGGTTCGGCTGCGGTGTGAGGCTGCCGTCGCCGCAGAATAACAGGGGGTGTGGGTGAGTAGAGGGATGGCCTGGCCAGCGGTTGGAGTAGTAGGGGGCGGTGAGGCCTACGCGGCAGCACAACCGGCCACAGGAGGCAGGAGCACGCGGTGGTTGGACGGCTGGAGCAAGAAAATCAGAGGTTGAAGAAGCAGGACGACCGTTGGATGTTAACAATCAAACGGTCACTGGTGATAGAATCGTTTGTTGACTAAGTTGACAAAGCCCTGCGTACGCGTTAACTTAGTAGGGCCACAAGTTAGCCTCCAAATCTGGTGGGCCCCAGCTGTCATGGGGAGCACTCGTTATTTTTCGCTTAATAAGGAGGCACTTCCTTCCGTGCCAAGATATAGCTGGTGGGTCCCAGCTGTCATGGGGAGGATTCGTTCTTTTTGGCGTAATAAGGAGGTACTTGCTTGTGTGCGGCCATGGACCATGTGGGTCCCAACTGTCAGCCTCTCCATGTACATCCCTCTTCTGATGTTGTCATTTGTTGACAATGTTGACCACTTCGTGCCGAGAATACTAACGCGATGGACGACGGCGAGACCCAGGAAGGGAATGACCCGGAGGCGGCGAAGACACAACAGTGGAGGGATGTGGGTGAGTAGAGGGATGGCCTGGCCAGCGGTGGGAGTAGTAGGGGGCGGTGAGGCCTGCGCGGCAGCACAACCGACCATGGGAGGCAGGAGCAGGCGGTCCCGCCGGCGCTGGATTTAGCGGCTGGAGCAAGAAGATCAGAGATTGAAGAAGCACGACGGCCGTTGGATTGACATCCAACGGTCATGTCTGCTAGAATCGTTTGTTGACATATATAATAAGTAAAACAATCTTGCATACGCGTCCACTTAATAGGCCCACAAGTCAGACCATTCCCTATTTTTTTAATAATTTATAGCTCATTGCAACTTCTTATGCAATTTATTGCAGTTCGTTTTTTTTGTTGGCCAGGGCCAGGGTTAAAAATTTAAAAGAAATTTTGCATATTTCGGTGGGGTCCAAACTATTTTTAATACCGAAATGTCGAGCCAGATTTAAAGTACTTTGAAGATATATTTAAATTAGGTTAAAGCCCAGTGAAATTGGAATTTGAAAATGTGAAAAAATTCAGAAATTTGAAAGTAATTGCCAATTTGTCGTGTGTTTTTTATATTTACAGCCCATTTCATATTACTTTCAAGATTTGCAGCCGTCTTGAAAGAGTTGCAGCCCAGCAGGGCGTAGAAAAATAAGTAGGCCTGGATTGGGTAGTCTTTAGAAAAAATAATCTGGGCTCATTTTCACAAAGAAAATATAGCTGGGCTGGTCATGTGGTGAACGTAAAATAGAAGCCTGGGCTAGACGGGCCATAGCCCAGTTGAAACCCTGCTCCGTCTCAACAATAACAAAATAAAATACTGCTCGAGCAGCTACGTCCCAGGTGTCAGCCGATCTTGTGTTGTTCTCTTGTCTATTGACTATACGCTGACAACGTCGTGGGTCCCAGATGTCAGCAAACCACCAGGAGGAAGCATTTTCTTTTTCTATACGCTGACAATGGAGTATATAACAAAAAATGAGGAACTTGCTTGCGTACGGCCATGGACATGGTGGGCCCCTACTGTCATCCTCTCCACGTACAGTCCTCTCTCGATTCCTCTTGTTTGTTGACCATGTTGGCAACACGAGAGGGCGGCGCCGCGGCAAGCGCACCAAAGCGCGCGGAAGATGACGGCGAGGCCTCAGACGTCGGCATTAACAATTTAGGAGACGGTGGGAGGCAGAAGCAGGCGGCCCCGCCGGCGCTGGTTTGGTTTTGGCAGCTGGAGGAAGACAGGACTGAAGAAACACGATAGACTGTAATAGCAGCAGGAGTACTTAACAACCTTAACTGAAACCAGCAGGGGCACTTAACAACCATAGCTAAAAGTAGTATGAGTACTTATACAGGTTCAACCGTACAAAGCACGCCTCGAACAGTGCTACTTTGCCTACAGTTAACCAAGGGTGAGGCCACCAAGCCCCAGGCGCCACCCCGCACATCCACAACCTTCTGAAAGCGGCTTCATCTCGCAATGTGGTCAATAAACAGGATATTCGCTTTAGAGCCATGGAAAAGCATGAGCATAACCTTCTGTCCTATTCTCCAAGATGGACGGGCCTTCATTATTTGAGACCACCCATGAATAAGTATCTTTTCACCTCCAAGGGAAATGGAGTAGGTCGACATAAACATCATGTTGTGACCAAGCGCAAGTCTGACCCGACCATGGTCAGGCATCCGTATAGGAACAATAGAACTGGGCAGTTTCTATTTCAAGAAGATCACAGCTGTAAAACTGTGTATAAGCAAGAGTTTATGAACAACATATATAACAGAAAATAGCTCGTACGATAAGTTTCTCGACATAGTTGGACCTATTCAACATGTGCAGCAATGGCACACATATCCCACGTGGCCTTCCACCATTGAAACGCCCCACAAGGACCTCAAGACGATCAATAAAGTGTAGGAACTGGTGGATGTCGTCCCAGTCAACTTCAGTGCCACCAGTAACAGTCGAGTTCTTATAGAATAACAAACGAGTAGCGTGCTTAACTTTGAAATAACCTACACGTGCCACCAATTATAAGAAATATTAGTTAGAAGTAGCATCTTCGTGAGAGAAGGGAATCACAAATTGTTGCTACTTCCAAAGTTAAATTGTGATTAGTTAGACATAATAGGTGGATTAAGAAGTAATCGAGGCAACATGCATGAACCAGATACAAAACTAACATGGATGAACTACTAGAACGACGTCAGGGTGGAAGATCACAGTGAAGATGAGACCAGGTTCTGCTATTTCCATCAACATTCGTGCGCCAACTTTCAGTCCGTAACACGTGAGAAAGTTTATCCAAGTTCAGCCATAAAAAAAGCAGCGATCTTCTTGGTTCATGAACCCAACTCAGAACTTATATCCATGGCTTGTCTTCAATGTGACCATTAAACTGGTGTATTTAGTTATGGCAAGGCCGACCATCTTGAGTACATGTGTTCTGGCAGAGCAAGGAATGCACTGCAGGAAAAATAATATGAGAACACAATGTATTCGCTATCCAAATCTAGAAATAATTTCCTCTTTCACGTCAGTGTTGACCATGGTACTAGTACCTTTTATCCAAATACAGCAATCCAAATTTCCAAATTAGTCGACAACATGTTAAAAAAATCCCACCCTCCCGGATAGAAAAGAGGATTATAGGAACATACTGTGCGTGTTTTAAAATCCTGTGTTAGGATGAGAAGGAACAAGTGTGGCGTCTCGCCGAGGGTGCAGAAACTTGTAGGGTCCTCGCACTTTGGGCACTGCAAATGAAATACACTAGATTCAGTAGGAAGAAAAATGCATCAACGGCGGCGGCTGCCATCCTAGGATTACCCGCGACCAAGGGACTAGGATTTATCGGGGATGGATGAAGAATTCGTACCTGGTTCTCCATGAGAAAACCCTACGCAATCACCGAGAGGGGGTTTTCTCTGAACAAGTAGATGAGGGAGAAGGGGATTCAGGCCCGTGAAATATTGCTTCTTCGTCCATCCAGCTTACTGCTAAAGCTGGAAGGTGGGGTTTTTTGTGATTTGACGGCTCATTGGGCATTACTGCAGGGCTACGACTGGGGTGAGTCTACCGTGCAGTTGTGCACTCTAATTTGGTGCATGGCACGTGGACCCCATTGCCAGATGCCCCACATATCAGCGAAAGGAAGTAGAAATGCAGGAGTAACTAGTTACACATAAATATATTTTTGACAGAGAGATACTCCCTCTGTAAAGAAATATAAAAATCTTTTATATCACAACTTTATACATAAGAAAAATCAAGGGGAATATATATAACATAATATGGGGGGTCAACTGAGAATATAATACCCAGACAGGCTCACGGTTCTGGACTTTGGGCCACAGGTCGGTGGGCCTGCATTTTTGGGGGCCCATGTGTTCTAACTCAGCGCATTTCATATTGCAAGCGATCGGTACGACGCTGGTTTTAGATGCTATCACAAGGTGAATACAGAAAATTAAATAAAGCACGGCAGCTGTTAGAATGAAATCGAACGACAGTTCCTAACCAGCAATCAGAGTTGTAATTCTTTCACGATATCCTACGTGATAAATAATACTGTCGTACTACTTATACACACAGGACACTTGTTTCACCATGCCATATTATTACATCAAAAGCTCTCGAAGGATAGATCAGTTTGGCAGTTGCGTGCTGCTACTGAAGAATTTCAAAGTTGATTTGGACCAGCTCTCCTTGCCGAGAAAGTTCGATTTTGTCATCATCCCCTACCGCAAGATTTGATAGAGTTTTGAACCTTGACCATCCTTTAGCATCAATCATCATGCGACCATCCTTTGTACTTATGGTATATTGAGCAGGTTCATTCACACCAAGGCTGCGCATGGTAAGAGAAACTTGGCCACAGTCGCTCGGATTATTGAATGACTCCCTCATTGCTCTAGGAATTCTCTGTTTGCAAACAAGAAGACATACACAAATAGTTAGATCAACACAGTGAATCATGTGAAACAACATAAAAAAGAACGAAGCACTTGGGCAGCCAATGCTTACCAAGAAGGTGGAGATGTCAGTTTTTGTAAGGACTTTGGTATATGCAGTGCGAACTGCAGCCCAGTCTGTTGCCGGTGCAACTGCTGGTTCCGTTGCCGCTGCACGGGCCGGAGCAGATGCAAGTGCAACTTCAAGTGTTGGTGTAGGTGCCGGAGCCATTGCTGCTGCCCGTGCCGGTGCGACTGGTAGTGCCGCTGCTACTGCCAGAGATGGTGCTCCTTGTGGAGCTGGTGCCGGTGCCGGTGTCGGAGCAGGTGCCCGTGTCGGTGCCCGATCCTCCGGTAGATCAGCCTGATCCACTGACGCGGTCGGTGCCCAATCCTCTGGTGGATCAGACTGAGCTGCTACCGCTGTCAGTGCTAGAGCCAGTGCCATCTGAGAAGGTGATGGTGCTCGATCCGATGCTGAAGGTGGTACCGATGTGCGAGACAACAACGATCGTCTCTGGTCTGCTATGATTTCATACTTCAGCTTTCTAACTTCACTAGGCTCCGTGACCTTGATCCAGTCTTTTTCTTCACTTCTTTTAAACGCCAGAAGGACTAATTGTGGTGTGTTTATTGAACCAAACTGCAATTCATCATAGGGCTTCAGATTGTACTCAGACAATAGACTGATCCAATTGTGTCCAATAATATAAGTGATGGACAGTGCCTTCGTTACTGACACGACATAAGAAGTGAAACCTGCAAAAATAACCATCATAGAGCAAACCAAACGGTTTATTCTGTAACGAATGTGACATGGCAAAACCTGCATCGTAAAATTGCAGCAAAAGTAAGAAAACATGACAGTAAATCAATAATATTTAGACAGTAAATCAATAAGTTTTACTTGATGTGACACGAGTGAATCCTTACCAGGAAATCACTATGTTCAAGTT
Organism: Thinopyrum elongatum; assembly: GCA_011799875.1. NCBI lineage: Eukaryota > Viridiplantae > Streptophyta > Magnoliopsida > Poales > Poaceae > Thinopyrum > Thinopyrum elongatum. The sequence continues at coordinate 496,113,269 of CM022299.1, read as the reverse complement.
CTAAACTGAAGGTTGATCGTCCAATTACGGGTGGCATGCAGGGCCCCCGCTTACCCCACAAGCAGGACAGTCCAATGGTCGTGACAAATCATATGGACCAAACATCCATGGGACTGGAAATCCTAGTGGGTGCGATAAACCCTGTAATGCATACAGATATTGGAGTGTAACCATAATTGATAAACCGTCCTCACAAAAAATATGATCTGGATACTTCAAAATATACAGACTGAATTGAGTGGACAAACATTAACATAGACTATTCTCAGGACTCACCACATAACAAAAGCGGCAGTACTAAACAATACAGGGTTCGCACACACAAATCAAGTACTGAACAATAGTACTTACTATAGACAAGCAAAGTTGCACTAATTAAACTCTGCAGACTATTTCTTGCCACCGACCTACGGGATGTACCCCACATAATTGACTAGGCCATGGACTTCGTGAGAGATGTCTACCGGCACCATCGCCATCTCATCAACCTTGGAGAACCTAACAGAGTGGTCTTTCCACTCATAAACATGACGATGAAGACAGTCCGCATCAGATTTGTCGGGAAGCTTTACAAGAACCACACCCTCGTAATCGAAGGCACAACTAGGAAATTGTTGTGGTGAAGTACACCCTCGAGAACACGCCTGACAACAATTCTACAGGAAAACACTAGTTCACGACACGTGGCGACAAGGACACATTAGCTGGATAGTTTAGTAGTAGAACTCATCGTCAGGTCTTCTAGTTCACACGGCATGACTTTGAGAACTTCATCTCCACCGCGGACCTGGTTCTAATTCAAACAGAAACCGAATATTTTATTACTACCTCCGTTCAGAAATATAAGATGATTTTAGATATTTTACTCCATATAAGACTACATATACGCACAGAAATGAGTGAACAAAGACACTAGAACATGTCTTCAAAGGCATGATAGCAGAGGGATTACTTGCAATATCCATAACACAAGTTACTGAGGCTAATATACTCTCTTCAAAGGCATGAGAGCTAAATCTTGCATTTCCTACAGCTAGCATTGATGTTCATAAAGTAGTTGAAAGTAATCTATAAGAAATCAGTGTTATGTGCAATAATCATATGTATGTCAACCTCTCGCATGTTTTGGTCAAAAGAGCAATTTAGAACCGTCATTTGGCACATAAAAATCACATGCAAGATCACCCAGAAAGTTGTACTACTAGTACTAGTACTGGATGTTAGATGAAAAAACACGATCAAGATAGCCAAAAAGATCGTCAAGAAGAGATATTACCTAGACTTGCTTAATGAGGGATCCCGAAGAGGGGGGCTTGGACAGGGCGATGGCGTTGAGCTTGTCTACGGTAGTCTCAGTGGGGTGATTGCGCTTCTTCCTACCCTGAGCCTCGACGGTTTTGGCCAGAGCCATAGACATCACTTCGGCCGGTGCTCCAGGGTCCATCAAGAAACTGTCAAATAGAAATAAAAGAAAAGAAACCATAATCACAAACCCAAAAGAAGAATAGAGAGGGAGTTATAGGATCAATCTCGGGGTTGCAAGACCAGGCCTTGGCCAGAATCAACACCATTGATGCACTCACCTTTCCTTCTTTGGGAGAGAAGAACAATGGCAGAAGCGCGTCGGGGTTTTCTTGAAGAAATGAGGAACAAGATGAGGGAGAAGCGAGTTGGGGTTTTCTTCAAGAGAGGAAGCTGAGGGAGAAGAGTGAAATGATGGTTGCTTTGTCCATCCAACTTACTGCTGGAAAGGTGGGGGGTTTTGTGATTTGACGGCTCATTGGGCATTACTGCGGCGCTTCGACCGGGGTAGTCTACCGTGCAGTTGTGCACTGTAGTACGGAGTAATTTAGTGCATGGCAAGTGGACCCCGATGTTGGCTGTCCCACACATCGGCGAAAGTGAGTAGCAAGGTTCCCGATGACCGTCGAGGAGGATCCGCACGGTAGAGCGTGTCCACTATTTCTGAAGAAAAAAAATGATTACAGCAAGCGTTTCCACTCTTACGACGGAGGAGTGCGAAACATGACAGCCACTTGAACTTACACAGTACTCCTACTACTAGGCATGTGCAATGGTTCATACGTCAGTACTATATAATCTTGTTGCTAGTGTAGTAAGATATGACTATAACAAATGATGTTGTGCGCATGTCAACTATATGAACAGTAATGTAACATACCCCTTTTTTGACTGTCTGGTCGAGAATGAACGGTGAGATCAATGTTAACAGAACTAGGTCTACAACGCACGGAGAGTATGGTGCTACAGTACTCCATGAAACATGAACCATATGAAGCACAAATCAGTGTTAGGCAGGGTGTATGAAGGGTGCATGGGATGGGAGCAAAAGTTCCCTTCTCGACCCACTTTTGGGTGTTTGGCAGAATGCATGAATGGTGCATGAGTCCACACTAGTAGGTTAACACAAATACACTAGGAGCATGCATGAAGAGGGGTGCTGAGATGAGCATGCACGAAGAGGGAACAACTATATTGAGATGAGAATGCAACCAAACACACCCACACGCTTTGTGCTACAGTGACTGATCTGCACCATCTGAGTCTGATCCAACGGTCATGTTGTGCCGAGACATGGACATGCCCATGCAGAGGATGCCTAAACACCACCAAAGTCCCTCTGCTTCTCGAGGCGCACGACATTGGTGATGTAGGGTACCACCGCCCGCAGAGCCCGCTCCCGGTCGATGGGAGCCAGCTCGTCAAAGACGGCGTCCAATGGCACGAATGGATTCCGGTGACGAAGCCCTGAGAGGATTCGCCCAGCAACGGCGACGGCCGCCCGCAACCCCTACTTGTCCAGCTCCGCCCCCACCATCACGCGGAGACGGCTCAGCTCCTTGGAGATATAGGTGAAGAAGGAGACCAGGTCAGGAAGCCGCAGCTCGTTGAAGTCGACGGGGTGGTCGAACGGGTTTAGCCCGACGGTAGGCATGGTCACACCGGCACGACGGTAGGCATCGCGCAGCCGCAACACGTGCGTGGCAACATGGTCCACCAAGTTGTTGAGGTGATCCTGGACCTCATCACGATCGGCCCGCTCGCGCTCCAGCCGGCTCGCCTGACCACCTATCGTATCTCCCGCTTTCTGCAGCAATGCCGCCAATGCCTCAAGCATCTTTGTGGTGGACGCCTGTCGCTTTTGAAGCTCCGTGAACTCCCGCACATAAAGGAGGAGCATGGCACTCCTCTCCTCCTTGAGCTCACGGAGCTCCACGTCCTTGGCCTGGAGCTCCTGTGTCAAGCGCCTCACCTCAGACTCCGTGATCTGGTGCGCCGCCATGGAACCAGGTAGAAGCAATGGGGAGAGGAAGCAAAGGGGGCGAAACGGCTGAAAGGCAATGCAATATACGGGAAGGCGGAGGGAGCCAGCTGAGGAGCAGGGTGAATCTTTTGGTTTTCACCATGGGAAAACACCAGTCGACGACTTTTCACATCAGGGAGCAGTGGGTTTTATAGGCGGAGTCATCATGACTAATTGCTGCCGCGCCTGCTCCCGTCAATCAAAAAAAATAAAAATCCTGCCGCATCCAAAGACCAGAGCAACGCCGTGGTGGATATTTAATTTTACCTGCCGGCAAGGAGAGAGAAAAAGGGGTGAAAAAACAAATGTGGCGGCGGCCTAGCTAATCGGTCGCACTAGCCCAACTAGCTAGCCACCGTGCTTCACTGATGTACTCGGCGGGAAAGGTGGGCTTTTGTGATTTGATGACTCATTTACTTGCTTCGGCTCTACGACCGAGGAGGACCCAGAAAATGCGCGGTAGGGTGTCCCATGTCTCGGCAAGGAAGAAAATATTCATGCACCACCCGGGAGGACCTAGAAACCGCGCGGTAGGGTGTGCCACGTCTCGGCATGGAGGGAAAATGTGCGTGTAAAAATATAATGTATCAGACGTACTACCTATGGTTCGACCTCGGGACCTAGCTAGTGGGTCAAAAACACCCCACTAGCCACACAGCTTCATCATGCTAATGTGGCACGGAGGATAGGTGTGGTTAGCTCCGTCTCGACCAGCCACAATGTCTCTTGTTCTAGGCGATTCTTCTATTTTCCAAGCATTTTTTAGTTATAATAACACCACGGCAAGCTCGCGCCGCTCTTCGTGTGTGCCCGTGCGTCTAAAGGTTAGACGATGGAGAGGAGAGAGAGATCGCAGACATGGGACCCACCAGTAAGTGAGTCAACGGTCATGCACGTGTTGACGAGCCACTCCCTCTACTCTACTCAACGTAATACTGTATAAAATCAAGTTATGCGACAAAGCCAACAACCGTTGCTGTTTCAGGCTATCGACTCATGCTTTGTAGTCCAGGTTGCCAGTTCGAATCTTATCTTTCAGATTTGTTAGTTTTAGGTCCAAATTTGATCAATGACAAGTGGGACCCCCATGTGTTGTTCCGATATTTCAGTGTAGGATGGTTTTTTTGCACAAACACTTTGCACGGTTAGACAAGTTACGGCACTAGTTACACGTATTTTGCAAGTTTAGGAACAAAAATGACAGCAGCATAGAATATCACATCCACCCCGCAGCTTAGATGCTATGGTGATACGAGTTTTTACGTCGTTGGATCTGAGATCCAATGGCTTGGGAGTAGTCTTTGTAATTATGCGCAATTTCCAAACTCTCCAAGGGTTTTTTGCAAATAAAACATTCAGGCCTCATGTGTGCCGCTGCATCTTGGATCCAATGGCTCCCAGTAGCTCATATTAGGTGCTCCTCGTAGCTTAATTAGCCGCTATGGTGATACGAGCATCTAGGTCGTATGATCTGTGATCAGATGCCACATGCGTAGTACTTGTACTTTCTGTGCAATTCCCAAACTCTTTGAGGCCTATATTGCAAAAACATTCAAACCTCCTACTGTGAGCCGTTAGATCTCCCGGGAACTCGTATCACTATAGAATCTACGGTGTGGGAGCACCTCATATTCTCCCGTGCGAGAAAACATCAGGTGCTCTCGCAGTTTGGATGCTACGGTGATACGAGCTTTGAGGTCGTTCGATCTGAGATCCAATGGCATCTGAGCAGTCTTTGTGCTTGTGAGCAGTGGCCGAACTCTTTGGGGGCTTTTCTGCAAAAAAACATTCGAACCACCAAGGAGTTGTTGGATCACAGATCCAACGGCTCCGAAGAGCTTGTATCACCAAAGCATCTAAGGTGTGGTAGCACATGATATTCTTACATACAGGAGAATATGAGGTCCTCCTTCATCTTAGATGCTACGGTGATACGAGCTTCGAGGTCGTTGGATATGGGATCCAAGGGCATCTGAGTAGTTTTGGTAGAAATTGTGTGCAATTCTCAAACTCATTAAGGTTTCCTGTAAAAATATTAAGACATCCTGTGAGCTGCTTTATCTCAGATCTACAAGCTCCAAGGAACTCGTATCAGCATATAGCATCTAAGGTGTGGGGGCACATGATATTCTCCCGGGGAGGGGGGGGGGGTGCACAACCAATCGGCGTTTGGGAGGGTGGGGACAAATATAATGTTCAAAAAATATAATCTAAACAATCCTAAACAGAGCTTCACAATTTTATCTAAGGCCGAGGGGTTAACCCCCGACAATCTACATAGCTCCGTCTATGCAAGAGGTGTAGTGTGAGCGTCTATGCGTGAGAGAGACGTCGCGAAAAAGCGAGGTTAATCGAGTCATTTATAGAGGGAGAGATCGAGGGAGTGTGGCCTAGTGCACACTCGAATGTTAAAGATGATACACCGAGATATCGTGCAACGAAGCTGTGGTAAGGGCTGGAGGGAGATAGTTACCGAGAGAGTGGCCTAGATAGACTTTGTGTGTGCACGCATGGTGATGGTGTTTTACAAAGGCAACACATGTGTCTTGAGAGAGAGAGAGAGAGGGAGCGTTTGTCATGGAGGGCACGACGAGGTTGTGTGTGAGAAATACATTTGTTGAGAGTGTGAGGGCGGGAATGACATAAATGGAGATCGAAACGTGAAGAGCAATAATGAGCGCGCGTGTGTCGGATACCAATAGCTCTATTAACAAAGAAATGAACATCAATCAATACATGAAGTATGTGTGTGTGGGGGGGAGGGGGGTGGGGGGGGGGGTCGATGGAGAGACCTAAACACAACATTTGCATGTATGTAGTACTAGACTAAATATTCATGTTTCAGTTTCCTGTGCATTTTAAATATTGAATTGAGGACCATGCATGGCTTACATTTTACTCCATTCGTTCCTAAACATTTGTCGTTTTAGAGATTTCAAATGGACTGCCACATACGGATGTATACAGACATATTTTAGAGTGTAGATTCACTCATTTTGCTCCGTATGTAGGCACTTGTTGAAATCTCTAAAAGACAAATATTTAGGAGCAGAGGGAGTATTTTTGAATTCGTGTCATACATGCATGGTTTGGAAAAATAGATGCACTTTACTTACTGGATTGTTGTTGTATTCGTGTGTGTGTGTGTGGTCATATGCTTGATACATACAAAGTTTTCTCACCACCATACCGTTCATCTTTTAAATTTGAATTTGCAATGAAAAACTTACTGGGGATACCATGAAATGTGAAATCCACGTTGAGATCACTATATCACAAACTCACTCTAATTCAAGAACTCGTCATAAATCAATTACCGTGCCTTTTGGAATGACCAGTAATTTGCAAGGAAAATACGGGCATTGTAATACATATAGATTCGTTTGGCAATTTAAAAGATTCATTTCATATTCTCGAATGGTAGCACCCGACGGCGTACCAGCCAGACCCGGGCTCGTGTTGATCCTCAAAAAAAAAAATGGGCTCGTGTCCTTCTGGTGGCGTGCGTGGTACGCACATTAGCCAACCCCAACCACTCGAGCCTCCGCGTTTCAAGTCGAAATATCTGGCGGCCAGAATTCCAGCCCTAGGAAATTCCCCTCATGTCCCCGGTCCATAATGACTACCGATGAATAATGGAGGGATGCTTTGGTAACTAGACAACGTTACCTACCGTGCCGAGCATGGTTCAATTCCCTCGGTCGCTGCTACCCAAGGTCACCCGTCAACTCCATTGCCTAGTACTAATAGGAGTACTACACCAGGATGAGCACATAATTGAGCCCCGTTTGTTCGTGCCTAGTACTTGAGTTAATATATCAGGCAATGCACTAGTACAGAGGGATTATCCTTTTACTCTGCATATAAAACTTGTCTGAAGTCTAACTAAGCAAAATGTTTGACCAAATCCTTTCTTAAGAAATATTAACATCTACAACAGTAAAGATGTATCGCTTGAAAATTTATTGCATGATGCAGGTTATGATATTGTTTTGAATACTGGATTTTAAATTTCAGAAAATCCAAAAGTGACCTGAAATTCATGAAACTGAGCATGGTCTCGTGATATGGCACAAATATGCTGTCGTAGTTTTTTTGTTCAATTTGAGACAAGCTGCTTATGAAAAGTTGCACAAATGAAGAGCCAAGGTATTTTGGAACAAAGACCTGTCATGTTAACTCAAACGCTTTCACTATTCAAACCATGGGCGTTTACGTGCCGCCACGAGTCTCGCTTCTCATCGGTAGGTGCCGTCCGAGCAAGCGTGTGAGTCGACGGGAGGCGTGCGAGCAGACCGCTGCGCCGGCTGACCGGGAGGCGTGCGAGCAGGCCGCTGCGCAGGCTCATCGGGAGGCGAGCCCTTTGACCAGGCTCTGCCGCCAACCTTCGTCCCAACTGCCCCCACTTTTAATGGCGCTGGCGCCGCAGTTTAAAATCACCCCCGCACTACCCGGTATCGCTACAATCTTCTCTCTTCCTCTCCGATTCTCCTGTCATCTACCTCCAACCAGCCTGACCTAACCGTATGCCATGCCGCATCACGATGGTCTGCCCTTAGTCTTCCAGTTTCCTGAGGAAGACACCCAGCCGAAGTCTCAAGAACATAAGGCACTTTGGGATGAGCTTGAACTGGCCTTGCGGGAAGATGTCGCGCCTGTCCCCGCTCCCGTCGCCCCGACTGTGCCAGCGCCCATCCCCGTGGCATTGATGGGCTGGGAGCCGCACATTGTCGCTGAGCTTGATGCCACGGGGTTCCACGAGGTCCCCGCCAACTTTCACGCGCCCGTGCACCTGCCAGCGCAAGCGCCTGCGTGTGCACTGACGCGCGCGCCCGTGCCGGTGCCCGTGCACCTGCCAGCGCATGCGCCTGCGCGTGCACTGACGCGCGCGCCCGTGCCAGTGCCCGTGCACACGAATGTCTCCGCTACGCCGTTGCCAGCGCCTGTCCCCGCGTGGGTGCCAGTGCCCCCCTCAGCGGCATGGATCGCCGTTGTTGACCGCTTCCTTGCACCAACGCCAGTCGCCTCCTCCCGCCAGTTGACTCCCTTCTGGAGACCGAAGTCCAGAATATTCTGGCCTTCCTTGAAGCTAGGGCCAACATCCAAGAGTACGCCAGCAACGGCGCAAGACGCCGTCGTCGCCGTCGCCGTCGGTCAGTGGCCCGACGACACACAGAGCATGGCAGAGGATCCGCTTCCCACCGCAAGACGCCGCCGCCGCCGCCGCGTAATCTAAATTTGCCATGAAAAGCGTTCGAATTGCCATGCTTAAAATCCGAACGTTTGGGATTTATCATTTCCATTTATTTTAGTTCGATCGTCGTATGAATGTAAAGTCAGAGTCAGACTGAATGAAATCTATGGTTTGATCGATTGAATGTTCTGCTAGAGCCGTATCAAATTAAATATAAAATGTCATCAAGCCACATGTATTCCTTCTCATCGCAAACATTTCATATTAAATACCACGTCAATTCCAATTTTTTTAGGGAAGTCAATTCCAAATACTTGTAGGGCGCGACCAGTCCCTTTGTTAGAGCACTAGCCGATACATCTATTTATCCACGCATTTAATTATTACGGAGTAGTAGATAAATAGTACTACAACTAGCCTAACTTGTCCGTCACGGTCACTTTTGTTCCTAAACTTGTTACATGTATAATACTACTAGTACGTGAAACTGGTGCCGTAACTTGTGAACACGTCCAGATATGGTCAACGTCAACATCGCCTGTGCGTTCTTCGTGTTTGCCCGTGCGTCTAAACGTAGAAGGGGAGGAGAGAGAGAGAGCAGACATGGAACCCACCAGTAAGTGAAGGCGAATAGTACGTGCTAACGAGCCGGTCCCACTAATGTACTAAAATTAATATTAAAACATGTTATCCATTAAATAGGCTGTGGTAATATAAAAACATTATATCAACAAAGGTGGGTACAACAAACGTTGCTACTATGTTGCCTATTGACGTGCGGCTTGAAGGCCCTGGTCGCATGTTCGATCCTCGTCCTTTTTCATTTTTAATTTATATATGGGTCTAAATTTGTTCCATGACAGGTGGGCCCCTCGGTGTGTAGTTTGTAGCACTTTAATTTGTGGGTCGAAATTTGTTCCATTACAGGTGGACTATCGGTGTGTAGTTTGTAGCTTATTTGTAATAATTAAAGAGAACAACAGAGTTTTTTGCAAAAATACCATGGTGCGATGTGGAAGGTGAGAAAGGACGTGCGAGAGAGCGGTGACCGAGCCAGAGGGAAATCAATTGGGGGAGGTGCGGGGGTTGCAACGGTGTTTGGAGTAGTTGTGGGCTGAATGCTATGAAAATATAATCTAAACCCACCGGAATAAATGCCTTCACAAATTAATCCAAGGTTGGAGTCCCCCTCGCAATGTAAATAGCTCCGGCTCTGCGAGGGATGGAGAGGTAGCTTCAATGTGTGGAAGATATGGCGTGAGAAAGCAAGGTCAATCGAGACACAGATAGATAGAGAGACAAAGTGAGTGTGGTCCGGCATTCATTGAAAAGATATATATGCTCTGGAGAGATATTGTCCGATTGAGCTTTTGGGAAGGGTGAGGGCTGTAAGATAGAGCTTGAGAGATGATCCAGTCACAGACATGTAGATATATTTTGTGCGTGGGAGGAAGCAAGGTCAATCGATACATAGATAAAGGGAGAGAGATTGAGCGAGTGTGGGTCGTCATGTGATCGAAAGAGTGAGATGGTTTGGAGAGAGTGACCTAGATAGACAATGTGCGTGAGAGAGTATACAATATGAATATGTCGAATTGGGATCAAACTTGGAGATATATCGTTTGTGTCTGATAAAGAGTGAGGTCAATCGAGACATACATAAAGAGAGAGAGAGAGAGAGAAAGAGAGAGAGAGAGAGAGAGAGAGAGAGAGATTGAGCGAGCGTGGCCTGCCATGAGGTCGAAAGAGTGGGGGCGACTTGGATGGACTGACCTAGATAGACAATCTGCATGAGAGAGTATAGAGTGTGTCGATCAAGGCCCGAACAGGGAGATATATCATTTGTGTGTGAGAGAAAGCGAGGTTAATCGAGACTTAGATAAAGAGAGTGAGATTGAGCGAGTGTGGGCCGCCGTGCGGAAGAAAGAGTGAGACAGTCTCGAGAGAGTGACCTAGAAAGACAATGTGTGTGCGTGCGCATGAGAGGGGGGGGGGTCTAGATAGCCAATGCATGTATCTAGCAAGAGAGGGTGGGAGGGAGAGAGAGAGAGAGAGAGCTCGGTCTGGAGTGCAATGGCGGGTGTGTGAGAGAGATACATTTGGTAACAGAGTTGAAAAAGGGGGTTGTGTAGTTGAGAGAGTTAGAGATCGAAACATGGAGAGAAAATATGAATGTGTGTCGGAAACCGATAGCTTTCTAAGGTGGTTAGGAGAGGAAGATTGATCGATACATGAAGTATGTAGCGTGTGTGCCGAGGGGGGGGGGGTGGGGCTAAAAACAACATTTGAATGTAGATAGTACGAGACTTAATATCGACATTTCAATTTAGTGTACATTGTAAAATTTGATTTGAGGACCATGCATATGGCTTCCGTAATTATTTTGAATTCGTGCCATACTAGGTTTGGAAAAGTTGACATTGACTCGATTGTTGTGCTATTTTGTAGGTCATATGTTTGAATCCATCCAAAGTTTTCTCACTACCATGGTGTTCATCTTATACATATGAATTTGTATTAAAAAAGTAGCGTGGATACCGTGAAATGCGAAATCCACATTAGAATTGGAGATCGCTATGTGACACACACTCTAATTCAAATAACTCCTCATTAATTAATTTATAGTATCTCGTTTTGAATGACTAATTATTTGCAAGGAAAACACGGTCATGGTAATACATACAGATTCGTTTGCAAATGAAAGAAGATTCATTTGCATTCTCAAATGTAGGCGCACCAGGCAGACTAGGGTCGTGTCATGGTGGTCGCGTGTGTCGTATGGACGCTAGCACCCAGCCACCCACCCCCTCCCTCCCCCACCGCCCCCCAAAAAAAGAACGACGACAAAAAAGTTCGCGCTTCCACGTTTCAGATTGAAATATCTGGCGGCCCCAATTCCAGCCCTGCAAAATCTCCCTTCTCCACCGTCCCCTTCCGCGCCCAGAGCACTCAAATCCCTAATTCGCCGCCAACCCAAGCAAAGTTCGAATCGCCCCTAGTCTCGTCTCTTTCCCCACCTTTATGCCGGACGACGACGACGAAGACGACGGTCGCGCTTCACCACCGCACCGGAGCTACCTCATCTACGCCCTTGTCCACCGCACCAGGTGGTCCACCGACAACGTTGGCCGCCGCAACCGACGTGCCTCACAGACACCGACTTCCACCGCATCAGGTGTGCTTCACCAACACCGTCTCCCACCTCACCGGGGCTACTTCACCGAGCACATCGTCGCACCTCCACCCCCCGAGGCCGTTGGGGCTTCACCAACGGTCTCGTCCACCGCATCGTAGCGCTCTGCTGCCGCTCAAGATCTGCATCCGTGCGCGGCCAGCCAACGCCAGGGCATCACCCTCAACGGCCCTGGAGTGACCCGCACTCTAGCTAGGCGAGCATGCCCAAACGCCGGCCCGAACTAGGTATCCACATATCACTCCCTTGTGCACTGTTCCGACGATGTTTGGATATCCTTTTACTGCTCTCTTAGCTTACACACCTATGCGACTCTGACTTTAACTCTTATTGAGATATCATCTGAAACAAGCAAAACCATTTTTAGCGAAGCATGATGGCGCTACGGGATCTGGTACACATCCTGCACACCGGTATAACCTTGTAAGTACCTGTCCTTCGGTACAACAGCAAGGTCGATTCCTCTTATTTGATCAACCATTCGCCGTGTCAAAAATGCAGAGGGGGATGCAAGGAGCACAAGGCCTGCATATCCAAGCAAGTGGTAACATGGACTTGTACATGGAACATCCCAAGCGCAAGCAGAGCTGCAGTGAGCCTGTACAACGAGCTAGCGTAAGTCCCTGCATTTTATTTAATTCGTACTGGCCTACGTGTATGATTTGTGTGCAGTGGCGAATCAACGAATTCAAGTTACCAGGGGCAAAAATTTAACTTAAAAAATACGAAGGCACTTGCACTCCGGAAATCAACATAACTTGAGAAATGTGAAGCTACATGCACTTTGAAAACCAGCTAATGATCCAAAGTAGTTCCAGATTATAAAACACTAAATGATGTAAGCACCAAAAAACACAAAATGCAACATGGTGTACAAGGACTACTAACATGGACTGTACCTGCTTGAATTATTCGTTCTCTGGTTGAAAATATCGAAGTGTAATTGCACCTATAACCAGTGCGCAAACTGCATATCAATATATCTATCCTGCACAAGTATGCCAATAGTTTCAAACAATAGATTAGAAAAGTATTTATGCTACGTTGTCATGATACGGGGACTTTCTGGTAAATGGCCTTGACGTTTCCTCAAGCCATGAAAATGTACTATAATTTGCTTGTCATCAATTCCTGCAAATCTCTCTCTCTCTCTCAACATAGCAGATCATCATTAGACACTAAATCCTTCAATGGGACCTTGCAAAATGCTTGCATTAGATCCCTCATTAGACACTATATGTTCATCACCAAGAGCATGTAAAATGTTTGCATCAAATCCTTCATTAGCAGTCTGTTCATTAGACACTTCAGGCTCAAGAACAACATGAGCTTGTATGTTTGCACCGGAAACTTGATTAGACACATCAGGTTCAGTCAGTTCAGTATTGATTGGGGGAGTTATAAAATAAGCAGAAATTGGTTTCATTTTCTTATAGATTCCCTACATACAAGCAGTTTTACAACACCATCAGGTTTAACTATATGCCAGAAATTGAACAGTTGAATTAGATATAATCAGGGATGTGATGTACCTGCTCGTTGCGCATGCTACTCTTGCAAGCTGCGACTGTCCATTTGCGCAAGCTCGATGCCATGTCTGTGCTGCCGCCGCTGCCTCCCACGCATGCTACACCCAGGGTTGGATCTTCATCTTCTTGTCCTTCCATTCGGTTGAAGCCTGGCGACCGGCGTCCAATGAGGGCGCGAGGAAGTGTTGTGTCGGTCTGTCCAGCGGCGGCTAGGTTAGGAGCGAACTAGACTGGAGGCTGGAGCGAACAAATTGGGATTTTTTGTGCTATCGATCGATATGGGAGGCGCTTGTTTGGGCCGCGAGCCTGCTATAGGGCCTGCCTTGCACTTACATTATTGGCACATCCAAATTGAAACATTTTTCTTCATTTTTTACATTGCCTGCTCGTGCGCTGGGACGAACAAAACTAGCCTGGGCTAACCTGGACGACTCAAACTAGGTGCACACTTTCCAGCCACCCGAGGCGGCCGCCCATACCAGCCCCTATGGTGGCGTCACCCCTTTTTGCATGTATGATTGGGGTAGTGAAAAATATTTCAGTGGCGCTTTTGATTTACCCACAGAATGGTTGAATTGCTTGTTTCTATGAACAAAGTTCACCAATAATGTGAAGGATGCCAGTCTTTTCATCCTATTGTAGATTGCTTAGATCTCGATATGCCAAATATAATCGCATGAAATATACAGTAAAAGCCAGTGTGATGTGTGTTTCTACAACTAGTCTAACAACCCATCCTCATATAACATATCAAGGATGCACCATCTTATCAGATTAATCATTCGACTTACCAATGCAGTGTGGGAAGAAAGAAGTATTGGGACTGCGTATCCAAGCAATTGATGCCATGGACTCCTTTGTAGAACCTTGTAAGCGAAAAAGAAGTTGTAGTGTACCTGTACAAAGAGCTAGCGTAAGTTCAGTTATCTGCTTCTCGGAATTTTAGTTAGCAACTTATTGCAAAATTGTTCAATTACGTTGCTTGACTTAATTTAGTTTGCTACTGATTACATAATGACATAGCCTGTTAATCCTATTATAGACTGCGCCTATCTATGTGTTTGATACTTACTGTTAAGAATTACCTGTTTGCCTGAACTTAAATAGCTACTTAAGCACGTAGATAGCTGGTCATATGTACTTCTAGGGTGCAGCAAAATTCACGTGTAATTTACATTCTTTGTTTAAATGGTTTGCTGATATCACTTGTAGCACTAGTAATGTTTGCATGTTCATAGATAGACAACTGTCAGGTTTATATGAGGGACACCGTCTTTTTAACTTATATATATGTGTGTGTGTCGGAATCATTTTGCTTACATCAAAGAAATTTACAGATGTCTGTGTTGCTGGTAAACGGTACCGACTTGTTACTTTAATACGTTGCCAAGAACTTGTTAGTTTTACTAGTTCATGTGTAATTAAATACGTTGCCAAAACTGGTTAGTTTTACTAGTTTCATGTTAGTTTCTTATGGCTCTTGCAACACTTTATTTATGATTGCTAACATTCAAGTTTGCAGGATCTAACTGAAACTCCGTTGGCACAACAGGTATGTTTTCAGAAACTTCCTTGTTTACCTGGTTTGCTGCTATAACTTGTTGCTGTAATCATCTTACCAACTTCAAGTTTTCAGGATCCAATTGGAAGTCCAATTGCACAGCAGGTACATTTTCAAAAATATATTTGTGTAACAGGTTTGCTGCTGTAACTTGTTGCTCTAATCAAGTTACTGACTACTCAACTTTTCAGGATCCAAGAGAAACTTCAATGCCACAACAGGTTCCTTTTGCAAAACTTGTTTGTTTAACTGCTTTGTTGCTGCAACCGGTTGCTCTAATCATGTTACTGGCTAATCAACTTTTCAGGATCCAAGAGAAACTCCAATGCCACAACAGGTACTTTTTGCAAAACTTGTTTGTTTAACTGCTTTGCTACTGCAACCGGTTACAGTGATGTTAATAACTACTTTTCAGCATCCAATCGAAACTCTTTAATTCCTTGTTTGTTTAACTGGTTTGCTGTTCTAATTCCCAGTTGAGATGTTTTGCTAACTTCAACTTTTCGGAATCCAATCGAAACTTTAATGGCAAAAAAGGTTAGCCCAAGATCAAAGAGCAAGGTCCCCATGGACGTTATATCATCCCACAGCAGTGGCACCGGCCCAATCGTGCATCATGAATTGCCAACTGTTGATGCTCTTGAGGCTAAACTATTGGTAGAAAGAGATTCTGCTTCTGCACTTAGAGATGAAATTGACATGTTGAGGAAGCAAACAACACAATCACAAGCAGTACTCAAGACAACCATTAAATATTTGGTGGATTTCAAAACGAAGCAAGCTAAGACTGACCGCATGTTAAGGTCCTGAAGGAAAAAAGGAAATTAAATTCCCACTTGGTAAATCATAGGTGAAATGTTTTTTCCATCATTGAATAACCTTTGTGTTGTTTGTTCATGTAATCGATCAAACCATTTGTTTTAGAGATCATGTAATAATTGTTTTTTGTTTTTTGGTTTGTAATTTTTTTAGCACGAGTCTGTATTAATTGATAAGACTCTGAGACATTTCATTTTGATTGCTGTGCCAGACCTACAAATATGCCAATCGGGCTGAATGTGCATTCAGCAATAATAGTAGTATAGATGGTCCTTAAGTGGCACGCATCTGAAAGGGCCAAGATGTTGTACTAGCTTCGCTAAAAAATGATGCTCTTCTAGCAAAGAAAGTACAGCGGCCAGGCTTATGTATGTCAGTTGATATTATTGATCCATATACTCTATAAGTGTTTATATGTCTGTTAGTTTTGTACATTATTGGTTGATTGACTCGGTATTTTGTATCTTGAGACATCGCTTGTGTACATATATAAATGGGAGTACACATTATGTTGCGTGTGACACTTGAGTTGGACATAAAGTGGTTTCAAATATTCGAATTCACCTTAAACTGGATTCTAGCTTATGAATTCGAGTATCGGCATTTGTAAATCATATTCATATATGACAGTGGAATACATCTTTGTTGTGCTTTTGAAGATATATAAAAACACATAGAATGATTTATAAAGATTCGTATAAGAATACAAAATGGATTCGAATTTAGTTGTCACGGTAAACGTGGATGCTTATTGTCCCAAAATTCGAAAGAAGCTTCAAAATATCCACTCCCACGTCGGCTGCCCGAAGCCAGTGTTTGCGAGATGGAAATTACTATCTACCTCTTACACGGACAATCCATCGGCCCGATTTCCACTGCTCTCAATAGGGGTAGGTTAGTAACTTCAATTAGACGTGACACGACCGCCTCTGAGCCCATTCAGACACGGTGGGTGCCAAACATGGGTGGCAAAACACATTTGATTCAAGCTCGTCCAAAAGACCTCTGTCTCACCCTCCATTTCCCCATTCATACACGGTGGGCGGCAAAATAAACTCGACTCGGCCGAAATCGATGTAGGCAAATATTTTCAATAGGGGCAGGTTTGTAACTTCACTCAGATGTGACACAACCGCCCTACCTGTCAGCCCCATTCATACACCGTGGGCGCCAAAACACCCTCTCATCACCCGTAATCGCTCTGGGCAAATATTGGGGAGATGCGAGATTACCGTCCTATCCCCAACCAACGAGACGTCCAAATTTTAAACGGGGGCTAATTTCATAACTTTCCCATATTTCAGACAGGCGCGTCCCAAAAACATGGTTCCCCGTACCTCTCCCTCCATTTTCCCATTCATACATCGTCCGCGCTAGAACACCATCCCCACACCAGCCTCCTCCGTCCGCCACCCCATCCATCACCGCCGTCCTCCACCCCATCCATCACCGCCGTCCTCCACCATGCCGGAGCGCCTACCAAGACCGCGTCGTCCACTGCTAGAGATGGACGTTTCTCATCCACGGCGACGGACCAGGAGCCTTGCATCGCGTCCTCTCGCTTCATCGGCGTCGTCGTCCTCCTTGCCGGGGCCGCTCCCACGACCTTCTCGTACACCGCAACGGGACTTATCCCCCGATGCACCCGTCTACCATCGCAGATCTGCTTCAACGCCACCGACAGCCATCGCACCCCTGATGCCTACACGGCGCCACAAGAGAGGTGGTACTACTTCATATCTGCTCAACTTTTTTATCTCAACTAGAAAATAGATCGTAACTTGGTTACTATACTTTCTTTTCAGCTCTTAGAATTTAGTTCTTAGTTCGAAGCAAACAATGGTTGCTAAATAGCATTTCTGCGGTTTGGACCTTCAAATCTGCCATGGCACAATCATAATAGGGTTTAATTGATCATGCTTAGGGTTTCCCCCCTTTTATGATCACTATACAATCAGCATACGTGCTTCGTGTCATAATAGCACTGCTCCACCCATCAAGCTAAACAAGCTTAGTTGTTCAAATACGAATCTGATATTATTAAAATAGAGTCGTTTAATTGGTCAGCTAAATGTTCCTAATTTAGTTTCGAAAATGCATGTACGCCGCTCGGGTGTGGATCTACAGGGTGCCCACGGTGGGCCGTGGCCCACCCTGGGATTTTGGGTCGGCCCAGGCCTTGATTCCCCTCTGTTCTGCTGCGCTTCCGATCTCTACTCGCCCCCAGCTGCTTGCCTCGCCGGCAACTTGCCGTCCCCGGACGGCATGGCTCTAGGAGGAGACGCCGGACTAACAGGAGGTCAGGAGCCGCTCGCCCAACAGCGTCACCGCTGCCCGGGCGCGCCGCCGTGCCTACCTTCCCAGTCCGTTCAGGGCTCAGGCGTGCATTAGCCACTAAGCCAACCCGATTTATCCTGAGATACGTCCTCAACACTCAGCAGCCACTCCTCATCACCCATTTTCTAATTGATTCATTACTCATTTGGCAGGACTGTCATTAGGGTTTGTTGTGTACTGAGTGCTACCTACACTTAATGGTTCATATGTATTTCAGTAATCTTTAGTACCTGTAAAGTTCACATGGTTTCAAAATTCCGGCCCTAGGAACAGACACTAGTCATTTTGGATTGTTGGTCATAGTGACACTAACCCAGATTACTACTGCAGGCCAGGTTTGTTGACAATTTTACTTGTCTTTCTTACTCATTCGATATGATATCCAATTATTCAGGTTGATTAGTTGCAAACAATAAGTGCTAGACCAACTTCTTGATTCAGATTTTGGATGGTCTCTTACTGCAGTTACAATTCTGCATACTTGTCCTAGTAAGCTCACAAGTAATGATTGATTCACTACCTCTATGCTTGCCTTGTCATATTTGTTGTCAATATTCTTTTAGAGTGGACCACCCTGTTTCAAAATACTGGAACCGCATAAATGAGTGAATAGTATTTCTCTGTGTGATCTCTTCCATCATGTGTGGGCAACGAACACTGCATTGTATAGAAAGAAAGTGTCATATCCACCTTTTACATAGACTACGATCTTTTACATGGAATACAATCTGCCTACTTGCTTTGTGTTGCACTACCAGCACTCCACCCTTGAAGCTAAACGTTATGCCACTCATAATTCCTTAGTTTATTTGTTCAAATACGAATTTGATATGACTCTAATGTTCCTACTTCAGTTTTGAAATGTGTGTTTGCCTATTATAGAGACATAAGAGGTTTGTATTTCTGTGTGTGGTCTGGTCAGCACGGTTGGGGGGTGAACTTTGTATACGCAGGGGTTTGTAGGGAGACACTCTTCGAGTTGAATCCGCAATGCATTCCATAGATAATCTGACTACTTTTTATGTTTTCATGAATCTCAGATACTGAACAACATCATAATGATTATGAGCTTGTGTGCATGAAAAGAATAAAGCAGAACAATGCCATGGCTGTCAAACTTGGCATTAAGGGACTGTAATCAAGTCTGGATGCAATGCAATGCAAACGCTCTCCACCTATAGATTCATGCTCAGAATATGATCCTAACAATGATTCTGAGCTAGAGGGAGACCTAAGTCAATGTAGCTCCCTAGTGGAGGAGTCAGATGCAGATGCCCTATCTTATTCACCCATCAAGGTGCTTGCTCTAACTTTCCAAGGTTATATTGGTCGCACATATCTTGCAACTGATGCTTTGCATTGCTTCTACTTTGTTTCACTGCCATTAGCTTAGTTTACACATTGTGTATGTGAATACGCCCTGCCTATCCATTTTCAATACATATTCCATCTGTCATCATACCATATTTATCCATTCAAATGCTGTTCTTGTGTATCAGACGTTCAAAAGGAAGAGGGCGATTGCTGATCGCGGAGGAGCACGAACAAAGTATTTGGAAAAGCTAGTGACACCTGCTAAACCAAATAGCCCATTAGGTGTAGTTGCAATATCACCAGACCCAGAAAACACGGCCACAACTCTAGCAGACTCTAGCCCTACTACACTGGCCATCTCTGATGCCCCAACTTAGCAGACCCCAACTGCAGCAAACAGTATGATGATGCGAGTTGACATAGCACCAGCTCTACGATGCAAAACCCCCATTCCAGCAAAGAGTACACCAAATCCAGTTGCCAAATCCCTTTTCGAACGAGAGAGAGCCCCAATTGCAGCAAATAGGACTCCTGTTCCACTTCTTCCCAGTTTAGAAGACGAAGCTTATATTGTTGTGAGGAACTTTGTGCGCATCTTTCCTTCATGGAAAGATTATACCACAGACAAAGAACAATTTCTAATCTTCCTCCGCAACTTACGCATAAGTAATGTACTAATGTTATTCATGGTAATTACTGCATATGTTTCTGCTGACAGAAGACACAAGATTTCATTCTTTTAAATAGGCGAGGACCAAACTGGATAGTCAAGACGAGCAAGGGTTGGTTGCACTTTTCAAGCACTCGTTGATGAAGTATCGTTCCTACCTGAGGCAAGCGCACTTCAATGGCAAGCCTCTAAACGAAATTTCTGTAAAGTCTTCGGTGCTACATTTATCAGACAGTGACTGGAATAATCTTGTTACACATTGGTCTCATCTGCAGTGTAAGGTACTGTCTATGATATCACATCACAATTTGAACTACATTTCTGCATGTGCCTTAACGTCTCACTTGTACGAAAACTGTTTGCAGAAGAACATTCATTCTCAAGGGACCACAGAATCTCGCAACTATACTGCACACTGCATTGCTTTTGTGAGTACCTCTTGCCCTGTATGACCATACTTACTTTCATAGCTGGTTGATTATGTAGCATCACTGCACATGTTAGCCTCGTTATCCTCCATTTGGTGGACATTATAAGATCTGTATCGACTCTTACATAAATTTAGAATTAACCCAATGCTTTTGAAGAGGTTTAGCTCTGCAGTCCTCTTGTAAGGACTGAACGTCGTCTATCACTATACTTACATTAACAGCTACTCCCTCCGTCCCATAATATAAGAGCGTTTTGTACAGTACACCAGTGTTCAAAACACTCTTATATTATGGGAAGAGGGATTGGTTCATTGTGTAGCATTCTGCATCTTATCTCCCTCGCCCACCATTTACTAAAAAATATCAGAACTATATTTAATCTTACCAAAAAGTTGAATACACAGACAATGCCAGTGCAGAAGTGTAGCCCATTGCTCTTGTCAGTACATTTTGTCCTGTAACGCTTGTACTTCTAGGGATTGGTAGTTGATTATGTAGCATCAATCTGCATCTTATCTTCATTATCCTCTATCCCTTCCATTATTATCATATCTATAATTACTCTCTACAAAATGTAGAGTACATGCAATGCTTATGAAGAAGATTCTGTGCTAAAATTCTTGAGTTATCCTTCCCTTGACATGGAGAAGGGCATTATAAAGCCGGTGTTAACTGTTAATGTAAGTCAGTCCTTCTAAAGCCTTTATCCTCAACTGTTGTTTAATTTGCTCATACTCCCTATCGTCAACTGCTGTTTAGTTTGCTGTTTCTATCAAAATGCATGTTCGCAACAACTGTAAGTTCCAAGTTTTACTTGTAAAACCAAATTCCTTATTCATACCGTGCACATTACTCAATACTCCCTATATGTATGCTTGTTTTTGTGGATCTATAATCCAGTGTGTGGTGAAGTAGCCCACGTTTGCACCTTGTCATCTCCTATTTTATCTTACTGATGTGGCTGATGATATGAACAACATGCCATGCACATTAACCAAAATAGATACAATGATTGTCTTTGCCCTTCATCTATGCTTGTTTTGTTGACATGGTAATCCAGTAGTGTGGTGAAGCTCCCCGCATTATGAACAATGCCAAATTATGCTACTGATATTTTGAACTTACTCTTTATTTTCTAATTTGAAATTGGATGGAATTGACAGCACAGTTACTATCTTTGTTTATACACATGCAAAACCTGTCATCTCTCTGCTTGTTTCAGGGTGATATGCTTGATGGCATGCACAAGTCTGCTGAAGGCTGTGAGACAAACCCAACATATATTGCAGCAAAGAAGGCAAAACATCTTGAAGATAGTGAGACAACCCCAAAGTCTTGTCTTGATGCAGTGTTCAAGTTACTTGAGACTAGCAGTCAGACAAGCTCACAGAATTCGCTGTCTGAATTAGTTCGACTTCTTCAGTCCCAAGTTCTAGCAGAAAGGCATTCTGCAACTCAACTGTGACTTGAAGTCCTATCTCTAAGAAAGATTGCGGAGAACACCAATGAGAACCTCATTGCTAAACAGCTACACCTGGAAGCTATGACCGACATGCTAGGCCGGTCTCACAGCCTTGCTCAGCAGCTTGCGCAGCATTTCCCGCGCAAGGCTAACCTTTCTTGAACTGTCTTGGAAGTGGTCTTGGTTCAGTATTATTTTGTTACGCTGCAATGGCGCCCAGTTTTTGTAATCTGCTTCTTCGTTTCACTTTATGATCACTGGTGGCGAACTTCGATGCCCAGTGGATGTAATATACCATAAATCCTTTATTGTATAGTGTAGGTTTATTCTAAGTTACTATGTCGTAATTTCTTTATTGTATAGAGTAGGTTTGTTCTTAATTCCTACTAGTTACCGTATATGCCATCATTCGCTATCTGAAAAAATGACGAAAATCTGATGTAGTCGACCGGGCCGAAACATTCACCTCTAACGGGCCTGCATTTTAGCGGGCCACAATTGGGCCGGCCTGCAACTTTCTTGGGCCTGAAAGGCCATTGGGGCCTTCACACTTTGCGCCAGGCCCACAACTTACACGGGCCTATATTCGGCCCAAAGTTTAGTTGGGCCTTTAGTGGACCCAGCGCTTAGTTGGTCCCATGTAGCTTCGGGCCATTAACAGGCTAAACATTCTGCTGGCCTGTTACGGCCCAGAAGAAACCATGGGCCTTTAGCAGGCCGAAATGCATGTTGGGCCTCAATTTTCACTAGTCATCGACGGGCCTTCAGCAGGCTGAAATGTAGACCGGGCCATTATTGGCCTAGTTATATGACGGGCCATTACCAGGCCGAAACATATCTCGGGCCTTAGTTGGCCCACTGATATCATGGGCCTTTAATAGGCCGAAAGCTTAGTAGAGGCATCAACGGGCCGAATTATACGATAGGCCTTTAACAGGCCCAAAGTCACGTTGGGCTGAACTGTTGCCACCTTGATCACGGGCCGTTAGTGGGCCGGATGTCGCGTCAGACCATATATGGCCCATGGGCAGCACGGGCCATTCCCAGGCCGAAAGACACACCGGGCTGAAATGGGCCCATGTCTACATCGGGCCTCTAACAGGCCGAAATGTCACTGGGCCGTAATTGGGCCCAAATATTCGGCGAAGAATTAACGGGCTAGATCTGGCTTCGGGCCGTAAATGGGCCATGTTTAAATAGGCCGTTAGTGGGCTGGCCCACTAGTACCTGAGTAAATACTACGGTCCTTTGACTGGGCCAGCCTTTTTAACCTATATGGGCCTCTGTTGGGCCCTGCCATGTGTTGACTTATCATAGGCACGTCTCCTCCATTGGACGGACGACATCTGGCCCACCGAGGAGCCGACACGTGTTTCCTCCAGCCAATGATGATTTTACATGTGGAAAATCCCCATTGGTCCGGGCTGTTAATGGGTTATCGGACCCAAACCGGAACCCGATAGCTTAACGGCGACCCGTTATGGTGGATGCCACGTGTCGGTTACCCTTGACGAAAGCACTTCCATGACATGCCATTTATCGTCATGGAAGTGGACACTTCCGTGATGATAATTTTGGTATTGCCATGGAACACTTCTACGACAGCACAGGTATGACTATCTTGATTCTGTCATAAAATTGTCATGGATGTACATGCATGACAGAAAACGTGACCTACTGTGACAAACACGTATCATCATGGAAGTGTATTTTTTTTTGTAGTGACGGGTTATGGAGATGCCCATCAATTGATGTCAATGCGAGGAGTAGGGATTGCCATGCAACGGATGCACTAAGAGCTATAAGTGTATGAAAGCTCAAACTGAAAACTAAGTGGGTGTGCATCCAACTTGCTTGCTCATGAAGACCTCGGGCATTTGAGGCAGCCCATCATCGGAATACACAAGCCAAGTTCTATAATGAAAATTCCCACTAGTATATGAAAGTGATAACTCAAGAGACTCTATATGAAGAACATGGTGCTACTCTGAAGCACAAGTGTGGTAAAAGGATAGTAGCATTGCCCCTTCTCTCTTTTTCTCTCATTTTTTTTTGTTTTCTTTTTTTTTGGGCTCTCTCCTTTTTTTTGGCCTTTTTTATTTTTATTTTTCGTCCGGAGTCTCATCCCGACTTGTGGGGGAATCATAGTCTCCATCATCCTTTCCTCACTGGGACAATGCTCTAATAATGATGATCATCACACTTTTATTTACTTACAACTCCATATTACAACTCGATATCTAGAACAAAGTATGACTCTATATGAATGCCTTTGGCAGTGTACCAGGATGTGCAATGATCTAGCATAGCAAAGAGATCAAAAAATGGACAAGCCATGAAAATATCATGCTAGCTATCTTACGATCATGCAAAGCAATATGACAATGAATGCTCAAGTCATGTATATGATGATGATGGAAGTTGCATGGCAATATATCTCAGAATGGCTATGGAAATGCCATGATAGGTAGGTATGGTGGCTGTTTTGAGGAAGATATAAGGAGGCTTATGTGTGATAGAGCGTATCATATCACGGGGTTTGGATGCACCGGCGAAGTTTGCACCGACTCTCGAGGTGAGAAAGGGCAATGCACGGTACTGAAGAGGCTAGCAATGATATTTTGAACTGGGACATTAGAGGTTTAAATGCTAAGACTAAATGGTTATCTTTGAAACAGAAAATTGAGGAAAGTGCTTGCTCCATAATTTGTTTGCAGGAAACTAAAAGAGAGAATTTTGATCTGGCATATATTAGAAATTCTGCCCCACTAGGTTCAACAAATTTGAATATCTGCCTTCTATTGGAGCTTCAGGTGGCTTGCTGGTGGTATGGAATGGGGCCCTTTTTACTGGTGAACAAATCTTTCAAAACATATTTTCACTATCCATACAATTTACTAGTCACTTATCTCACCAGAGCTGGATCTTGACAAATATCTATGGCCCCTGTGACCACAATGACAAAGCTGTTTTCATTGATTGGTTCTCTAATAGTCATATGCCTCCATATGTAGACTGGATTGTCATGGGTGATTTCAATTTCATCATGGACCCACAAGATAGAAATAGGCCAGGAGGAGATGTTAAAGATATGTTACTTTTCAATGAGGCCATCAGCAACCTTAGCCTGATTGAGCTGCCTATGAAAGGTAGAAAATACAACTGGAGTAATATGCAGGATAACCCTCTTTTAGAGAAACTGGATTGGTATTTCACCTCAACATCCTGGATGACCTCTTTCCCAGATACTGTGGCTCTTCCCCTTGCAAGGCCAATTTCTGACCATGTTCCTTGCATGATTAAAATAGGGACCATGATTCCTAAGTCTAAGATTTTCAGATTTGAAAACCATTGGCTGCAGCACAGTGAATTCAGAAATATTGTTTTAAATGCTTGGAACATTCCAGTAGGATACACTGATGCAGCTAAAAGTATCAATGCAAAGTTGAAGAATATGAGAAGAGCTCTTAAGAAGTGGGCCAAAAGTCTATCTTGTTTGAAAAGAAAAATTGATGACATCAATGCTGGGATTTTCCGTCTAGACCTGTTTGAAGAATATAGGGCATTATCTGATTTGGAATGGAACTGCAGAGAGCTTCTCAAAGAAGAGTTAATGATACTACTCCAAAATTAGAAAATTTACTGGAAGCAAAGAGGAAAGATTAAGGGAGTAAGATTTGGTGATGAAAATACAAATTTTTCCACACAAAGGCAACAATCAACCACAGACACAACTACATTGTTGTGCTGCAAAATGAAGAACAGGTGGAGTTTACTAATCATGAAAATAAAGCAGCAATTCTCTGGGAAGCTTTCAAGAAGAGAATGGGGACTGCACAAAACACAACAATGCACTTTGATCTCAATTCACTTTATGGCAATGTTGAGGACCCAAGTACGTTTGCTAAACTGGAAGAACCTTTCTCTGATGAAGAAATCAACCAAGTGGTTAAAGAACTTCCATCAGATAA
Organism: Thinopyrum elongatum; assembly: GCA_011799875.1. NCBI lineage: Eukaryota > Viridiplantae > Streptophyta > Magnoliopsida > Poales > Poaceae > Thinopyrum > Thinopyrum elongatum. The sequence goes on along the minus strand of CM022299.1, from coordinate 496,087,463 downwards.
ATCACCAGGGCCAGATGGGTTTAACAATGAATTCTTTAAATCATGCTGGGATATTATTGGACCTGATGTCAGGAGATTGATACATGAGTTCTATAAAGGAAATGTTAACTTGGAGAGTATTAATACCTCCTTCATTACTTCGATACCTAAAGTGCCAAACCCTGCAACTCCTAATGACTTTAAGCCAATTTCCCTCCTCAATAGCTGCCTCAAGATCATCACAAAATTGCTTGCCAACAGGTTATAGAAGATTATCTTGAAGCTGATACACATTAACCAGTATGGGTTCCTACAAAACAAATCAATCCATTATTGTCTTGGGTGGGCTTATGAGTATATACACCAGTGTCATAGATCAAGAAGAGAATGTGTTGTGTTAAAACTGGACTTTGAAAAGGCCTTTGATACCATTGACTTCAAGGCTTTACTGAGCATTTTGCAAGCCAAGGGTTTTGCCAGTAGATGGATCATGTGGATGAAATTACTCTTCCAAAGTGCCTCTTCTGCCATATTATTAAATGGAGTTCCGGGCAAGAAATTCTACTACAAGCAAGGTGTCAGACAAGGTCATCCACTATCACCTCTTCTCTTTGTCATTGCAGCAGACCTTTTGCAGACAATTCTAAATAAAGCAAAGAGACAAGGCCTCATCTCCCCACCTATGAACTTCAATACAGCTCCAGAGTTTCCAATTGTGCAATATGCAAATGACACCCTGGTTATGATACAAGCAGACACAAGGCAATTGTTCTGTCTGAAAGCCCTTCTAAACACATTTGCAGATGCCACTGGTCTTAAAGTGAACTACAACAAGTCAAACCTCATCCCAATCAACTTGACTGAGGAAAGAGCAGAGATCATGATACACACTCTCAATTGCAAGAGGGGAAGCTTCCCAATCACATATCTTGGCATGCCACTCAGTCTGCAAAAACCTACTGTGGAGCAATGTATGCCCCTTGTTAGGAAGATAGCCAGCAAACTCATGGGACTTGCCACCTTCATGACACAGGCAGGTAGATTACTGCTAGTGAAGTCCATCCTCTCTTCACTACCAATCTTCTTTATGTGCTGCCTAGATATTCCTGAGACAATCAAGAAGCAAATCATTAAATATCTCAGGCACTGCCTTTGGAGAGGGTCTGATATGGAAGACCATAGGCCTGCTTTGGTCAAATGGCAGACTGTCTGCAGGCCAAAGAACCAAGGAGGACTGAGGATCAAGGACCTGAATATTCAAAAGAAGGCCCTTATGCTAAAAAACCTGCATAAGTTTTACAATAGGCAAAATATTCCCTGGGTAAACATCATTTGGGAAGCATATTACAGTGATGGTCAACTTCCAGGTGATCAAATGAAGGGCTCTTTCTGGTGCAAGGCAAATTTAAAGCTGGTGGATCTTTTCAAAACTATGGCCAAATGCAACCTGGGTGATGACAAATCAGCTGCATTCTGGTATGATCTATGGTCCTCTAATTGTCTACACCACAAATTTCCAGAACTACTGTCTTTTGCAAAGGACACACATATTTTAGTTCATACTGCTCTGCAAGCTGAATTCATGGAAGACCTGTTCCACTTACCATTGACAACATAAGCATATCAGCAGTTCCTGCAATTAGAAGATATCTGTGATGGCATTAAAGCTTCAGAGCACATTAACTCCACAGATACCTGGTCTTACATTTGGGGAGCCCAACAGTTCTCCACTGAGAAAGCTTATAAGGCTATGATTGGCATAACAATTGTTCCACCACACTTCCAATGGATATGGAAAAGTTCATGTCAGCCAAAACACAAAATGTTCTTCTGGATGGTTTTGCATGATAGGGTAAATACAAGAAACCTGCCCAGGAGGAAAACTTTCCACTTGGAGTCATACAACTGTGCACTAATGGGATGTCAACATGAAGAAACATTATTCCACCTATTCTGGGAATGCCCCTTTGCAGCAAGATGTTGGGATTTTGTATGCCCAAACAGAGACACACCAACATCCATCTGGGAGGCTATACAAGATTCAATCAATAAATTGGGAGTACCGTTTGCAATGGAAATTGTTATCCTGGCATCCTGGGCCATTTGGATCTCCAGGAATAACCTGATTTTTGAGAATATACAACCTTCTTTCCACAAATGGAAAGCAATCTACATCATGGAACTCAAATGGCTCAAATACAGAATCAAGGACAAGCATGATGCTTTATTCAACACATGGCTGGATCATTTGACCTGAGGGTCCTCTACCCATGGACACATAGTCTCTTTTTCTTTCTTTGTTTTTTCCTTTATTTTTTGTCTTCTGCTTTTGGGCTCTCCTCAAGCCCTTTGTAATTATTTTGCTACTTGTTGTACTTCTGCCCTTTGGGCTTTCTATTTATAAGAAAAAATTGTAGTGGGGCTTTGCCCTATTGTTTACAGTAAAAAAAAGATGGAAGGGTGAGAGTGCGTATAATCCATGGACTCAACATTAGTCATAAAGAACTCACGTACTTATTGCAAAAGTTTATTAGCCATCGAAACAAAGTACTAATACGCATGCTCCTAGGGGGATAGATTGGTAGGAAAAGACCATCGCTCGTCCCCGACCGCCACTCATAAGGAAGACAATCAGAAAATAAATCATGCTCCGACTTCATCACATAACGGTTCACCATACGTGCATGCTTCGGGAATCACAAACCTTAACACAAGTATTTCTACCAATCCACAATTACTCACTATCATGACTCTAATATCACCATCTTTATATCGCAAAACTATTGCAAGGAATCAAACATATCATATTCAATGATCTACAAGTTTTATGTAGGATTTTATGACTAACCATGTGAAGGACCAATTCATGTTGACTCTCTAAATAGATAAAAATGAAGCAAGAGAGTTTAATTCTTTCTACAAAAGATATGCCCACGCTTTAACAAATATAAGTGAAGCAAAAGAGCATTCTACAAATGGCGGTTTTCTATGTGTGGAGAAGCAGGCAATCCAAACTTCAAATGATATAAGCGAAGCACATGAAGCATTCTATAAAGCCATACTCAAAAGATATAAGTGAAGTGCATGAAGCATTCTATAAATCAACCAAGGACTATCTCATACCATCATAGTGTATTACTAAAAGAAAAATAAAAAGAACATGACGCTCCAAGATTTACGCATATCAAGTGATGAATAAAAATATGGCTCCAAGTAAAATTACCGATGATCGTTAGAAGAAAGAGGGGATGCCTTCCGGGGCATCCACAAGCTTAGTTGCTTGGGAGTCCTTGAATATTACCTTGGGGTGCCTCGGGCATCCCCAAGCTTAGGCTCTTTCCACTCGTTACTTCATCCATCGTGATCTCACCCAAAACTTGAAAACTTCAATCACACAAAACTTAACAAAACCCTCGTGAGATCCGTTAGTATAATAAAGCAAATTACCACTTTAAGTACTGTTGCAAACCCATTCACATTTTATTTTTGCATTGTAGCTACTGTATTATAACTTCTCTATGGCTTATACCACCGATACAATCGGTAGTTTCATCAAAACAAGCAAAACAATGCATCAAAAACAGAATCTGTCTTAAACAGGATAGTCTGTAGTAATCTGAACATTTACCATACTTATGTAACTCTAAAAATTCTGAAAAATTAGGAAAAAATAAAAAATTTGTATATAAATACTGTTCAAAAATTTTCAGAAGCTTTTGACGTTCCAGTAAAAAATGTAAATTCATGCACTACAGCCAAAGTTTCAGTTTTTGCACTACACATACCAAACAAGCAATCTAATCATCCTAAAGGCAAATCTTGGCACATTATTTTTATAATACAATGGATTTTTACAAGGGGATAATTATTTTTGTTGAAAATTTTCTATAATTCAAGATTTGCAAAGTTTCCATGGGCATTAACAAAGTTCAAGGAGCTCCCCCACTTCAGCGGTGCTCATCTTTCTTACTTTCACTTCTCTTTTTGAAAAGTTTTAAGTTCCCCTCTATATTTTTTTGTTTTTAAACTTTATAAAATCACACAACAGAATAAAATGACTCTCTAAAACTTCCGGGTTGTCTCCCTGGCAGAGCTTTCTTTAAAGCCATTAAGCTAGGCATATAGTGCTCGAGTAATGGATCCACCCGGATCCCAAGGTATATCAAAGCCAATTTTAATTAACAATGATTTGTGATTTAGTAGTGAGCACAAAGTAACATATATCATGCAACAACGAAGTCTAACTCTCTTCCTATGCATCGGCATGTCATAAAAGAACAATTCATGCACATATAGTAAAGGCCGATACATAGCATAAAACAGCTTCTTGCAATTTTGTCTTATTGGAAACATAGAGAGGCGGAGTTGTAGTTCCTCTCTCATAATAATTGCAAGTAGGAGCAGAAAGCACATGCATATTATATCTATCAAAATCATCATGTGTAATGGTAAAAGGCAACCCATCAATATAATCATTAATAAGCACAAACTTCTCCGATATAGTGTAATTGGGAGAATGCAAAAAGATAATAGGACTATCATGTGTGGGTGCAATAGCAACAATTTCAATCTTAACATAAGGAACTATAACAAGTTCATATCCATAAGCATCATTCATATTGGCATCATGGCCACAAGCATAGCAAGCGTCAATTTCATCAAAAAGGGATATTTCAAACGAATCCAAGGGATCATAGCAATTATCATAGCAATCATCCTTCGGTAAGCATGAAGGGAAATTAAAAAATGTATGAGTTGAAGAGTTACTCTCATTAGAAGGTGGGCATGGGTGATCAATCCGCTCTTCCTCCTTTTGTTCTTCGCTCTCCTCCTCATCTTTTTCATCCAATGAGCTCACAGTGTCATCAATTTTTTCTTCCATAGATTCCTGCAAAATATTAGTCTCTTCTTGGACAGCGAAGACTTTCTCAATAAAATCATTAATATCGGCATTATATTCATAATTCTCATAGAAATATTTGAGTATAGCAAAAAAATTAGGTCTGTAAACAGCATCATCATAATTTTCACACTTTTCAAACAAAGATTCAATTTCATAAGCACCCTTAAAAGCAACGAATTCTTCTATTCGTTCCACATCATAGTAGTCATATATACCATTAGCATAAGAAGCCAAGGTTTCATTATCATTAAATTTACATGAAAAGGGAAGGTGTGGAGCCTTCATCCTAGAGCAACAAGTATAATCATATCTACCGCATAAATTCCAAGCATACCAATGCAACATATGAATGTGATCCCATAATAGTTTCCCTTTTTGAGTCAAGCGATAATCCGTAAAGTATTCACGTTGATCCAACGTGTCTCCCATTATCAAGTTGAATGGGGTTTTCTCAGGATTATCAAAGTAGTGTTTAATATTTTCCACATAGCGAGCATCGAGGGTTTTAGGAGGTTCCCCATCTCCATGAATAGCAAGTACACCTAATTTTTTTGGTATTTTGTGTTCCATATCCATAACTAAAGATAGAGAACAAGTTAGAACAGAAATAAAATCTATTTACTGATAAAGCAAACAAGCACACACGAGAATATTCACCCCACGCTATTGCTCCCTGGCAACGGTGCGAGAAAAAGGTCTTGATAACCCACAAGTATAGGGGATCAATTGTAGCATTTCTCGATAAGTAAGAGTGTTGAACCCAACGAGGAGCTAAAGGTAGAACAAATATTCCCTCATGTTCTATCGACCACCGATACAACTCTACGCACGCTTAACGTTCGCTTTACCTAGAACAAGTATGAAACTAGAAGTACTTTGTAGGTGTAAAGGGATAGGTTTGCAAGATAATAAAGAGAACGTAAATAAAATTTAGGGGCTGTTTAGATAAATAAACAACTAAGTTAGTTTTAGTAGAAAGCTTTTTGTCACAAGAAAGTTATTTGTCCCTAGGAAACCGATAACTAGACCGGTAATCATTATTGCAATTTTATATGAGGGAGAGGCATAAGCTAACATACTTTCTCTACTTGGATCATATGCACTTATGATTGGAACTCTAGCAAGAATCCACAACTACTAAAGATCATTAAGGTAAAACCCAACCATAGCATTAAAGTATCAAGTCCTCTTTACTCCCATATGGAAATAACCTACTTACTCGGGTCTGTGCTTCTATCACTCACGCCACCCACCATAAGTGAATCATGAACATATTGCAAAACCTACAGCGGGGATCCCTCATGCTTGCGTGACACGGATAGCACCATAGGACAGCACCAATAATAAAACATACAACTCAAAGCAATCATGATCATCAATCAACCCATAGGACAAAACGGATCTACTCAAACATCATAGGATAGCCATACATCATTGGGAAATAATATATAGCGTTGAGCACCATGTTTAAGTAGATATTATAGTGGTTAGAAGAGGTGTTACACCACTGCATAGAGGGGGAGAGAGTTGGTGATGACGGCGGCCAAGTTGTTGGTGTAGATCGCCGTCACGATGATGGCCCCGGCAGCGTTCCAGCGCCACCGGGAGAGAGGGGGAGAGAGCCCCCTCCTCCTTCTTCTTCCTTGGCCTCCCCACTAGATTGGAGAAGGGTTTCCCCTCTAGTCCTTGGCCTCCATGGCGGCGGAAGGGCGGGAGCCTCTCCGAGATTGGATCTCTCTCTCTGTTTCCTTATGTTTTCTGCGTTCCTAGATTCTGGCTTTTCACCGTTTCTTAAATTCCTGGAGATCCGTAACTTCGATTGGGCTGAATTTTTAACACGATTTTTATCCGGATATTAGCTTTCTTGCGGCGAAGGGCACCAACCGCCTTACGGGGTGGCCACAAGCCCCCTGGCCGCACCCAGGGTAGGGCGCGCACCTCCAGGGCTTGTGGGCCCCTCGGGCATCGTCTCGCGTTGATTCCAATTCCCAAAAATCACATATATTCCAAAAAAAAAATCTCCATAAGTTTTTATCGCATTTGGACTTTGTTTGGTATGGATATCTGCAAAACAAAAAACGTGCAACAAACAGGAACTGGCACTAGGCACTGGATCAATATGTTAGTCCCAAAAAATAGTATAAAAAGTTGCCAAAAGTATATGAAAGTTGTAGAATATTGGCATGAAACAATCAAAAATTATAGATACGACGGAGACGTATCATCCACCCTTGGGGCTGAGGGTTTGTACCAGTAGCTATGTGTTTAATCTCTCTCTGTCTCTCTCGTGTTCTTGAGATGGCACGATCTTGATGTATCGCGGGCTTTGTTAATATAGTTGGATCATATGGTGTTTTCCCCTCTCTATCTTGTTGTGATGAATTGAGTTTTCCCTTTGAGATTTCGTTTTTATCAGATTGAATACTTTTATGGATTTGAGAGCACTTGATCTATGTCTTGGCACTCAACTCATGGATTCCCGAGGTGACATTGGGGTAATCTATGCATAGGGGTTGATGCATGTTTTCGTCCTTGTTTCTCCAGTAGAAATCTTGGGGCACTCTTTGGGGTTTTTGTGTTGGATCAAGTATTATGAATCTGAAATTGTTTGATGCATATCGCATAATCAACTCACGGATACTCGCGGTGACATTGGAGTATCTAGGTGAAATTAGAGTTGGTTGATGTGTATCATATGGTGTTATTTTAGTACGAACTCTTGGTTAGATGGATCGGAAAGAATAGCTTGGTGTTATTTTAGTACGAACTCTAGGATAGATTGATCGGAAAGAATAGCTTTGAGGTGGTTTCATACCTTACAAACAATTTCTTCTTATGTTCTCCGCTAGATAAGAACTTTGGAGTGATTCTTCTTCGCACGTTGAGGGATGGTTATATGATCCAATTAGATTAGCATTGTTGAGAGATTGCACTAGCGAAAATACGGACCCTAGGCCTCATTTTCAAGCATTGCAATACCGTTTGTGCTCACTTTTGTTACTTGCTACCTTGCTGTTTTTTATTGTTACTATTACAAAAATCAATATCTACTATCATTACTACACTTGTATCACCATCTCTTCGCCGAACTAGTGCACCTATACAATTTACCATTGTATTCGGTGTGTTGGGGACACAAGAGACTTTTTTTATTTGGTTGTAGGGTTGTTTGAGAGAGACCATCTTCATCCTACGCCTCCCACGGATTGATAAACCTTAGGTCATCCACTTGAGGAAAAATTGCTACTGTCCTACAAAACTCTGCGCTTGGAGGCCCAACACGAGTCTACAAGAATAAAGTTGTGTAGTAGCCATCAAGCTCTTTTCTGGTGCCGTTGTCGGGGAGGTGAGTGCTTGAAGGTATATCTTTAGATCTTGCAATTGAATCTTTTTGTTTCTTGTTTTATCACTAGTTTGGTTTATAAAAAGAAAACTATAAAAAAATGGAATTGAGGTGCCCTCATATTATTCGTCTTTATAATGTCTTTCTTGAAAATGATGGAAAGGAAAATTGTGCTCAACTGATAGAAGAAGAATTCTATAAAATGTTTGGCATAAATGATGAGCATGATTGCAATGTTGTTAGTATGAATTCTTTGAATATCCATGATGCTAATGATATGCAAAGCCATAAGCTTGGGGATGCTATGTTTGATGAAGATGATATTTTTAGTTCCCCAAGTTTTGATGAGAATATTTACTATGATGAAAGCATGCCTCCTATTTATGATGATGACATGTATGCTATAAAGAGTAATGATATCCATGAAACTTTCCATCATGATTTTAATGCTCAATATGATTATTCCAATCAAGAATCACATGATAGTTATTTTGTTGAGTTTGCTCCCACTACTATGAATGAGAATAAATTTGCTTATGTGGAGAGTAATAATTTTTTTATGCATGTGGATCATGAAAAGAATGCTTGATGTGATAGCTATATTGTTGAATTCATTAATGATGCTACTGAAAATTATTATGAGAGAGGAACATATGCTTGTAGGTATTGCAATAATATCAAGTTTTCTCTCTATGTGTTGAAAATCTTGAAGTTTTGCTTGTTTTGCCTTTCTATGCTAGTTGATTCTTGCTCCCATAAATTGTTTTCTCACAAAATCCCTATGCATATGAAGTGGGTTAGACTTAAATGTGCTAGTCATATGCTTCATTATGCTCCCGTTATGTTTCAATTCTTATCTTTTATGTGAGCATCATTGAAATCATCATGCCTAGCTAAAAGGCATTAAAGAAAAGCGCTTGTTGGGAGACAACCCAACACTTTTACCTACTTTTTTTGTGTTTTCACATGATTAAGCTACTGTAGTAATCATGTTTTATAGCTTTTGTTTCAATAAAGTGCCAAGTAAAGCCTTTGGGATAGTGTGGATGATAGTTGACTTGATTCTGTGCAAAAACAGAAACTTTTGTGTCCAGTACAGAAATTCCTATATTTTACTGGAACGTGTAGAAATTCTGAATTTTCTACAGTTGATGGGTATGAAAATTTTCTACGTTGTACTAATTTTTTAGAATTTTTGGAGTTACATAAGTATGACTTTAATTCAGATATTTACAGACTGTTCTGTTTTTGACAGATTCTGTTTTCAATGCATAGTTTGTTTGTTTTATGGTTTCCATGGCTTATATTGCTTAATATAAATTGTGGAAATTGTAGAGTACAGTAGGAATTGTGTGAGAACAATTATGAATCTTATCTTGATAGTACCAAAGTGAATGATTTGTCTTTATCATACTAACCCATCTCACGAAGTTTCGTTAAGTTTTGTGTGATTGAAGTTTTCAAGTTTTGGGTGAGATTGATATGAGGAGAATAAGGAGTGACAAGAACCTAATCTTGGGGATTACCAAGGCACCCCAAGGCAATATTCAAGTAATATCCAAGCAACTAAGCTTGGGGATGCCCCATAAGTCATCCCCTCTTTCGTCTCCAACATTATCGGTAACCTTACTTGGGGCTATATTTTTATTCGTCACATGATATGTGTTTTGCTTGGAGCATCATTTTATTTTATTACGATTTTCTTGCTGTTATTTATAATAATTTTTGATATATTTTATTTCAATAAAAGTTCATGAGTATCCTTCACCATGCTTAGTTTGCAAGTATTTGAGTTGCTGTTTCAAAACAGAGAGTTGCACGCTATTGCGTGAATTCTTGAGAAAATTCAGAATGTGATAAAATATTGAAATTTTTTGCACAATAAGATATGATAAATTTTCTACAGTTTGGTAAATTTTAAGAATTTTTGGAGTTAGGGAAGTATGAGGATAATTGTACTCTTTACAGACTATCCTGTTTAGACAGATGGCTGTTATGTTTGCATTGTTTGCATATGTTTGCTTGTTTAATGATTCTATTTGAGGATAGGAGTATTAAATATGCAGAGGAATTTAGTATGAAATGTTAAATAATAATTTTAGTGATTTGTTACAGTAGATAATGATAAGGTTATGCATTGATTTATACTAACTTGTCTCATGAGTTCTTGTTGAGTTTTGTGTGGATGAAGTTTTTAAGATTTAGGGAAACTGTGATATAAAAGGAATTAAGGATACACAAAAGCTCAAGCTTGGGGATGCCCAAGGCATCCCAAGATAATATTTCAAGAAGTATAAAGCATCTAAGCTTGGGGATGCCCCGGTAGGCATCCCACCTTTCTTCATCAACAATTATCGGTTAGTATCGGTTGAGCCTAAGTTTTTGCTTCTTCACATGAGTTGTGCTATTATTGGAATGTAATTTTTTTTTTTGCTTGCTGTTTTAATAAAATACTTAGATTTGAAAGTTTTTAAATAAGAGAGAGTCCTCAAATAGCTACCCATTTACTTAACTACTCGCATGATCTTCACTTATATCTTTTTGGAGTAGTTTGTCATTTACTCTTGTGCTTCACTTATATCCTATGAGTAAATTGTTGAATGAATTATATGTTCATATCATACCTAGTAGTAGCTTCACTTTCGGTTTAGAAAGTGAAATCTTTTGAAGCTTGACAATCACAATATTGGTCATACAAGCAATTCATGAATGATTAGTATAAGGAAGAGAACTTTCACATATAAATATATTATCTTGGACATCTTCTATGATTGTGAATACCCATTAATTATTTTCAAACTTGAGCAAATTAGTTGAAGTTGGACAAGGAAGACAACGTAATGAATTATGGTTGTGTATATTTGCATAGAAGTTATATTGTTATGGATTCTCCAACATGTGGTGTTTGCTTAGGATCTTTTGCTAGCCAAAAATTCGTACTAAGTAGAGATACTACTTGTGCATCCAAAAACCCTTAAACCCAGTTTCTTGACATGAGTGTCCACCATACCTACCTATGGATTGAATAAGATCCCTCAACTAAGTTGTCATCGGTGCATAAAGCAATATAAATTGCTCCTAAATATATTTCATCTTTTATTGTAAGGGAAAATTGAGCGTTGTACGAACTTGTGATGGCAAAGTAATAAAAGCGACGGACTGCATAATAAAGGTTGCTACCATAAGGGGCAATATAATGTGATGTTCCTTTGCATTAAGAGTTTGGGCATCCAAAAATAAAAAGCGCATGACAACCTCTGCTTCCCTCTACGAAGGTCCTATCTTTTACTTTTCAGTATTTACTTTTATGCAAAGAGTCAATAGTATGAATTCTCATTTCAACCTCAACTATTCTCTAGTTGGCAAGCATCATGTGGTGGGGAAAGATCTAGGCACATATGACCAGTCAAATATATTTGATCATGAATTATTATTGTTGACAATTATCTCTATGATAAATGAGTTGGGAGGCGAAACATTAAGCCCCTATCTTTCTCTGTGTTCGATGGATGCCATTTGTTCTAAGAATATGCTTTGAGTACTAACAATCATAGAATACTATATGATGATTGAGTATGTGGAGCTCTTACCTAGACTCTGTTGAATAAGTTGAATTGCAATTGTTTGGTGACTAAGAATATAGGTTGTTGAGTTTCAAGAGAATTCATTGTTTGAACCTTAACATGTGAATTGGTTGCTACTTTAACATGAGAAATTTTATGAGAAAGAATTGCTGTTATGATGCTAGGAAAAGTGACTGAAATTATCATTGATCAAACTTATGCACTTTGCTAGCATTCACACTTCATAAATTATTTCTTTTATCATTTACCTACTCGAGAACGAGTAGGAATTAAGCTAGGGGAAGCTGATACGTCTCCAACGTATCTATAATTTATGAAGTATTCATGCCATATTTACAACAATTTATATGGTTTTGGTATGATTTGGATGGAACTAACCCGGACTAACGCTGTTTTCAGCAGAACTACCGTGGTGTTGTTTTTTGTGCAGAAATAAAAGTTCTCCAAATGCAACGAAACTTTTTGACGATTTTTTTTGAAACAAAAGAGGCACTAGAAGCTTCATGGGAGGTCCAGAAGAGCCACGAGGAGGGCATAACCCACCAGGGCGCGCCAGAGGGGCCTGGCTTGCCCAGATGGGTTCTGCTCACCTCGAGACCCATCTTCACGTGATTCCAACGCTGAAAAATCCTATAAATAGAGAAACCATCAGAAATATCCCTAGATCAGAAGTTCCGTCGCCGCAAGCCTCTGTAGCTATGAAAAACCAATCTAGACCCCGTTCCGGCACCCTGCCGGAGGGGGAAATCATCATCGGTGGCCATCTTCATCATCCCGGTGGCCACCATGATGAGGTGGGAGTAGTCCACCCTCGGGGCTGAGGGTTTGTACCAGTAGCTATGTGTTTAATCTCTCTCTCTCTCTCTCTCTCTCTCTCTCTAGTGTTCTTGAGATGGCACGATCTTGATGTATCATGGGCTTTGTTAATATAGTTAGATCATATGGTGTTTTCCCCTCTCTATCTTGTTGTGATGAATTGAGTTTTCCCTTTGAGATTTTGTTTTTATCGGATTGAATACTTTTATGGATTTGATAGCACTTGGTCTATGTCTTGGCACTCAACTCGTGGATTCCCGAGGTGACATTGGGGTAATCTAAGCATAGGGGTTGATGCACGTTTTTGTCCTTGTTTCTCCGGTAGAAATCTTGGGGCACTCTTTGAGGTTTTTGTGTTGGATTGAGTATTATGAATCTGAAATTGTTTGATGCATATCACATAATCAACTCACGGATACTCGCGGTGACATTGGAGTATCTAGGTGAAATTAGAGTTGGTTGATGTGTATCATATGGTGTTATTTTAGTACGAACTCTAGGATAGATTGATCGGAAAGAATAGCTTTGAGGTGGTTTCGTACCCTACAAACAATTTCTTCTTATGTTCTCCGCTAGATAAGAACTTTGGAGTGATTCCTCATCGCACGTTGAGGGATGGTTATATGATCCAATTAGATTAGCATTGTTGAGAGATTGCACTAGCGAAAGTATGGACCCTAGGCCTCATTTTCAAGCATTGCAATACCGTTTGTGCTCACTTTTGTTACTTGCTACCTTGCTGTTTTTTATTGTTACTATTACAAAAATCAATATCTACTATCATTACTACACTTGTATCACCATCTCTTCGCCGAACTAGTGCACCTATACAATTTACCATTGTATTCGGTGTGTTGGGGACACAAGAGACTTTTTGTTATTTGGTTGCAGGGTTGTTTGAGAGAGACCATCTTCATCCTACACCTCCCACGGATTGATAAACCTTAGGTCATCCACTTGAGGGAAAATTGCTACTGTCCTACAAAACTCTGCGCTTGGAGGCCCAACACGAGTCTACAAGAATAAAGTTGCGTAGTAGACATCAGGGGTATGAAACATGGAGAAGTTGGAATACACTGGATATAACACTAATATAAATTTAGAATGAGTTCACAACAGTACCTAAAGTGGTGATTTATTTTATTATACTAAAGGTTCTTACGAGTTTTGTGTTGAGTTTTGTGTTGTGAAGTTTTCAAGTTTTGGGTAAAGATTTGATGGACTATGGAATAAGGAGTGGCAAGAGCCTAAGCTTGGGGATGCCCAAGGCACCCCAAGGTAATATTCAAGGACAACCAAGCATCTAAACTTGGGGATGCCCTGGATGGCATCCCCTCTTTCGTCTTCAATCCATTGATAAATTTACTTGAGGCTATATTTTTATTCACCACATGATATGTGTTTTGCTTGGAGCGTCTTGTATGATATGAGTCTTTGCTTTTTAGTTTGCCACAATCATCCTTGCTGTACACACCTTTTGACAAGGACACACTTTAATCGTGAATTTATTAGAATACTCTATGTGCTTCACTTATATCTTTTGAGCTAGGCAGTTTGCTCTAGTGCTTCACTTATATCTTTTTAGAGCACGACGGTGGCTTTATTTTATAGAAATTTTTGAACTCTCATGCTTCACTTATATTATTTTGAGAGTCTTAAACAGCATGGTAATTTGCTTAGGTTGTGAATTTAGTCCTAATATGATGGGCATCCAAGAGGGATATAATAAAAACTTTCATATAAAGAGCATTGAATATATGAGAAGTTTGATTCCTTGCATTTGTTTTTAGATATAAAGATGGTGATATTAGAGTCATGATAGTGAGTAATTGTGGATTGGTAGAAATACTTGTGTTAAAGTTTGTGATTCCCGTAGCATGCACGTATGGTGAACCGTTATGTGATGAAGTCGGAGCATGATTTATTCTTTGATTGTCTTCCTTATGAGTGGCGGTCGGGGATGAGCGATGGTATTTTCCTACCAATCTACCCCCGAGGAGCATGCGTGTAGTACTTTGTTTTGATGGCTAATAGACTTTTGCAATAAGTATGTGAGTTCTTTATGACTAATGTTGAGTCCATGGATTATACGCACTCTCACCCTTCCACCATTGCTAGCCTCTCTAGTACCGCACAACTTTCGCCGGTGCATTAAACCCACCATATACCCTTCCTCAAAACAGCCACCATACCTACCTATTATGGCATTTCCATAGCCATTCCGAGATATATTGGAATGCAACTTCCACCGTTCCGTTTTATTATGACACATACCATCATTGTCATATTGCTTTGCATGATCATGTAGTTGGCATAGTATTTGTGGTTTGGCCACCATTCATATTTTTTTACATGTCACTCTTGATCATTGCACATCCCGGTATACTGCCGGAGGCATTCATATCGAGTCATATTTTGTTCTAGTATCGAGTTGTAATTCTTGAGTTGTAAGTAAATAAAAGTGTGATGATCATCATTATTAGAGCATTGTCCCATGTGTGGAAAGGATGATGGAAGCTATGATTCCCTCACAAGTTGGTATGAGTCTCTGGACTGTAAAAATAATAATAAAAGAGGCCAAAGGAGCCCAAATAAAAAAAAGAGGCCAAAGAAGCCCAAACAAAAAAAATAAGAGAAAAAGAGAGAAGGGACAATGTTACTATCCTTTTTCCACAATTGTGCTTTGAAATAGCACCATGTTCTTCATGATAGAGAGTCTCCTATTTTGTCACTTTCATATACTAGTGGGAAATTTTCATTATAGAACTTGGCTTGTATATTCCAATGATGGGCTTCCTCAAATTGCCCTAGGTCTTCATGAGCAAGCAAGTTGGATGCACACCCACTTAGTTTCTTTTTGAGCTTTCATACACTTATAGCTCTAGTGCATCCGTTGCATGGCAATCCCTACTCACTTGCATCGATATGAATTGATGGGCATCTCCATAGCCCATTAATTTGCCTAGTTGAAGTGAGACTCCCTCCTTCCTTTATGTCTTCTCCACAACCACCATATTCTATTTCACCTATAGTGCTATATCCATGGCTCACGCTCATGTATTGCGTGAAAGTTGAAAAAGTTTGAGAACAACAAAAGTATGAAACAATTGCTTGGCTTGTCATCGGGGTTGTGCATGATAAAATACTTTGTGTGATGAAGATGGAGCATAGCCAGACTATATGATTTTGTAGGGATAACTTTCTTTGGCCATGTTATTTTGAGAAGACATGATTGCTTTATTAGTATGCTTGAAGTATTATTGTTTTTATGTCAATATTAAACTTTTGTTTTGAATCTTATGGATCTGAATATTCTTGCCACAATAAAGAAAATTGCATTGATAAATATGTTAGGTAGCATTTCACATCAAAAATTCTGTTTTTATCATTTACCTACTCGAGGACGAGCATGAATTAAGCTTGGGGATGCTTGATACGTCTCCAACATATCTATAATTTTTGATTGTTCCATGCTATTATATTATCTGTTTTGGATGTTTTATATGCATTAATATGCTATTTTATATTATTTTTGGGACTAACTTATTAACCTAGAGCCCAGTGCCAGTTTCTGTTTTTTTCTTGTTTTTGACTTCTACAGAAAAGGAATATCAAACGGAGTCCAAACGGAATAAAACTTTACGATGATTTTTCTTGGACCAGAAGACACCCAAGAGACTTGGGGAGAGGGCCAGAAGAGTCCCGAGGAGGCCACAAGCCCTCAGGGCGCGTCCCGGGGGGGCTGGCTTGTGGGCCCCTCGGGAGTCCCCTAACCCTAATTCCAGCTCTATATATTCTCAAATATTCCCCAAACATCAGAAGCGTCCACCAAAATACTTTTTCGCCGCCGCAAGCCTTTGTTCCTGTGAGATCCCATCTTGGGGCCTTTTCCGGCACTCTGCTGGAGGGGGATTCAATCACGGAGGGCCTCTACATCAACCTTGCCGCCCTTCTGATGAAGCGTGAGTAGTTTACCACAGACCTACGGGTCCATAGCTAGTAGGTAGATGGCTTCTTCTCTCTCTTTGATCTTCAATACAATGTTCTCCTTGATGTTCTTGGAGTTCTATCCGATGTAATCTTCTTTTGCGGTGCATTTGTTGAGATCCGATGAATTGTGGATTTATGATCATATTATTTATGAATATTATTTGAGTCTTCTCTGAACTCTTTTATGCATGATTAAGATATCTTTGTATTTCTCTTCGAACTATCGGTTTGGTTTGGCCAACTAGATTGGTTTTTCTTGCAATGGGAGAGGTGCTTAGTTTTGGGTTCAATCTTGCGGTGTTCTCACCCAGTGACAGAAGGGGTAGCGAGGCACGTATTGTATTGTTGCCATCAAGGATAAAAAGATGGGGTTTATGTCATATTGCCTGAGTTTATCCACTACATCATGTCATCTTCCTTAAAGCGTTGCTCTGTTCTTATGAACTTAATACTCTAGATGCAGGTAGGAGTCGGTCGATGTGTGGAGTAATAGTAGTAGATGCAGAATCATTTCGGTCTACTTGTCACGGACGTGATGCCTGTATTCATGATCGCTGCCTTAGATATCGTCATAATTATGCACTTTTCTATCAATTGCTCAACAGTAATTGTGGCACCCCGGCTCAGAGAACCGGTTTACCAGTGTTTCCAACCCAGAGATCATGTCTTCTGGAAACACACAACAACTTGGGACAGAACATAGCTGAACTTTTATTGATAATAGTCGAATACAAGCTCATATGTTACATGCTCATCGAGGCCAAAAGCACATCTAGTGCTATGACAATATCTAAATTATTTATCTAACATATCAGGGCCTCGGTATTATTGCAGAATACTACAGCGGAAGACTACTGCGTAGCGGAACATGATAGTAACTCCATCCACAGGGACACCGCTGAGGACACATCCTAGACATCTCAACACGGACCTCGGGAACTCCGTCTCAGTCTTCTCCTACATCTGGCATGATACGCCAGGTGAGTACTTTGAATGTACTCACAAGCACATGACAACCAAATATGCATCAAATAATAGCATGGCAATGAACAGGTTAAACTCTAAGTGATTCACTTACTGTCTCCCCTTACTCATATCCGGGTTGTCTCATAACCCTCGAATTACTCAATCTCAATGAGTACTTTTGCTCATAAGACAAGTTCTTCCATCATTACTACGGTTATTACGGTTGATCACCTAGAGAGGTCTGGACGGGCTGTCCAATTCCGTGGACGCGGCTATTCGAATAGATTTTACACTCTGCAGAGGTTGCGCACTTTACCCACACTATGGAGCATCTGACCTCGTGATCCCATTCGGGTGGACCAGCATTGCTCCAACGAAACATGTCTGACTCGTGACTCTCTCATCGTACCACCGGCAATCACACTCCCCCGGAGTCAAGCCTTGGGTGGCCCCCTGTGTCACCTCATGACACCTGCCACCGTCGTGGCCAAACTATACTGTCCCAAACGGGGACGCCGGTAAATAACTCAACTGGGCTCACAGGGTTATCGCCGTCTACCTGATCAGGGCAGCACGCACGCATAACCCTCCCTCTTTGGAGATACCGGTGAAAGAGCACGGGGCCAGACCAAGTCAAGGCCGTCCCATACCGGCGAATGTGGCTGCACGGTTAAGCCCGGACAGGTGACTCTTGATCAACCATCTAAGTTTCATTTATCAAGCATGGTGGTTCAACACTTCAGCTTGAGTTATCAACATAAGGCATTTAAATAATTTACTTTGAATAATCTATGTTAATGAAATGCAAGAAATGAATATGAATTCATGCAATGCTATGAAATGCTTCATAACATGGATGTCCTAGCTTGCCTTGATCAGTTGGGTTGTTTAGAAACTCCTGGTCTTCAAATCCACAAGAATCTCCTTCTGAAAATATTTTTAAATAGCAAAGGAAAATGTCACATAAAGCCTTTTTATTCCCCAAAAATTCTGTGAGTATTGGAAAAATACCAAACTGGTGGAAAAATAAAGGGCCTCATTACAAACACAATGCAAAAAGAATCAGGTCAATTAGACCTTCCTGTAAAAAGTTATAAGCAGTCAATCCTACTGGTCAACTCTGTTAAATAAAATCAAATTTGAATTAACCAGAATGGGCCACGTCGAAGGCGTATTGGCCCAATACGCCTCCACTTACCGCTTCGGTAAGTGGTTGACAGTGGGCCCCTTCAATTTAAAACAGAGGGGGGGGGGAAGAGAGGAGAGAGGGGAGGCGGCTCACCAGCGATGGTTGCCGGCGATCCCGACGGCGGAGGGGCTCGGAGAGGGCGGGGATGGATCGGGCGTTCGACGGCGGTTCACCCTTTACCCGTAGCTCCTCCGGAGATGGCCGGACGATGTCGAGCCCTTCTTCTCCAGCGGATGGGTGCTACGGTGATCGTCGGCGATGGCGATTCCGGCGGCGATTCACTCGGCCAGGAGGTCGAGGGGCACCAGTGGAGTGCACAGGGCTCGAGGGCGTAGTCGGGTGAGGCTGGGGTGGGGTAGAGAAGGCTGGAGGTGGAGCTCAGCTGGCGGCGGAGCTCCGGCGAAGCTCGAGGCCAGAGGGCCTCTCGGCCTTGGCTCTTGCTCTAAGGGGGCGATTGAGGAGGAGGGAGAGGGGTGAGAAGCTAGGCGAGGCCGGGCGGGGCTTTATATAGGTGGGAGGAGGCGAGCAGCGGTCTCTCCCGAAGCGGCTCGATGCGGGCCATGGCGCCGACGACGTACGCCGCGCTGGCTGGCTGCTTGCGGGCGAGAGGACTTGTGCGAGCAGGCGCATTGAATGCTGGAAGTGATCGCTCAGGAGGAAGACGACGGCGTGCCCGCCACTGTGACTGCACGGGCGCCATAGTGCGGCGATGGCGTGGCGGCCGGCGAGGGCTTCTCCGGCGCAGGCGAGGGTTCTGGAGGGACTGCGTGTCAACCAGGGGCGATGTCGGCATGCTCGAACACGAAACTTAGGCGAGGGGCAGTCGGACGCGACGGAACAGACACGGGCACGGCACAGAGCGCGGTGACAAGCATGCCGCAGCCGTGCTCACCACGATGCTTGGCACCAGGAGGCCACGTATGCCTGGCGTTTCTTGTCTAGCACGTCGACCTTCGATCCCTCAGATCACCTACAGCCTTGGTTTGTCTTGGTTCACACAGAGATGAGCGGTATGATCAGCAATAGTTTCTGACAGCAAACTTGCGGAGGTTCCAGAGAAGAGATGAGGTGGAGACTGAGCCAAAGAGAGTGTCTAGAGTGATCCACGTTGGAAGAACTACAAACTAGCCAAGTTTGAGGTGGTTTGGATAAGAATTGAGGGTAGTTCATGTGTAACTTGCAAAACTGGTCCAGAATGGAAATGTTGAGGTACTGCTTACTTAGTTGATCTTCAGATGCTGAAACTTGGTGGAGGAAGGTTGTTTGTAGGTGTCCTCATGCTGTAAAAATTTGAGAGCAATTGGACAATCCTAGCATACACTTCCTTCACAAAGGTCCAAACTGACCAGGAGCTAAAATGAATTATTTTGCAAAATATTTGAACTAGACCATGAAATGTTTTTGGATATTGGAGCAAGATATAGTCCAAGGTATTTGAGGGAATTATTTGAGAATATTCTGGCCATCCAAACTATAGGTTGCTTCACAACCCATAGTGATGCCCTAAATCCTCAAATAAAAGAAAAGAGTTATTGAAAATAATTTAAATTGGAATTTGAGTCCTTGAGATACTTGGCAGGGTTTTGGCAAGGTGATGAGGCTTTGGATCACCTGGAAGAAGATTCAAGAATGTCCAAGACCAAGTGAAAGATTCAAAATCCATTCAAATTCCAAATAAAACCAGGAAAAGTTTGAAAAGAAAAAGTTGTCAAAATCAGGGTGTCACAAACCTACCCCCTTAGGATGAATCTCGTCCTCGAGATTCGGTTGCTCAGGGAACAAATATGGGTAAGCGGATCTCAGAAAATCTTCTCTTTCCCAAGTAGCCTCTTCTTCAGTATGGTGCTCCCATAGCACCTTGTAAAATCTTATCACCTTACTCCTTGTGATTCTTTCCATCTCATCCAGGATCCTGACAGGTTTTTCCTCATAAGTCAAATCCTTAGCCAATTCTAATTCACTCATATCCGCTTTCTTGGCTTGGGGTGCAATGCATTTCCTTGATTGTGAGATGTGAAAGACATCATGAACGTCAGACAGTGCTGGTGGCAATTCCAACTGATATGCGACCCTGCCCTTCCTAGCAATCACTGGAAAGGGACCGATGTATCTTGGGGCTAACTTTCCCCTTGTGCCAAACCTCTTCACTCCCTTCATAGGAGTTACCCGTAGGTAAGCATAGTCTCCAGGCTCGAAAGTTACTTCCCGGTACTTTGGGTCGTAATAGCTCTTTTGTCGGGACTTGGCTGCTTGCAGTCGCTCTTGAATATCTTTGACTTGCCTTTCAGCCTCGAGCATCAAGTCCATACCGAAAATGCGACTGTCTCCTGTTTGGGACCAGTTCAGTGGTGTGCGGCACTTCCGTCCGTACAATGCCTCAAAAGGCAACATTTTGAGACTTGCCTGATAGCTGTTGTTGTAGGAGAATTCAGCGTACGACAAACTATCCTCCCATTTGGGTCCATGGGAGAGAGCGCATGACCAAAGCATATCCTCTAATATTTGGTTTACTCGCTCGGTCTGTCCATCTGTCTGCGTATGGTATGTTGTGCTGTGTTTCGGCATGGTTCCCAAAGCTTGATGTAGCCATAGCCAGAAAGCTGAGGTAAATAGGGAACCCCTATCTGAAGTGATAGACTTGGGTACTCCATGCAGACTGACTATCCGGGACATGTAGAGTTGTGCCAGCTGATTTGTGTTGAAAGTGGTCTTTACTGGGATAAAGTGGGCTACTTTCGTGAGGATGTCTACAATGACCCAAATAGCATCATTGCCTCTCGTGGACTTGGGCAATCCCACAATAAAATCCATAAATATGTCGTCCCACTTCCACTGAGGCACTGGTAAAGGTTGCAGTAGCCCAGCGGGTTTCTGATGCTCAGCTTTGACCTTGTTACAAATGTCACAACAGGCGACATAGTATGCTATATCTTTCCACATTACTGACCACCAAAAGGTTTCTCTCAAGTCTTGATACATCTTGGTACCTCCTGGTTAGATCGAATATGCGGACTCATGTGCTTCCTTGAGTATTTGTTGCCTCAAGTTGTTCTGATTCGGCACACAAATTCGTTTCCCGAACCACACGGTACCCTGTTCATCTATATGGAAGGACTTGGCCTTCCCTTGTGGAATTAACTCTTTGATCTTCCGAATTTCTTCATCTGACTTCTGTGCTTCCTTGATTTCCTCCATGAGGGTTGGAGTTATTTCCAACTTGTCCGGGGTCATTGGGCCGCATAGCACCATATTGAGCTTGACAAACTCCTCTTGTAAGCTCGGATGCATGCCCTCAAGTAGTGCATTCACTGTAGCTTGTTTCCTGCTCAGGGTGTCAGCGACCACATTCGCTTTCCCTGGATGATAGTTTATTCCAACATCATAGTCCTTGACTAGCTCAAGCCATCTTCGCTGCCTGAGGTTCAGGTCGGGTTGAGTGAAAATATGCTTGAGACTCTTGTGATCTGTGTATATTTCACATCATTGTCCAATAAGGTAATGCCTCCAAATTTTCAGGGCATGAACCACAACAGCTAGCTCCAAGTCATGTGTGGGATAGTTCTCCTCATGAGGTCATAGATGTCGTGATGCATAAGCTACAACCTTCCCTTCTTGCATCAGCACGCATCCGATTCCACGCCTGGATGCATCGCAGTATATGTCGAAACTCTTGTGAATGTCTGGGAGGACTAAGACAGGGGCTGTGGTTAGCCTTGTCTTTAACTCCTGGAAACTGCTGTCGCACGCAGCTGTCCAAATAAACCTTTGGTTCTTTTTCAACAATTCCATTAGTGGCTTGGCTATCTTAGAAAAGCCTTCAATGAAGCGACGGTAGTAGCCTGCCAAGCCCAGGAAACTACGGACTTCGGTCACCGTGGCTGGTGTCTTTCAGTTCAAGACCGCAGTAACCTTACTGGGATCAACAACTACTCCTTTCTCTGACAGGATATGTCCAAGGAATCCCACCTCTTTTAGCCAAAATTCGCACTTACTGAACTTGGCATATAAGCGATGGGTTCTCAACCTTTCCAAGACAGCTCTGAGATGTTGCTTATGTTCTTCTTCATCCTTAGAGTATATAAGGATGTCGTCAATGAACACTACTACAAACTTGTCCAGAAAGTCCATGAAGACTTTATTCATCATACTCATGAAGTAGGCTGGAGCGTTGGTTAATCCAAATGCCATAACTGTAAATTCATACAGTCCATATCGAGTGGTGAACGCTGTCTTGGGGATATCCTGCTTTCGGATTTTCAATTGATGATATCCCGTTCTGAGGTCGATCTTAGAAAATACCCATGCCCCATTCAACTGGTCGAATAAGTCATCAATTCGAGGGAGCGGGTACTTGTTCTTGATAGTGACCTCATTAAGCTGACGATAGTCTACGCACATTCGTAGACTTCCATCCTTCTTCTTGACGAATAATACTGGTGACCCCCATGGCAAGATGCTTGGACGAATATATCCTTTCTGTAGCAATTCGTCTAACTGCTTCTTTAGCTCTGCCAGCTCTGGGCCTGGCATACGATAATATTTCTTGTATATTGGAGCTGTACTAGGAATTACTTCAATGATGAACTCCAATTCTCGGTCGGGCGGCATTCCTGGTAATTCCTCAGGAAACACATCCGGAAATTCACCCACTACCAGAATCAGATTCATATCCGTAACTGTGGTCTGGTATGCCGTGCCCTTTCTTGTTACCATTTTGCTGGCCAGAAATCGGACGGTCTGTCCGGCGGGGTTCACCATTGTCACCGTTCTGGTGGCGCAGTTGATACACACTTGGTGCGGTGCCAACCAGTCCATTCCCAGTATTATATCTAGTCCTGGGGAGTCAATAGCAACAAGGGTGGCCGGGAATTTGACTCCATGGATTGAAATTTCCAGATCCTTATATATTATATTTGTTCTAAGCATAGAGCCAGGGGATTGTACCACCATGATTTTGTCCAAAAGCGAAGGAGAAAACTTGTGCAAGGTGGCAAAACTTCGCAAAATAAACGAATGGGAAGCCCCAGAGTCAAATAAAATTACGGCAGGTATGCTATTGATAGAAAACATACCAAGGACAATGTCTGGAGCTTCGCAGACTTCTTTGACAGAGATGTGGTGTACGCATCCGTGGCTGAAGTTGTGGTTGGGACGACGTCCAAGGTGATTGACTTGTGGCTTGTGGTAAGCTAATTGCTTTCCGTTATTGGTAGGGCACTGCTTGGCGTAGTGTCCACTCTGGCCACAAGTGAAACAGGTGTTGTTGCGGCGGCAGTCCTCTATGACTGGCTGCTTGCCGAAGGTCTTGTTCTGGTTGCCTGGCTTGCTGTTGTTGCCTCCATTGTTCCACACTGGTTTGTTCTCAGATGACCCTGGCTGCCAATTGCGCAGCTTTTGCGCATATGGTTCCTTGTTGTCCTTCTTGGGCTCGAACTTCCTCTTACGATCATCATTCTCAGACTTGTGTTCTCGTTCAGCGATGAAGGCCTTATCCACCAAGGTCTGGAAATCGGGGAAGTCCAACATGCATAGCTGACATCGGAGGGCGTGATTAAGTCCTCCGAGGAACCGGCCTATTTTCCTCTCTTCGGTAGCCACATCATGAGGAGAGTACCGGGCCAAGTTGTTGAACTTGTTTAGGTATTCTCCCACAGACATGTTTCCTTGTGTGAGGGCCAGGAATTCCCTCTGCTTCACTTTCATGATTCCCGTGGGGATATGATACTTGCGGAACAGCTCTTTGAATTTCTCCCAAGAAATCTCTTCAACATGCCACATTAACTTGGTGTTGTCCCACCATATGGCTGCCGGGCCTTCGAGATAATGGGTAACAAATGGGACTTTATGTGCTTCCTCACAACGAGCGATGTCCAATTTCTTTTCCATGGTTCTTATCCAATCATCAGCCTCAATAGGATCCGCAGCCTGATTAAAGCTGGGTGGTTTTGTACGCTGGAAGTCAGACAGTTTGGAATGCACCCCATTGCCATTGTTCTGACCTACTATTGTCTGCATACTCTTGAGAAATTCCATGAGGTCTTGGTTTCTCTTTTCCTCAAACATTCTCATTATCTGATCTGTGGTTGGTGCTTGAGGTGGTGGTGGTGGTAAGTCTTCGGGCGGTTGCCCTGCCTGCCTGGTGGATCGACGGACGGGGTTTCCATCGCCGCCTTGACTGCTACTTCCTTTCTTCATCCTAATTTTTGTTCCCATGGCAAATACTGAATCGATGAGCGACATCCATAAGGAGAGATACAGTAATATGACACCAAAAGGAAATTCATGAAAAAGGCAAATAAAGAAAACAAGATAATTATACAAGATAACCCAACATCATACATGGCAAGCTAGTAGGGGAATAACATGACTAGACTGTTCATACGACAGTCGGCATATGCAAAGATGCATGCATTACTACTCAAACTCCTATCTAGTGCGTCGGTGACACGAACACTGCCCATCTAAAGAGTCCTCGTCGTCAGATCCAGAGTCGGAATCAGAACTGATGATGTGAGTCACCGGGTTAAAGGAAACGCGATGTCGCTACTGAGACGGCTCTCCTTCCGCGGGAGAAAGAGCACGTTGCCTCAGCATCGGCGGAGCAGGAGTGGCTAAGAGTGAGGCCCACTCAGCTGGGGTCTCGAGTCGACTACCAGACGATAATCCTAATGGTCCAGAAAAACCAGAAGGGGTATCAAACACACGCGGAGGTGGAACTGGTGGTGAATAACTGGGTGTAACTATAGGAGGAGGAGGTGCTGGAGTCACTGCTGTGAGTGCCCCCTGAACACGACACAACTCCTCAGCCAATGAAATGATCAGATGATAACTGGCGTTCAGGTAGCGAGACAAAACACCAGCCGCATGATCACACGCCGGGTCAATAGGTGAGAAAAGGACTCGCCCTGTCGCAGGCGACAGGGTGGGATAGTGGAAGAAACCTGGATGGGTCTGCATCTTGACCTCGTAGAAGCGCAAATCAGTAATAGCCTCCATGGCAGCAAACTGGATCGCCAGCTCCAGAGTAGAAGCCACTCCGCCCTTGGAAGAGCGAGAAGAGCTTCCAATATCCGAAGTCGCGGTCATGTAAGCCACTGCATGGTACTCATATACTGACTCGCCCAACTGCTCCCGAAACACCTTGTATACTGGGTCGTCACCGTTGGGATACAGCCGAAGCCAGACGCTACGAAGCAGAGCTGGAAAAGTGTGGGTTTCTGGCTCATGATGGAAACGATATGGAACTGGTGCCATCTACACTCACAATGCCAAGGGTTAGTAACATAATGAATTGCAATGCATATGGCATGGCATGCAACAAACAAATGCAACAAGCAGGATGCACACTCAAAGTCCTATGCTAATCACAGTCCTAGCGCGGGTTACCTAGGGTGTCCTACAATCAGCATGGCTCTGATACCAAGCGTTGTGGCACCCCGGCTCAGAGAACCGGTTTACCAGTGTTTCCAACCCAGAGATCATGTCTTCTGGAAACACACAACAACTTGGGACAGAACATAGCTGAACTTTTATTGATAATAGTCGAATACAAGCTCATATGTTACATGCTCATCGAGGCCAAAAGCACATCTAGTGCTATGACAATATCTACATTATTTATCTAACATATCAGGGCCTCGGTATTATTGCAGAATACTACAGCGGAAGACTACTGCGTAGCGGAACATGATAGTAACTCCATCCACAGGGACACTGCTGAGGACACATCCTAGACATCTCAACACGGACCTCGGGAACTCCATCTCAGTCTTCTCCTGCATCTGGCATGATACGCCAGGTGAGTACTTTGAATGTACTCACAAGCACATGACAACCAAATATGCATCAAATAATAGCATGGCAATGAACAGGTTAAACTCTAAGTGATTCACTTACTGTCTCCCCTTACTCATATCCGGGTTGTCTCATAACCCTTGGATTACTCAATCTCAATGAGTACTTTTGCTCATAAGACAAGTTCTTCCATCATTACTACGGTTATTACGGTTGATCACCTAGAGAGGTCTGGACGGGCTGTCCAATTCCGTGGATGCGGCTATTCGAATAGATTTTACACTCTGCAGAGGTTGCGCACTTTACCCACACTATGGAGCATCTGACCTCGTGATCCCATTCGGGTGGACCAGCATTGCTCCAACGAAACCTGTCTGACTCGTGACTCTCTCATCGTACCACCGGCAATCACACTCCCCCGGAGTCAAGCCTTGGGTGGCCCCCTGTGTCACCTCATGACACCTGCCACCGTCGTGGCCAAACTATACTGTCCCAAACGGGGACGCCGGCAAATAACTCAACTGGGCTCACAGGGTTATCGCCGTCTACCTGGTCAGGGCAGCACGCACGCATAACCCTCCCTCTTTGGAGATACCGGTGAAAGAGCACGGGGCCATACCAAGTCAAGGCCGTCCCATACCGGCGAATGTGGCTGCACGGTTAAGCCCGGACAAGTGACTCTTGATCAACCATCTAAGTTTCATTTATCAAGCATGGTGGTTCAACACTTCAGCTTGAGTTATCAACATAAGGCATGTAAATAATTTACTTTGAATAATCTATGTTAATGAAATGCAAGAAATGAATATGAATTCATGCAATGCTATGAAATGCTTCATAACATGGATGTCCTGGCTTGCCTTGATCAGTTGGGTTGTTTAGAAACTCTTGGTCTTCAAATCCACAAGAATCTCCTTCTGAAAATATTTTTAAATAGCAAAGGAAAATGTCACATAAAGCCTTTTTATTCCCCAACAATTCTGTGAGTATTGGAAAAATACCAAACTTGGTGGAAAAATAAAGGGCCTCATTACAAACACAATGCAAAAAGAATCAGGTCAATTGGACCTTCCTGTAAAAGTTATAAGCAGTCAAACCTACTGGTCAACTCTGTTAAATAAAATCAAATTTGAATTAACCAGAATGGGCCACGTCGAAGGCGTATTGGCCCAATACGCCTCCACTTACCGCTTCGGTAAGTGGCTGACAGTGGGCCCCTTCGATTAAAAACAGAGGGGGAGAAGAGAGGAGAGAGGGGAGGCGGCTCACCAGCGATGGTTGCCGGCGATCCCAATGTCGGATGGGCTCGAAGAGGGCAGGGATGGATCGGGTGTTCGACGGCGGTTCACCCTGTACCCGTAGCTCCTCTGGAGATGGCCGGACGACGTCGAGCCCTTCTTCTTCAGCGGACGGGTGCTACGGTGATCGTCGGCGATGGCGATTCCGGCGGCGATTCGCTCGGCCAGGAGGTCGAGGGGCACCAGTGGAGTGCTCAGGGCTCGAGGGTGTAGTCGGGCGAGGCTGGGGTGGGGTAGAGAAGGCTGGAGGTGGAGCTCAGCTGGCGGCGGAGCTCCGGCGAAGCTCGAGGCCAGAGGACCTCTCGGCCTTGGCTCTTGCTCTGAGAGGGCGATTGAGGAGGAGGAAGAGGGGTGAGAAGCTAGGCGAGGCCGGGCAGGGCTTTATATAGGCGGGAGGAGGCGAGCAGCGATCTCTCCCGAAGCGGCTCGATGCGAGTCATGGCGCCGGCGACGTACGCCGTGCTGGCTGGCTGCTTGCGGGTGAGAGGACTTGTGCGAGCAGGCGCATTGAATGCTGGAAGTGATCGCTCAGGATGAAGACGATGGCGTGCCCGCCACTGTGACCGCACGGGCGCCACAGTGCAGTGATGGCGTGGCGGCCGGCGAGGGCTTCTCCGGCACAGGCGAGGGTTCTGGAGGGATTGCGTGTCAACCAGGGGCAATGTCGGCATGCTCGGACACGAAACTTAGGCGAGGGGCAGTCAGACGCCACAGAACAGACACAGGCGCAGCGCAGAGCGCGGCGACAAGCATGCCGCAGCCGTGCTCACCACGGTGCTTGGCACCAGGAGGCCACGTATGCCTGGCGTTTCTTGTCTAGCACGTCGACCTTCGATCCCTCAGATCACCTACAGCCTTGGTTTGTCTTGGTTCACGCAGAGATGAGAAGTATGATCAGCAACAGTTTCTGACAGCAAACTTGGGGAGGTTCCAGAGAAGAGATGAGGTGGAGACTGAGCCAAAGAGAGTGTCTAGAGTGATCCACGTTGGAAGAACTACAAATTGGCCAAGTTTGAGGTGGTTTGGATAAGAATTGAGGGTAGTTCATGTGTAACTTGCAAAACTGGTCCAGAATGGAAATGTTGAGGTACTGCTTACTTAGTTGATCTTCAGATGCTGAAACTTGGTGGAGGAAGGTTGTTTGTAGGTGTCCTCATGCTGTAAAAATTTGAGAGCAATTGGACAATCCTAGCATACACTTCCTTCACAAAGGTCCAAACTGACCAGGAGCTAAAATGAATTATTTTGCAAAATACTTGAACTAGACCATGAAATGTTTTCGGATATTGGAGCAAGATATAGTCCAAGGTATTTTAGGGAATTATTTGAGAATATTCTGGCCATCCAAACTATAGGTTGCTTCACAACCCATAGTGATGCCCTAAATCCTCAAATAAAAGAAAAGAGTTATTGAAAATAATTTAAATTGGAATTTGAGTCCTTGAGATACTTGGCAGGGTTTTGGCAAGGTGATGAGGCTTTGGATCACCTGGAAGAAGATTCAAGAATGTCCAAGACCAAGTGAAAGATTCAAAATCCATTCAAATTCCAAATAAAACCAGGAAAAGTTCGAAAAGAAAAAGTTGTCAAAATCAGGGTGTCACAGTAATTTGTTTACCCATCGTATGTTTTCATTCAAGAGAGAAGCCTCTAGTGAAACCTATGGCCCCCGGGTCTATTTTCCATCATATATTTTCAGATCTATAAACCAAAAAACCCAAAAATACCTTGCTGCAATTTATTTATATTTACTTTAGTTTGCTCTTTTATTTATCTTTTATACCTATCTCTATTAGATCTCACTCTTGTTCATGACCGTGAAGGGATTGACAACCCCTTTTTCGCGTTGTGTGCAAGTGTTTGTTAGTTTGTGCAGGTGCATATATTGGAGACTTGCTTGTGCCTCCTACTGGATTGATACCTTGGTTCTTAACTAAGGGAAATACTTATCTCTACTTTGCTGCATCACCCTTTCCTCTTCATGGGAAAAATCAACGCAAGCTCAAGAAGTAGCAATACACATATTCATAATATTGATGCCAAAAGATGCAAAGTTAATGATGATAGTACCACATATTTGTGGCACTGCCGCTTAGGTCATATTGGTGTAAAGCGCATGAAGAAACTCCATGCTGATGGACTTTTGGAATCTCTTGATTATGAATCACTTGAGACATGTGAACCATGCCTTATGGGCAAGATGACTAAAACTCCGTTCTCTGGAACAATGGAGCGGGCTAGTGACTTATTGGAAATAATACATACCGATGTTTGCGGTCCGATGAGTGTTGAAGCACGCGGTGGATATCGTTGTTTTCTTACCTTCATAGATGATTTGGGTAGATATGGGTATATTTACTTAATGAAACACAAGTCTGAAACATTTGAAAAGTTTAAGGAATTTTAGAGTAAAGTGGAGAATCATCGTAACAATAAAATAAAGTTTCTATGATCTGATCGTGGAGGTGAATATTTGAGTTACGAGTTTGGTATGCATTTAAGACAATGTGGAATTGTTTCACAGCTCACGCCACCTGGAACACCACGTAATGGTGTATCCGAACATTGTAATCGTACTCTATTGGATATGGTGCATTCTATGATGTCTCTTACCGATTTGCCACTATTGTTTTGGGGTTATGCATTAGAGACAACTGTATTCACTTTAAATAGGGCACCGTCTAAGTCCGTTAAGACGACACCGTATGAGTTGTGGTTTGGCAAGAAACCTAAGCTATCGTTTCTTAAGTTTGGGGATGCGACGCTTATGTCAAGAGGCTTCAGCCTGATAAGCTCGAACCCAAAGCGGAGAAGTGTGTATTCATAGGATACCCTAAAGAGACCATTGGGTATACCTTCTACCACAGATCCGAAGGCAAGATCTTTGTTGCCAAGAATGGGTCCTTTCCAGAGAATGAGTTTCTCTCGAAAGAAGTGAGTGAGAGGAAAGTAGAACTTGATGAGGTAATTGTACCTTCTCTCGAATTGGAAGGTAGCACATCACAGAAAGCAGTTCCCGTGATGCCTACACCAACCGGAGAGGAAGCTAATGATAATGATCATGAAACTTCAGATCAAGTTACTACCGAACTTTGTAGGTCGACCAGGACACGTTCCGCACCAGAGTGGTACGGTAATCCCGTCCTGGAAGTCATGTTGTTAGACAACGGCGAACCTACGAACTATGAAGAAGCAATGATGAGCCCGGATTCCGACAAATGGCTCGAGGCCATGAAATCCGAGATAGGATCCATGTATGAGAACAAAGTATGGAGTTTGGTGGACTTGCCCATTGACCGGCAAGCCATTGAGAATAAATGGATCTTTAAGAAGAAGACAGACGCTGATGGTAATGTCACCGTCTATAAAGCTCGACTTGTCTCAAAAGGGTTTTCGAAAAATTCAAGGAGTTGACTACAATGAGACTTTCTCACCCGTAGCGATGCTTAAGTCTGTTAGAATTATGTTAGCAATTTCCGCATATTATGACTATGAAATCTGGCAGATGGACGTCAAAACAGCGTTCCTTAGCGGGTTTCTTAAGGAAGAGTTGTATATGATGCAACCAGAAGGTTTTGTCGATCCTAAGGATGCTAACAAAGTATGCAAGCTCTAGCGATCCATCTATGGACTGGTGCAAGCACCTCAGAGTTGGAATATACGCTTTGATGAGGTGATCAAAGCTTATGGTTTTATACAAACTTACGAAGAAGCTTGTATTTTCAAGAAAGTGAGTGGGAGCTCTATAGCATTTCTGATAAGTATATGTGGACATATTATTGATTGGAAATGATGTAGAATTTGTGGAAAGCATAAAGGGTTATTTTGAAAGGAGTTATTCAAAGAAAGACCTAGGTAAAGCTACTTACATATTGGGCATTAAGATCTATAGAGATAGATGAAGACGCCTAATAAGACTTTCATAGAGCACATACATTGACAAGATTTTGAAGGAGTTCAAAATGGACCAGTCAAAGAAGGAGTTCTTGCCTGTATTGTAGGGTGTGAAGTTGAGTAAGACTCAAAGCTCGACCACTGCCGAAGAAAGAGAAAGGATGAAGGTCATCCCCTATGCCTCAGCCATAGGCTCTATAATGTATGCCATGTTGTGTACTAGACCTGATGTGTGCCTTGGCATAAGTCTGGTAGGGAGGTACCAAAGTAATCCAGGAGTGGATCACTGTACAACGGTCAAAAATATCCTTAAGTACCTAAAGAGGACTAAGAAAATGTTTCTCTATTATGGAGGTGATAAAGAGTTTATCGTAAAGGGTTACATTGATGCAAGCTTTGACACTGATCCAGATGACTCTGAGTCGCAAACTGGATATGTATAGTGGAGCAGTCATTTTTAATAGCTCCAAGTGGAGCGTGGTAGCAGCATCTACAATATGACATAGAGATTTGCAAAGTACACATGGATCTGAATGTTGTAGACCCGTTGACTAAAACCTCTCTCACAAGCAAAACATGGTCAAACCCAGGGCTCATTGGGTGTTAATCGCATAGCGATGTGAACTAGATTATTGACTCTAGTGCGAGTGGGAGACTGTTGGAAATATGCCCTAGAGGCAATAATAAATTGGTTATTATCATATTTCCCCTTCATGATAAATGTTTATTATTCATGCTAGAATTGTATTGACCGGAAACTTAAATACATGTGTGAATACATAAACTACACCGTGTCCCTAGTAAGCCTCTACCAGACTAGCTCGTTGATCAAAGCTGGTAAAGGTTTCCTAACCATACACATGAGTTGTCATTCGATAACGGGATCACATCATTAGGAGAATGATGTGATGGACAAGACCCAACCGTAAGCTTAGCATCATGTTGTTTAGTTATTTGCTGCAGATTTCATCATGTCATGTATCTGTTCCTTAGACCATGAGATCGTGCAACTCCCGGATACCGAAGGAATGCCTTGTGTGCTATCAAACATCACTTCGTAACTGGGTGATCATAAAGGAGCTCTATAGGTATCTCCGAAGGTGTCTGTTGGGTTGCATGGATCGAGACTAGGATTTGTCGCTCCGTGTGACGGAGAGATATCTCTGGGCACTCTCGGTAATACAACATCATAATAAGCTTCATGTGACTCATGAGTTTAGTCACAGGATCTTGTATTACGGAACGAGTAAAGAGACTTGTCGGTAACGAGATTGAACTAGGTATGGAGATACCGATGATCGAATCTCGGGCAAGTAACATATCGCCGGACAAAGGGAATTGCATACGGGATTGATTGAATCCTTGACATCATGATTCAACAGATAAAGATCTTCGTTGAATATGTAGGAACCAATATGGGCATCCAGGTCCGCTATTGGTTATTGACCGCAGAGGAGTCTCGGTCATGTCTACATGATTCTCGAACCCGTAGGGTCGCACACTTAACGTTCGGTAGTGCTAGGGTAGTATTGAGATATTAATATGGTGAAGTCCGAAAGTTGTTTGGAGTCCCGGATGGGATCCGGGACGTCACGAGTGAGGGAGTCCTGGACTAGGGGGTCCTCGGGGTGCCGGCTCATCT
This sequence comes from Thinopyrum elongatum, assembly GCA_011799875.1. NCBI lineage: Eukaryota > Viridiplantae > Streptophyta > Magnoliopsida > Poales > Poaceae > Thinopyrum > Thinopyrum elongatum. Next base: position 496,054,065 of record CM022299.1, on the reverse strand, counting down.
CGCTTAGGCCGGACTGTTGGGCCGCACCGTATCTGGACCGAAGACCTTTTGTGCCTTGGTGTGTACCCCAAGTCAAGATGGAAGATGCGGAGTTTCCTTCATGTAACCGACTATCTATAAACCCTAGTACCCCTGGTGTCTATATAAACCAAGGGGCTTTGTCCGTAGAGGCTAGAAGAACAATCACCATCCTACTAGTTAGGGTTTAGTTCGTCTAATCTCGTGGTAGATCTACTCTGTAATCCCCTCTTACACAAGCAATATAATCAAGCAGGACGTAGGGTTTTACCTCTTAGAGAGGGCCCAAACCTGGGTAAACATCATGTCCCACGTCTACTGTTCCCCATCGATCCAAGGTCCATAGTTTGGGACCCCCAACCCGAGATCTGCCAGTTTTGACACCGACATTGGTGCTTTCATTGAGAGTTATGTAGTAGGATTGCCGAAGGATCGATGGCTCGCCTGATCATCGGAGACGGCATCAGCACTGGAGACATCTCCGTCCCCGGGCAACTTTTCGCGTTCGGCAACATTGTTCTGCATGTCGACGCGACCGGCCACCTCGACCAGGTCGACAACTTCGCCCCTAAGCAGCAGATCAGGTTTGGTAACCTCTAGTACGTCACCGATGCTCGGGGTGATTTGATCTTCACGGGCTTCTCAGCCTTACTTGCAACAACCATGGCCTCCGAAGCGTTGACTTCGGGGGACATCCCCGATCTGATCTCCGGATCGGCCCCTACCGCGCTACTGGCCACGAGCTCACACTGGTACAACGAGGTGCTATACAAACGGTTTTTAACCCCTTTCCGCGACGGCATTTTGAACCATCGCTAAGTGAGTGTGTGAGATAGGGGGGGTCCTTCCCACACAACCCAGAAACCGTCGAGGATAGGGAGCCTTGATGCATACAGTTGTCCCTATAAAACTGTTTCTGATATCTTGAATATCCCAAACGCTTCATCCTTGCAACTCGTTTGTGCTCGCATTGCCATTGCAGTCAGAGTTTTGTGGTTTTACCTAAAACCAGGCACATTCCAGGCACGTACCAAACTAGCTCTACATTTACGATTCCCGGCACATCACAAACAATTCATGATTGTAAACCGTGTATGATAGGTCGACAATCACACACGTTTAGTTTTCCCGCACCGTTTGTGATATTGTCTGACATCACACACGCTTTGCAAATGGCAACTATGCGCATGGTTACACACATTTCCTCTCTGTGAACCGTGTCAGATTATGATGTATATCACACACGCTGTGCTTTATAGACCGTGTGCGCCGTAATGACCTGCAGAGCGTAATTTCACCCTAATTTAATTACTGCTATTTAAAATTGTACCTAATTTGAATTTGACAGTAGGCTATAGCTTTATTCATATCCATCAGGTTCAAACAACCAATGCATTATTTGATTCATAGGTACATATGTTCAAGAATTACATAAGCACCAAATAAAGAATGATGAACCAGGATTGTATACTTGTACTATTAAAGCTGTTAAAGAAAGAGGTGAGAGACATTCTGGTTACTGAACAAGGTGAAGCGAAATGGCCCTATTGTGCTCTCCTCGATGCAGAAGGCACGCACGACTCTAGTACAATCCCTTGTGATGGCCGGCCGCCAATCATGTAGTTTGAGAGGTAATCTTGAGTAAACTGCTTCAGGATCCACTGCAAAGGAAAAAGATTCAGACATTGTCATGTAACACAACTCATTACGGGCAGTAAAAAGAAGGTTACAGAGTTCTTACTTACCATCCTGCAGTTCACTGTTGTCTTGCATAAAGTGTAAACAAATAGTTTGATTGACATCTTTTGACCCATTTTAATAACAATCTTTATCAGTTTCCTCACTTGATGCTGGTTCATGAATATCTCATTGCCCCATACGTAGACAGGGTCGAAGTTTGGATCTTTGGCAATAACATATGTACCTAAAAGCACCAAGTTAATATTAGAAGCTAAACAACAATTGCAAAATGATGTAGTATAACACTCCCTCCATCCCATTATATAAGATCTTATTACATGTATATCTAGACATCATCAGAACATTAAGGTAACACTCTTCCTTATTGCTATGTAGCCTGGGATTACATATTTAGTCATTCAGTACAATGCATGTTGCTATGTAGCCTCAGATATATTAAATATGGCCCTAGTTAACCTACCGATAAATGGGTTACAGATATATTCAGTGAAATGTCCGATTCAATGATTAATCCCTTATCAGCCCCCAGGCTATATGGTACCAGCTACCGATATCCTGAACAGTGAGTATATATAAGCAATGCGATAAAACTAACCTTGATGGAAAACAACAGTTGTTCTCAATATTGTCCTGTATGAGTACATATAAAGGCATGTTAAGCACAACAGGCTAATCATCAACCAAATATATCCATAGTAGACAACATAATCTACAAATGATAGCTTCAGTGTGCAGGTTTAAGCATGCTAGTTAAGCAAAACAAGGAGTGGAAAGGTGTGTTAACTGCAACATGCATGACATTTAAAAACAAGCAAATATAGTCATTCAAACTGGTATTATGCAGGTCTAAAGTACACTAGTTATTGTTAAAAAAATGAAAAGACGTGTTAACTGCAACATCCTTAACAGCAACCAAATATCGTAATTCATAGTGGTATTGCTGAAACTGTTATTTATGAAATTGAACTGCATAGCAAATAGTTGCACATATAGAGCATCACATTGTGAAGAACTAAAATAAACAAGGCATAAGTCCATCTCTAGCCGATCCCCTAAAAGTTAACGGACTAAAACCCTTAGTGGAGTATATATATATATTCCAGCAATTTTTGGCCGTTTCTAGTCGATCCCCTAAACTTAACATTGTAAACTTCAATTTGATCAAGTTCAAAGCAGGTTCAACCGAAAGTAGCATGCATTCAAACATAAACATATAGTTTTGCATAACCGAACATAAAACATAAATTTAAACTAAACTAAACTACTTTCGGTCAAAGTGGAGGTCGAGCCAATCCTTCCTCGTCAGGTACGGTGTGCCGCGAGCTAGGTCCGGGCCAGTGCCGTCGTCGGGGTCGTTGGTGAAGACACTCCTCCACTCGTCGACGTCGATCTCCTTGTCCTCGCCGCCCACCTCGACACCCTCCGCGCCGCCGCCCTTGCCTCCTTCGACCTTGTCATTGGAGGAGAGCACGATAACCTCGCCGCCCTCCGCGTCGGCAAAGATCATCCGCTCCTCCTCCACGAGCTCCGGGTGCTGCCGGCGGAGCTCTTGCATGTAGGCCTCGTCGATGGCCTCGGCCTCGAGGCGCTCCCATGACTCGCGGTCCTCCCGCGCCATAGCCGAGCTCACCACCCCTGGTTCCGACGGGACGAGGTCGACCGGATGTGTGCCCAAGGGGAAATTGAGCCTAGCCGCCGCATCATGGTAGCGGACCTGCCAGCGGTCGTACTCCATGGCCGCGAGCTCGGCCGTGTGGAAGCTACCGAGCCACTGGCGGGTGTGGGTCTCCCGCTGTGTAATCTCGGTGACCCACGTCCCCCACCGCCGCTGCCGGACCCCGAGGTAGGACCTCATCGGCAGCCTGGCCCGAGGGAGGATGGGGAAGTCCTCGAACCGGCGTAGGGGCGCGACGGCGAGCGGATCGGGCGACCGGCGATGGCGGATCGATAAAGAGCCCGCGGAGGACGACGGGGACACCTCGGCGGCCACCTCGCCGGCGTCGGGCGAAGAGGCCGTGATAAACCTCTTTTGGGCCATTGGCTCCTCGAGCTCCCCGGCACACAGGCAGAGGTTGAGGATGGAGGCGGCGGCGGCAATGGCGGTGACCTACCAATGGTTTCGAGCGAGGGAGGGGTGGTGTGTGTCTATGTGAGCAGAGGATTTGGGGTGTGTGTGGTGTGTGTGGATGGGGGGGCAAGGTGGTGTTTGAGGAAATACCGCGGCAACTGAAAATTTTACTAGGCGGGAATAAAATGCTGGGCTACTGAAAATTTGGATCAAGGGCGAGCAAATATTTTTGAGATTGCGAGGGATGCAGAGGCGGGAGTAACAAGGCGGGGCTACTGAAAATTTGAATCAAGGCCGAGCAGATATTTTTGAGATTGCGAGGGATGCAGAGGTGGGAGTAAAATGCCGGGGCTACTGAAAATTTGAATCAAGGGATTGAAGCAGAGCGGGAGTAACAGACATCGCACACGGTCCACACATACTAATCGTGTGCTATCAAACAGAAAAACCTTCCAGGCGGTAGATATTTTTGAGATTGCGAGGTAGTAGATATTTTTGAGAGCGGGAGGCAAGCCTCGTGGAGCCCAATCTACTGTGCTGATGTGAGTGACAGGGGCACTGGCGTGGCACAAGGGTAGTCTGAGCGGACCGTGTCTGTTGCGTCCCCAATCGCAGACGGTTGCTGCATCCAACTCGTCTGCTGTTTATAAATTTGGCAAAAAGAATAACGCGGGAAAGGGTCAGAACACGAACACACTTGCATGTGGACCAAATATATGTATCAAAAGGGTGGTTTGATGTTCAAATACCCAATGCACGACTTTGATGTGGCACCTATCACGCAAAGCGCACAGTATTGCTAGTCAGCCACCCCCTACGAACCCCACTTCGTGTCAGCGGTAAGGGAATCCTAGCTACGAATGCATGCCCCCAGATAGCTAGGTTTGAAATCTCACCCTACCGTAACACAAAACCTATAGGAGTCCATCATATATATGGTCAAACTTCCCCTTTCACTTCCGGACAAAGGTGGACCATGTGCCGACCCACAAATGTGTGTTTGTGGCAGGAGATGGGTGAGACCACATACGAACCACCTGCGGGTGGCACTATACTATATGCATGAAAAGGGTGTGGTGTGATATTTAACTACCATTCACAACTTTGATGTGGCACATGTGCCTCGCAAATTAACAGGACTTCCTCGACCCGACGGAGGTTGCGGGTAGTGCGAAGTAGCCCCCCCACCCCCACACACATGTGTTAGGGGGGAGGGCATCTCACCAAGACGTACTGTAACACGGACCAAACAGAATCCAACTTGATTGTATAACCTCTCTCGCTCATTGTTGGTTAAAGTGATGGATGTCCACACGGCCCCGCAAAATGGGCTAGCTTGTTGCCAATAACCTCACGAGGGAGTACTGTCTGAAGACAAAACCCACTCTGTGCATGTGGCCCAATTATGTATATGGAAGTGGTGTGTGTGGTGTTTGAATATGCAATGCGCAAATTTTATGTGGCGCCATGCTTTGGAACCGTAAAATCCCCACACTGATCGAGGGTTCACAACGCTTAGCATGCATGCGCTCAAACTTAATTCGGCCTAGAATGATCTACCTACTATACGGTAACACGAACCAAAGAAGAAGAATCCACCCTGGTAACCTTTCTCGTCGTTGATCGAAATGATGGACGTCCACGCGGGCCCACGAATATATATAGGCTTGCCGCCCATAACCAAGCGAGTGAGAGTGTCCAAAGACAACCATTGTATGCATGTGTCCCAAACATATTTATGGAGGTGCATGATGCATGCATATCTGTTGAATACCTAATGCACAACATTGATGTGGTGCATGTGTTCAAAATCGCACAGGTCCCCACACAGAGCAAGAGGTTCATGACATGTCGTGTGCTCGCCCCCCCTTCGATCCAGCGGGATGGATTCATGTGTACACATGCGCTACTATATATGTAATCTCACATCATGACCTATATCGTGAGACAAACAAAAAATTAATCCCCTCCTAAGTCAAAATAATTAACCTCTCTCACTATCGGTGAAAGTGATGGACCAAGCGGGCCGACAGATGGAAGCACCGCCGATAACCACGTGAGTGAGTGCCAAAGGACAACCACCATCGCTTTCATGTGTGCCAAAACATATATATATATATATGGAGAGGTGTGTGGTTGTGATGTTTTGAATACCTAATGCACAACCTTTGATGTGGCATTTGCCTCAAAAACCGCAAAGTCCCCACACAGAGTGAGGTTCATGTGACACCTAGTATATGTTGGTCCCATCCCCCCTTGGACATGTACTATATACTCCTACCCTAACACAACCCTCAAAGAATTAATCCTCCTTGTTCGTCAAATGTGCCTCTCTCTCGTTGGGTCAAAGTGATGGACGACGACCTCGTGGGCCCATAGGAACAAAGCGTACGTCGCACGCGAGTGAGCATCCTATATAGGGCTATGTACCACCGTCTACATGTGGCCCAAAGAGGTGTTTGTGTGATGTTTGAATACGCAACGCACAACTTTGATGTGGCACCATATATATATACCTCGGAAATCGAAAAGTCCCCACAGAGAGCGAGGTTCATCATGCGTGGTACGTGCTACGCCCCCATTCGATGCGTGGTATATATATACTTATACTGTATAGCATAAACCAAAAAGAATCATCATTCCTTGATGGTCAAATTAACCTCTCTCTCATTGGGTCAAAGTGATGGAGGACAACCTCGCGGGCCCACAGATGGAAGCACCGCACGCGAGTGAGTTCCTATAGGGCAACCACCGCCTGCATGGTATTGCGTGATGTTTGAATACCAATGCACAACTTTGATGTGGCACCTGCCTCGGGAACCAAAAAATCCCCACATGGAGTGAGGTTATGACACATATATATAGAGTATACATGTTGCCCCCTCTTTGACATGTACTACATACTCCTACCGTGCATATACGTAACACAAACAAAAAAAGAACCATCCTTGTTGGTTAAATTAACCTCTCTCTCGTTGTATGTTCAATTGATCGACGACGACCTCGCGGGCCCATAGAGAGAGTCACACGCGAGCGAGTTTCGTAGGACAACCACCGCGTGCATGTTCCCGTGTGCTGTGTGATGTTTGAATACCCAATGCACAACTTTGATGTGGCACATGCTTCGCAAACAGGAAACGCACTACACAGAGGTTCACGATGCGTAGCCCCCTCACTTCGAGCCGGTGGGAGGGACTCATGTGTACGCACGTGCCCGAACTTTGATATGGAATCTCACCATGATCCACACCGTAACAAACATGCCAAGATGAATCCACCTTCATTTCAGTGCCTCTCGTTGTTGGTGGAAACCGAAAACCTTTGCGGGCTAACGAATGGGCATGTCGCTGCTAACCGCAGGAGGGAGTGTCCGAGAGGACCACCAATGCATGCATGTCGCCCGAACATGTATGTATGAAAGGGTTGTGTAATGCTTTAAATAACCAATTCACGACTTTGATATGGCATATATACATGACTCACAAAATGATCAATAATCCCACATCACGGAGGCTCGCGACTAGTAGTGTACTGCAGGACCCCCCCACACACACAGAGACACACATCCCGCACCACCACCGCCACTCTGAGGCATGTCGAACTTTTTTTGCAGTGAACATGTGACCAAAGGAATGTCGTGTTAAAGTTTAAAAAAAATCATAGATCATTTGACCCGTTTTATACATTGATTGATTTCCTAGGGATTTAATGTGCAAAAATCAAATTTGAGCTACATGTGCACCAAAATGGATTGCAAAATCATGTGTGTGTCCCTAGGTGCATGTTTCCCCATGAAAGAGATTTCAAAACATTGAGAATATTGATTTTTAAAATTCAGTAAATCCAAAACTTAGTTGAAATTCATGAAACTTATCGTGGTGTCATATATGGACACCAGTAGACTGTGATATTGTATTTTTTTTGTCAAATTTGAGACAAGTTTTGATATAATCTTCTTACAAACGGGAGATTGTTAATAACTGGCAACCAATATCTCATACGGAATATTTATTCGGACCGTGTGCATTAGACCGCGCCATGCTTCGGTTAAGCAGTAAAGCTGCAGAATGAATCATCAAAAAACAAAAATATATACGTGCCGCCACGCGCCCCGTGTGGCGTGCGAGCAGGCGTGAGTTGACGGGACGCATGTGAGCAGTCCGCTGCGCAGGCAGACCGGGAGGCATGCGTGCAGGTGTGTGAATTGACAGGAGGCGCTTTCGCTGCGTAGTGTCACCGGGAGGCATGCGAGTAGCTGTGTGAAGTGATGGTAGGAATCCTAGAAGTCCGCCGCGTAGGCTCACCGGGAGGCGAGCCAGCAGTTTAACCGACACCCGCCTCTCTCCCACTACTCCATATTAATGGCGCTCCCGAGCGGCCGCACCCCCCATCCTCGCCACACACACAATCTTCTCTCTCCGCCCGCATCCTCGATGCCACTCTCAGTCCTCAAAACCGTCAGTGTATGAGGAAGCCACTGAAGCACCCCATCGGAGAGAGTGGCGACGCCGGGGCTGCTGAAGCACCGGAGCACGGTGTCAATATGGAGACAGAGGTTGCCGTCGCCGCCGACGAGGTATCGCTGCACCTCGACATCGTCGACGGCATCGTGCTTCCACAGCCGGAGTCGGAGGTCCACACCGACTCCGGCGATGACTCCGACGACCACACCGGCGACGACTCCGACGACGACGGGCAACCGGTTAGTCATTTATACCCATTTATGTGTCAAATACATCCTAGGGTTACTCCTGCCTCCCCCTTTTTGGAATAGAAATCCTATGGTTATGTTCTCTCAATCCATGAAATCTGAGTAAGTTTCGTTAGATCCGTGTAGTGTATTGATTGTTTGAATGGTACAAATGATAAATGATTAGTTGTTTCATATGTGCAAATGATTTCTGCTAATAATCCAACTAGGGTTAGTGTTCGTGCTAATATAATTCCTAGCCAGGTCTTGACAATTGATTTTGAATGACCTACATATATGTTTGTGCCATTTTTTTGGAGACTCCGAAGGTGGAGAACGAGGCTGCCAACAAGCGAAGGCGGGTCGAGAAAGAACCGCAAGCGACTCCAGCAGGCCTAGACTTCATCAGCAGCCTCCCTGATGATATGTTGAAAGTCATCATATCCCTCCTCCCATCAAATATGGGGCGAGGACAACCGTCCTTTCCTGGCGGTGGCGCCCCCTATGGCTCTCCACCCCTCTCGACCTCATCGACGCCCACGAGCTCTGCCATGGCTATCGCAAAAGCTTGGATGCGTTCTCCCAGATCCTCAGTAGTCACCATGGCCCAATCAGAGGCCTTATCATGGGAAAGTTCCGTTCTAACGGCAAGGACCGAGCCAAGCTTGACGAGTGGTTCTGATCCCCCGCCCTAGATCAGCTCGAGCAGCTCAGTTTTAATGATGGGCATATGCGCTCGCTGCCAACATCCGCGCTCCGCCTCGCGCCCACGCTGCGCCTCACCAAGCTCATGAACTGCCATTTCCCCCCTTAATGGCGCGCCCGCTCTTTTTCTACCATGACCGAAGCACCTCGAGCTTGTCACCGTCTGCATCCCAAAGGATGACATGGAGCGCCTGCTCCATGGCTATACTGCACTTGAGTTCCTTCATCTTCAGGTGATGAATTGGTCGAGTAGCTTCCACATCACCTCCATGACTCTCCGGACTATTTATGTGTGTTGCTGGTGCTGCAACAAGAGATCACAAAAGGTGGACCACAATATGGTCATTGAGGGCACACCTTCACTTGAGAGATTACTTGTAGTTGATCAACGAGGTCCAACAAGAATCATTGTCATTTATGCGCCGAAATTGACAGTGGTGGGCTACTTGTCTGTCAAATACTCCAAACTTGTTATTGGATCCACACCCGTTCAGGTACAACAGCCGCCTTCTACCTCTCCTTCTTGATATCAACATTATTTCTAATTTTGAAGATGTATGTTCGTCTGTCATCCAGAAAATGATTCCGACAAGCTTGACCCAGATTCTGCGCACGGTGAAGGTCTTGGCACTAGAATCTATCGGCCCCAACCTGCACGAAGTTGTCAGTTTCCTGAGATGCTTTCCGCGCCTGGAGTAGCTGTATATCGAGGTGATGTTCCTTTCCTGTTAAATGTTAACCATAAGGGAGTTCAATTTTTGGCACCTTTTCCCAAGTTTACAATGACAATGTACTACGATTTCTGAAGGAATTTTGGAGGATTTCAGTACATACATCCCCCCACCCCATATTGGTTGCTTGATTCATATGGTTACAATCCATCCATAAGCATTTCTCCTTTGGATTCATCTGTACTAGTTTTCTTAGGGAATTTTTCATCCACTCCAACCTCTTGTGAAGAAGGCTACATTTTTCTAGATTGTAATTAAATGCCCATGTTAATCATGTCAGATCAAAGATGCCACGTTGGTGCATTTTACAAATCCTGCAAACCAAATAGGCCTGTAGTAGTGTTCAAAACTGCATGTAGGAACTAACACGTTCTATTCTTTTGCAGATAATATTAGGCCCGGTGGTGGATAATGTGATACAATATAACAATCACATCGAATGCCTAGATCTGCATCTCTCAAAAATTGCTTTGAACTGCTACCGAGGGACCTTACTGGAGATTATATTTGCCAGGTTCTTTGTTGTCAGAGCAAGGGTTCTAAAGGTAATGAGGTTGGACATGCATTTATATCGAAAAAATGAATGGTTTGTTGATCAGCGCCGGCAGCTACAGCAGAATGGAAAAGGCTCCAAAAAAGCTGAATTTTATTTTGGAACTGCATATGACAGAGTAATCGGAAGTCATTGTGTCAACCCCATACATGACTTGTCAGCGGCTAATCCCTTTGCAGAAATGATGAGGTTTCGAAACCAGCCTTACAATTGGTATTTTTAGTTTGAACCTCTCTTATATCCATGTTCAGCTGATCAACATGGGTGTTTGGAGCTGAATGAGCTGAATTTCATTTCTAATATCAGTTTAAACCTTGTAATCTTTGAATTTGAGCCATGTAACTTTGGAATTTGAACCTTGTAATATTTTAGGCTTTTGTGCTACAATCGTTGAAATGGCATCGTATGAGACTCGTATATTGGTAGTACTATTTTGACCTGAATATGCAATAGACTTAGATTTTATTAACCATTCTCGATCAGGGATCCAGTCGGAAGCAGAGCAATGGCAAGCGTCATCGCAACAAGATGTAGATGATTAGATGCTCGTTTCTCCTAGTTTAGTATGCATGTAATTGCTTACTTTGGTGTGTGGAAATCTTATGTGTGTAGTCACTTATGTAATTGTATGCTTAATTTGGTTATGCAATGCTATTCTTATAAGTATATATGTTGATGTTCTGTAGACAGATCAAATCACATCGCACATGGACTAAACAATGGAACCCGTCGGTGATGATTTCATCAATCACTCACAATTGTATACCAGCAATCATTTGCTCACAACACACACAATTTGTTAACAAGAATCATCTGTGTTGTTATCGATCTTCCCACACATTTCTGATTACAGACCTGTTTGCCGTGTATCACACACATCTTGTTAAGTTGAACCATTTATGTTCTCTTGGCTCAACGCAAACAGTTCATCCAAGTGAACTGTATGCCGTATATCGCACACACCTTCATCTGGCTGACCGTTTCTTTTGTATTGCCTAATCACAAACAGTTCATCCGAGTGAACTGTATGCCGTATATCGCACACACCTTCATCTGGCTGCCCTTTTCTGTTGTTCCGCCTCATCACAAACAGTTCATCGGGGTGAACTGTATGCCGTATATCGCACACACCTTGATCTGGCTGCCCGTTTCTGTTGTTCTGTCTCATCGCAAACAGTTCATATGGATCAACCATATGCCCCGCATCGCACACGCAACTAAAATCTGAACCGTGTTTGATGTATCCGCCATCGCAAATGTTTTGCATCTTTTTTGACGTTTTTTTACATCATTGTTTGCAATTAATGCATCGCACACAGTTTCGTCAAAGGGTCTTTGATTGTAGTGTCGCGTTAGCAGCATCCTGCAGTAGTGTCAGAAGCACTACCCACATCCAAAGACTAGGAATCAGTCCTATCCGGACCTTCCCTCCCTATTGTTGGATCGGCCTTGAACCTTCCGGGGAGTTCGACGTTCGAAGACGGGGAATCAACCCTAGCCGGACTCACCCTCCCTGATACGGATTCGACTTTGAGCCCCGACACTGGTATAGTGTCCGAAGACCAGGGTTTGGCCATGGCCGGACTCGTGCCCCGCTCCGCCATCATGACGGAAGTCAACTCCGAAGAGGCCCCATATGTAGATCCGGCCAGTCAGGCCTTATTGAACGAGGCACTGGACCGGATCCAGATGATGGCTATTGTCGATGGCCAGTCCTCGGCCCACGCTCAACGGAGCCTTTCTGTGGGGTAAAGATTCATATATGGAAAGTTGTTATCAGAGTTCCGAAATAGTCTGGAGGTATACATTCATATATGGAAAGTTGTTATCGGGGTTCCGAAAAAAGTTTGAGTCTTTTCGGTATTGTACCAGGAAGGTCCTAGAAGGTTCCGGAGTGGGGCCCACCTACATGGGAGGACCCACATGAACATGGGTAGTGGGGAAAGTCGACACACCCCTGGTCTAGGCGCACCAAGATACCCCCTTAAAGGAATAGTATCATATCCCAAAGGAATAAGGTCAGGATCCCTAAAAAGGGGGGATAGCGATCGGTGGGGAAGGAAAGGAGGGATTTCCTTCCTCCCCCTTTGGCCAACGACCCTAGGGCCTTGGAGGGCAAGCCACCAGCCCCCTCCATGCCTATATAAAGGTGGGGAGTGATACATATCCAACGTATCTATAATTTTTGATTGTTACATGCTATTATATTATCTATCTTGGATGTTTTATATGCATTAATATGCTATTTTATATCATTTTTTGGGACTAACCTATTAACCTAGTGCCTAGTGCCAGTTGCTGTTTTTTCCTTGTTTTTGTCTTTTATAGAAAATCAATAACAAACGAAGTCCAAACGATCGAAATTTTTGAGGATTTTTCTTGGACTAGAAGACAACCACGAAGCTTCGGGAAGGGGCCAGAAGACCCACATGGGGCCACAAGCCCTAGGGGCGCGCCCCGGGGGGGCGCCCCCTAGGCTTGTGGGCCCCCTGGCTGTCCTAACCCTAATCTCTGCTCTATAAATGCCCAAATATTCCCCTTACATCAGAGGGCACACCAAAAATACTTTTCCGCCGCCGCAAGCTTCTGTTCTCGTGAAATCCCATCTTGGGGCCTTTTCCGGCACTCTGCCGGAGGGGGATTCGATCACGGATGGCCTCTACACCAACCTTGCTTCCCTTATGATGATGTGTGAGTAGTTTACCACAGACCTATGGGTCCATAGCTAGTAGCTAGATGGCTTCTTCTCTCTCTTTGATCTTCAATACAATGTTCTCCTCGATGTTCTTGGAGATCTATTCGATGTAATCTTCTTTTGCGGTGTGTTTGTTGAGATCCGATGAATTGTGGATTTATGATCAGATTATCTATGAATATTATTTGAGTCTTCTCTGAACTCATTTATGCATGATTAAGATAGCTTTGTATTTCTCTCCGATCTATCGATTTGGTTTGGCCAATTAGATTGGTTTTTCTTGCAATGGGAGAGGTGCTTTGTGATGGGTTCAATCTTGCAGTGTCCTCACCTAGTGATAGTAGGGGTAGCGAGGCACATATTTGTATTGTTGCCATTAAGGATAAAAAGATGGGATTTTTACCATATTGATTGGATCTATCCCTCTACATCATGTCATCTTGCTTAAGGCGTTACTCCATTCTTGTTAACTTAATACACTAGATGCATGCTGGATAGCGGTCGATGTGTGGAGTAATAGTAGTAGATGTAGGCAGGAGTCGGTCTACTTGTCACACACGTGATGCCTATATTCATGATCATTGCCTTAGATATCGTTGAGGGAGTCCTGGACTAGGGGGTCCTCGGGGTGCCAGCTCATCTCACGTGGGCCGGACTGTTGGGCCGCACCGTATCTGGACCGAAGACTTTTTGTGCCTTGGAGTGTACCCCAAGTCAAGATGGAAGATCCAATGTCTCCTTGATGTAACTGAATATCTGTAAACCCTAGTACCCCTGGTGTCTATATAAACCAAGGGGCTTAGTCCGTAGAGGCTAGAAGAACAATCACCATCCTACTAGCTAGGGTTTAGTTCGTCTGATCTCGTCGTAGATCTACTCTGTAACCCCCTTATACACAAGCAATATAATCAAGCAGGATGTAGGGTTTTACCTCTTAGAGAGGGCCCAAACCTGGGTAAACATCGTGTCCCACATCCACTGTTCCCCATCGATCCAAGGTCCATAGTTCGGGACCCCCTACCCGAGATCTGCCGGTTTTGACACCGACATTGGTGCTTTCATTGAGAGTTTCGCTGTTGGATCGCCGGAAGGATCTATGGCTCGCCTGATCATTGGAGACGGCGTTAACACCGGGGGCACCACTATCCCCAGACAACTTTCTGCGATCGGCAGCGTCGTTCTGCACACCAGCTCGGCCGGTCATCTAGACCGAATCAACGACTTCGCCCCTGGGCACCAAATCAGGTTCGCAGCCTAGTGTATGTCACTGATGCTCGGGGCGATCTGGTCCTGACCAGCTTCTCAGCTTCGCCCAAGACACTCAAGGTCCCAGAAGCGTCCGCTTTGGGGCCGCTTGCCGATCTGGCCTCCGGATCGGCTCTCACTCCGCGCTCGGCTTCGAGCCCTGATGCGACATCGGCGTACGATGACCAGGAGTCAACCCTGGCCGGACCCACTCTCCTTACTCCGGATCCGGCTTTGAGCTGTGGTATGTCTTCGGTGTACGAGGCTCGAGACACTGTTCTGAGGGTCAACCCCGAATACTCGAAGAGCATGGATCCTGCAGATATTTTATCGCTAAATAGTGAGCTAGACCGGATTCGCGTCATGGGAGTCACCAATGGCCAGCCCTCGATTTATGACCAGATTGGGCTTAGGCCTGATGACAGGGAAATTGCCACCCCACCCGTCACACACCTTGTCGGTATTGTTGAGGAAGTGGCCGAAGGAGCGCGGTCACCGAAACTGAAAACGAACTATATCCCAATTGGTGACAGCCTCACTCAGGCCTAGAGCTAGGGATCTGACTTCCACCCCGAAGAAAGCCCAGGACAAGACCCCAGTCTGCAACGCGATCTCGAATCTGCGCCGCCTGGCCTGGACAATTCAGAATCCGAACTCGGGACGTTGAACACCCTAGAAGTGTCCCGCGCCGCCACTAAAGCTCCGAATACGCCACCGGCTGGAGCACTCAATTTTTTCCCACCCACCACCCGGAATATTCCCCGGAATCGGGATGGGACCTAATATACGTTAAGCAGCAGCCTGGAGAAACGGTCCATCACTATTGGGCTAGATTCCTCCTGGTTAAAAACAAGATGACAGACTGCTGCGATCAAGAAGCAATATCAGCCATTCGGTTTAATTGCCGAGATGAAGGAGTCTTGAACGCCCTCGCCCGTCGTCATGTGCAGAACTTCACCAAACTATCGGACCTGGTCCGCAAATACTGTGCCATGGAAAGCATGTGGAAAGAACAACAAATGCGTGTGGAAACAAACCACGCCGAACAATCAAGTACAATCCAGGAAAAGCGTGCACATGCACAGCGGTCGCCCGAACACGAGCCTGCTGAAAAAAGAAATAGATCCCCCGCTGGACCTAGATCGGTCCTGGATGAACTGTTGGACAAGCCATGTCCCATACACTCGGCCCTACTAAACACAAATCCAACTCATAGACTTCGAGCCTGTTGGGTTGTTAGACATGTCGCCAAAAGTGGTGAAGCTATACTTTGCCTTCAAACCCCCAGTAGAGGGTCGGAAATACCACCATCCAATGACAATAACGTTCTAACCATCTACGAAACCTTCTCCTCGAACAATCAGAGAAAAAGAGCCCTTCGAGAGCTCAGTCAAGTCCATCAAGTCACAGCAGCAAGCTCCTGGACAGACACCCCCATCACCTTTGATGCAGAGGATGAACCAAGCGCTTGACCCATCCGAGCACCCACCGCATTAGTCCTCGACCCCATTGTGGACAGCTTTAGATTAACTAAGGTGCTTATGGACGGAGGCAGCGGCTGAAATCTCATTTATGAGGATACCCTCGACAAGATGCAGTTTGGCAGATCTCAAATCAAACAAAGCAACACTACGTTTCAGGGAATCATCCCCGGCAAGGAGGCACGCTGCTCCGGACGAGTCACTATGGATGTAGTGTTCGGCACTCCAACGAACTATAGGACCGAAGAACTACTCTTCCACATTGTGCCCTTCCATAGCGGATACCATGCCTTATTGGGGCGTGACGCATTCTCGAAGTTCCAGGCTATACCCCATTATGGGTACATGAAACTCAAAATGCCAGGGCCCAATGGTGTGATCACAATATCCAGCGACCCGGACAAAGCCCTCCGAGCCGAAAACAAAACAACATCCCTGGCCCTAGAGGCACTATCTGAGGCTCTAACAGCTGAAGAATTGACCACACTATGTACAGTAGTTGACAAAGATGATGTTACCCTCAGCAAAAGACCCAATTCTACATCCTTCAAACTAGCTGACGAAACCGTCAAGTTCCAAGTACATCCAATGGACCCCTATAAAACAGCAACCATCAAAGCACAGCTGGACCCGGAGGTCGACGAGGCGCTGCGTGCATTCCTGCATGAAAATTGGGACATATTCGCCTGGCACCCTTCGGACATGCCAGGTATCCCATGCAGGCTGGCAGAACACAACTTGAACATACTTAAGGGCTTCAAGCTGGTCAAACAGATGTTCCGCTGATTTTCTGAACCCAAGCGTCAAGCTATGGGGGAAGAATTAGCCAAACTACTTGAAGCCAGATTCATCAGAGAAATCAAACACCCCGACTGGCTGGCAAATTTGGTCATGGTACCTAAAAAGGACAAATCCTGGTGGCTATGTTGACTTCAAAGATCTCAACAAGGCTTGCCCCAAGGATCCTTTCCCTCTGCCTCGAATAGACCAGATCATCGATGCCACCGCCGGACATGACTCGCTATGTTTTCTCGACGCTTACTCGGGATATCACCAAATCAAGATGAAGGAATCCGACCAACCAGCAACCGCGTTTATTACACCCTACGAACCATTCTGCTTCAACATAATTCCCTTCGGGTTAAAAAATGCAGGAGCAACATGTCAGCGCATGATTCAAACATGTCTGGAAACCCAAATCGGTAAAACAGTCGAAGCCTATGTGGATGATGTGGTAATTAAGACCAAACATGTTGGCCAGTTGGTCGACGACCTCCGTCTCACCTTCGAAAACTTGAGAACATATGATATACGGCTTAACCCGGATAAGTGTGTTTTTGGAGTTCCCGCCGAAAAACTGCTCGGATTCATTGTCTCCCATAGAGGGATAGAAGCCAATCCGGCTAAAATCCGATCTTTGTCCCAACTGGCAATACCCACAGAGCTCAAACACGTCCGGAAGCTGGCTGGTTTTGTTGCAGCCTTGAGTCGTTTCATCTCCCGCCTCGGCGAAAAGGCCCTGCCGCTCTACAAATTGCTCAAAAAGACCAAAAACTTTGAATGGACGGATGAGCCAACTGTCGCACTAGAAGAGATAAAGACTCTACTAGCAGGCAACCCCATTCTGACAGCACCTGGCATAGCCGAACCCATGTTGCTATACATCTCAGCCACAAACCAGGTTGTGAGAGTTGTCCTCGTGGTAGAACGAGAGGCAGAAGGACACAAGTTCAAGGTGCAAAAACCTGTCTATTACATGTTGGAAGTACTCACCCCGTGCAAATCCCGGTATCCGCACTATCAAAAGATCACCTACACAGTTTTCATGGCATCCCGCAAACTCCGACACTACTTTCAAGAGTGTTCGGTTACCGTGGCATCCAAAGTACCCTTAAATGATATTATCAATAATAGGGACGCCATAGGCTGCATCACCAAATGGGCAATAGAGCTCCTGCCTTTTGAAATTATGTACAAGCCATGCCGCACTATTAAATCTCAGGTGCTGGCTGATTTTCTGGCCGAATGGACGGAAGCCGAACTTCCCTGGGAATATAGTATGTACTCACACTGGACAATGTACTTTGACGGTTCCAAAATGCTGGCCGGACTGGGGGCTGGTGTTATCATCATGTCCCCCACAGGCGACACTATTCGGTACGTACTACAGATTATGTACACAGACTCCAACAATGTAGCCGAATACGAAGCCCTATTGCATGGTCTTCGGATGGCAACCTCAATGGGTGTTCGGCGGCTTGAGGTGAGGGAGATTCCAACCTCGCCATCTCCCAAGTCAATGGCGAGTTCGACGCCAAGGACACAAAAATGGCGGCATACCGAAATGTCGTCTTAAGAATATCAGCCCAGTTTGAAGGGTTAGAATTCCACCACGTCTCTAGAGACAGTAATCAAGCTGCAGATATCCTCACCCGCATGGGCGCCAAGCGTGACCCTGTCCCTACAAACACCTATCTGGAGCGGCTCTTTAAGCCATCTGTGGTAAGGCAGGACGGGGATTAGGGTACAACAACCAATGGGCCCGAACAAATCATCCCTCCGGCCATTGAACCAGACGACAAAATCATCGGTGGCTCGTGATGGCTCGTGTCCGCGTCAGTATTTTCCCCGAAGAGGAAGGGATGATGCAGCACAGCTACGGTAGGTATTTCCCTCAGTGATAAGACCAAGGTTATCGAACCAGTAGGAGAACCACACAACACTATGTAAATGGTACCTGCACACAAAGAACAAATACTTGCAACCCGACGCGTAAGAGGGGTTGTCAATCCCTCCCGGGTAAAAGATAGATAAATTTGTAGTAGATTGGATAAATAGATCTCACGGAAATGCGAAATAAAATAAATAACAAAAAATTGCAGCAAGGTATTTCTGGGTTTTTGGAATAATAGATCTGAAAATAAAAGATGCAAATAATAGATCGGAAAGTAAATATGATAAAGAATAGACACGGGGGTCGTAGATTTCACTAGTGGCTTCTCTCGAGAAAAATAGCATGCGGCGGGTAAACAAATTACTGTTGGGCAATTGATAGAACTTCAAATAATTATGACGATATCCAAGCAATGATCATTATATAGGCATCACGTCCAAGATTAGTAGACCGACTCCTACCTGCATCTACTACTATTACTCCACACATCAACCGCTATCCAGCATGCATCTAGTGTATTAAGTTCATGGAGAAACGGAGTAATGCAATAAGAACGTTGACATGATGTAGACAAGATCTATTCATGTAGGAATAGACCCCATCTTGTTATCCTTAATAGCAATGATACATACGTGTCATGTCCCCTTCTGTCACTAGGATTGAGCACCGTAAGGTCGAACCCATCACAAAGCACCTCTTCCCATGGCAAGAAAATCGATCTAGTTGGCCTAACTAAACCAAAGATTCGAAGAAGAAATACGAGGCTATAAGCAATCATGCATATAAGAGATCAAAACTCAAATAACTTTCATGGATAAAATAGATCTGATCATAAACTCAAAGTTCATTGGATCCCAACAAACACACTGCAAAAAAGAGTTACATCAAATAGATCTCCAAGAGACCATTGTATTGAGAATCAAAAGAGAGAGATGAAGCCATCTAGCTACTACCTACGGACCCGTAGGTCTACAATGAACTACTCACGCATCATCGGAGAGGCACCAATGAGGATGATGAACCCCTCCGTGATGGTGTCTAGATTGGATCTGGTGGTTCTGGAACTTGCGGCGGGTGGAATTGTGTTTCGTCGACTCCCCTAGGGTTTTTGGATTTTCGGGGTATTTATAGAGCAAAGAGGCGGTACGGGAGGCCAGCGAGGTGGGCACAACCCACCAGGGCGCGCTTGGGCCCCCAGGCACGCCCAAGTGGGTTGTGCCCCCCTCGGGGCACCCCTCTGGTACTTCTTTGGCCCAAGTTGTTCCTTCTAGTCCAAAAAAAATCTCCAAAAAGTTTCGCTGCGTTTGGACTCCGTTTGGTATTGATTTTCTGCGAAGTAAAAAACAAGCAAAAAATAGCAACTGGCACTGGGCAGTATGTCAATAGGTTAGTCCAAAAAAATGATATAAAGTTGCTATAAAATGATTGTAAAACATCCAAGAATGATAATATAATAGCATGGAACAAGCAAAAATTATAGATACGTTGGAGACATATTAGCATCCCCAAGCTCAATTCCTACTCGTCCTCGAGTAGGTAAATGATAAAAACAGAATTTTTGATGTGGAATGTTGCCTAACATGTTCATCACATACTCTTTTCTTTTGTAGCATGGACATTTGGACTTTTATATGATTCAAAGCAATAGTCTAGTTTTGACATGAAGATTTCAATACTCAAGCATATCAGCAAGCAACCATGTCTTTCAAAATATCAACACTAAAGCAAGTTATCCCTAGCCCATTATACTCAATCATTGATCCATTCATGAAACACACTCGCATATTAGCTACACCCAATGCTCAAGTACGATCATAGTGCCCCTTAGTTGGTGCTTTATAAGAGAAGATGGAGACTCAAATAAAAATAAAAATTGCATAAAGTAAATAGAAAGGCCCTTCGCAGAGGGAAGTAGGGATTTGTAGAGGTGCCAGAGCTCAAAGCGAAAAAGATAGAGATAAAAAAATTTGGGTGGCATGCTTTTCCTGTCAATGAAAACGATCGAGTAGTTCCCAATACTTTCCATGCTAGATATATCATAGGCGGTTCCCAAATAGAAAATAAAGTTTATTCCTTGTTCCACCATACTTTCACATTCCACGGCTAACCGTATCCACGGGTGCCGTCCATACCAACACTTTCCAAGGAATTTATTATTTGACAACATAAAGTAAATTCATTTTTCATTTCGGGACTGGGCAACCCTAATACCTTTGCCGTACTCTTGTGCAATGACAAGTGAATAAACACTCATCTTGAGAATAACACATCTAGCATGGAAAAATATCAGCCACCCCCTACCGTTTCATGGGCGGTACGAGCGCGCAAAAAGGAAATTTATTTTGAAAATTAGAGATGGCACATACAAATTTGCTTAGAATGGCAAGAGAATGCCGCATATAGGTAGGTATAGTGGACTCATATGGCAAAACTGGGTTTAAGGATTTTGGATGCACAAGTAGTAATCCCACTTAGTGCAAGGGAAGGCTAGCAAAAAGATTGAGAAGCATCCAACCAAGAAACGAAAAATCACATAAGCGAGCATTAAGCATAACTAACACCGAATAATGCACCACAAGTAGGATGTAATTTCATTGCATAACTATTGACTTTTGTGCTTGCTTAGGGAATCACAAACCTTAACACCAATATTCTTACTAAAGCATAATTACTCACCAACATGACTCACATATTATATCATCATATCGCAAAACTATTACAAAGAATCAAGTTTATTTTGTCTAATGATCTTCATGAAAGTTCTTATTATATCCCTCTTGAATATCTATCACTTTGGGACTAGTTTCATATGTTGCTTTTGATAGCTCAAACAAATTTAAGTGAAGAATATGAGCATAAAAAATTTCTTCTCTCAAAATAATATAAGTGAAGCATGGGAGAATTTCTTCAAAAAAATTCTAACTCTCAAATAAATCTAAGTGAAGCATGAGAGCATTTCTTCAAAAATACTAAAGCACACCATGCTCAAAAAGATATAACTGAAGCACTAGAGCAATTCCATAGCTCAAAAAAAAATTTTAAGTGAAGCACATAGAGCAATTCTAACAAATCATAGCATAATTTTGGCTCTCTCAAATAGGTGTGTTTAGCAAGGATACTTGACACAAAACAAAAAACAAAACAAGCAAGGAATCATATAATACAAGACGCTCCAAGCAAAACTCATGATATGTGACGAATAAAAATATAGCTCCAAGTAAAATACCGATGGTCGTTAGAAGAAAGAGGGGATGCCACTCGGGGGCGTCCGCAAGCTTAGTTGCTTGTTTCTCTTTGGATAATAACTTGGGGTGCCATGGGGCATCCCCAAGCTTAGGCTCTTCTTACTCCTTATTCCTTCATCCATCGTGATCTCACCCAAAACTTGAAAACTTCAATCACACAAAACTCAACAAAACCTTCGTGAGATCCGTTAGTATAACAAAGCAAATCACTACTCTAAGTACTCTTGAAAACCCATTCATATTTTATTACTGCATTATATCTACTGTATTCCAACTTTGCTATGGCTCATACCCCCCGATACAACCCATAGATTCATAAAAATAAGCACACAATGCAAAGAAAACAGAATCTGTCAAAAACAGAACAGTCTATAGTAATCTGAAAACTTCGTATACTTATGTAACTCCAAAATTCTGAAAAATTAGGACGATGTAGGAAATTTGTATATAAATCTTGTGCAAAAAATTCAGAAGTTTTCATCACTTGTGTGATTTTAGACAATTATTTTACTGGACGCAAAAGTTTCTGTTTTTCAACAAGATCAAATCAACTATCACCAAAGCTATCCCAAAGGCTTTGCTTGGCCCAAGCACTAATTAAAACATAAAAAAAACAATCATAACAGAGGCATAATTGTGCAAACACTCAAGAATAGAAAGAAAAAGGCAAAAATAAATTTTATTCATTGGGTTGCCTCCCAACAAGCGCTATCGTTTTACGCCCCTAGCTAGGCATAAAGAATAGATTTAAGTATTGTCATATTTATTTCTAGATCCATAGGATGCCCTCATGATTGATTCATATGGTGGCTTGATCCTTGTTCTACGGAAGTGTTCCATACCCTTCCTTAGAGGAAATTGAAATTTAATATTGCCCTCTTTCATATCAATCACGGTACCAATAGTACGTAAAAATGGTCTACCAAGTATAATTGGACAAGATGGATTGCAATAAATATCAAGAACAATAAAATCTATGGGCACATAATTCCTATTTACAATAATAAGAACATCATTAATTCTTCCCAAAGGCTTTTTAATAGTAGAATCCGCCAAGTGCAAATTTAAAGAACACTCTTCAATATTGGTAAGACCAAGCACATCATATAAAGATTTCGGGATTGTGGAAACACTAGCACCCAAGTCACATAAAGCAAAACACTCATAATTTTTAATCTTGACTTTGATAGTAGGTTCCCATTCATCATGTAATTTTCTAGGAATTGAAATCTCTAATTCCAATTTTTCTTCCAAAGCCTTCATCATAGCATCAACGATATGTTTAGTAAAAGCTTTATTTTGTTCATATGCATGGGGTGAATTTATCATGGATTGCAACAAAGAAATACAATCAAACAAAGAGCAATTATCATAGTTAAAGTCTTTGTAATCCAAAAGAGTGGGCACATCACTAGTTAAAGTTTTGACCTCTCCAAACCCACTTTTATCAATTTTTTCAACAAGATTTTCACCCTCAAATTATCGGGACGCCTTCTAACTAAAGTTGACTCTTCTTCAATCCCTTTATCAACAATTTTAATTTTACTAAACAAAGAATCAATAGAAGAAACACCAATCACTTTAAGATCTTCATCATTTTTTTCTTCTAATGAGATTGGTTTAGCGGCCATTTGATTTACTAAGGTAGCTTGTGCATCGGACATTTTGCCTAGCAAACTTTCAGCAAAAGTATACTTAGATTGGAGATTACAAACTTTTCTACTAATATCATCAAGTTGTTTTGTTATAGCATCTAGCACAATAGAGTGTTCTTTAAGTTCTTCAGTAAAATATTTATTGTGCTCAAATTGTGTAGTCATATATTCCTTAGAACTTTTCTCAATTTCAAGCAAAATATTGGGGTAAGGAACATCATAATATTTTCTTTGAGGCATCATGACTACGCAAACAAGATTGCACACAAAAACAGATCTAACGAGAAAACGGCAAACGAAAAAGAGGGCGAATAAAACGGCAAATTTTTTGTGAAGTGGGGGAGATGAAAATGAGAGGCAAATGGCAAATAATGTAAATTGCAAGGAGTTGAGATTTGTGATTAGGAACCTGATAGATGTTGATGATGTCTCCCCGGCAATGGCGCCAGAAATCCTTTCTTGATGGCTCGTGTCTGCGTCAGTATTTTCCCCGAAGAGGAAGGGATGATGCAGCATAGCTACGGTAGGTATTTCCCTTAGTGATGAGACCAAGGTTATCGAACTAGTAGGAGAACCACGCAACACTATGTAAACGGTACCTGCACACAAAGAACCAATACTTGCAACCCGACGCGTAAGAGGGGTTGTCAATCCCTCCCGGGTAAAATATAGATAAATTTGTAGTAGATTGGATAAATAGATCTCGCGGAAACGCGACATAAAATAAATAACAAAAAATTGCTGCACGGTATTTTTGGGTTTTTGTAATAATAGATCTGAAAATAAAAGAGGCAAATAATAGATCGGAGAGCAAATATGATAAAAATAGACCCGGGGGCCATAGATTTCACTAGTGGCTTCTCTCGAGAAAAATAGCATACGGCGGGTAAACAAATTACTGTTGGGCAATTGATAGAACTTCAAATAATTATGATGATGTCGGTGCAACAAACCCTGGGTCTGTTGCCCAGACTGTGCACAGGCACGGGGACGAGATTGAAGCACCAACCCAAGTCAGAATACAAGGGACTAAGAGGTTCAAAGGACTAACATACAGATCAGAGGGACCAAGATCAAGTCAAAGAAGCAAGGCACCATCAGGAGAAGGGCCTCCTTTGCCGGGTAGGCGAGCTCGGCAAGGGGCGAGGCCACCCCCGGAAGACGACGTCCAAGACATCCCGGCAGAGCCTGCCAGGGCACACGGAGGCGAAACCACCTCACCAACTACTCCACCACGACCCACGTCGTCAATCAGTGCGGTGTCGAACCGCGGAGTGACTAAGTGGCAGCCATTCACCACATGGCAGCCTCTCCCTACAGGAAACACCTGCAGATGACACCCGTCCTGCGGTGTGTCAAGGGAGCAGGTGTGGAGCTGGTGAGATAGCCCGGCAAGCCTTGCCGGGCAACCAACGATGTGACGACGAGCGGTGCATTTAATGCGCCCTGTCAGCCCACAGAGTTAGGTATGATAGCACTGTTTGCTATCTTATCAGTGCCTAATGACTATTTTGCCATTGTGGTGACCCCTTAATCTATAAAAGGAGGCCCATGGCGACCGTAGAGAGGGTTAGAAGGTTGGGTAACTCAGACCCCCATACGCGCGTAGCCACTGCCGCCCTGAGGCAACCCTTGCCGGGCAAGTGTACTACGCTCCACCACCACCTTTCCACCATCAATCCACCAAAGTAGGAGTAGGGTTTTACGTCTCATGGCGGCCGAACCTGGGTAAAAATGCCTGTGTGATCTCCGTCATGCTGCCACACGCTCGTCTGCTCTTTGTGCAATGCGACGCCCCCCTGCCAAACCAGCAAGGGGCCTCCTGGTCCCATAGGTGGCCACGGTTTCCCGCGACATCTTTGGCGCGCCAGGTAGGGGGACCGCTTGCACGAACCTGAAGGTGTGTGTAGCGCATCACCTTCATCACCATCAGCATCATTGACGACGCCATCGACCATGGCGCCCAAGAAGAAACCCAGTTCTTCGGCTCATCCTTCCACCTCGAAGGCTCCGCCGCCCGCGGCCTCTAACGTTGCGGGGGGTGCGGAGACATGCGAGGACGCGGACGCTGCTGGGGATGTGGTCGGGGCAAGCGGCGCCGTCACCACTTCCCCCGCGGCCGATGCAGGAGCAGGAGACATCAGGGGAGAGCGGCATCAGCAACATCCCGACGGGCACAGCCGCAACAACGGCGCTCGGGCCGGGGTGAATCGCCACCCTCCGACCACTCCCACCACGGGTGCGGTCGCAGCGCGTGCACCTCCCCCGGGACGGGTCGACCAAGCTGCTGCGCCTGACGGAGCCACTGGCCCTCGAGCGCCTTCATCGCACCACCCTGCCATCCAGGTGGTCGCCCCGCAGCAGCGGGGGCGCAGCACTGCCGCCACTGGCACCGTCAGGAGCCGAGCGACGGTGCGATCGACTTCATCATCACCCATGCCAAGTACGGCCTTGGAGGCCATGGCGCGGGCTCAGCTGCTGCTGAGGTTTCCGCCAGCGGCCGAGCAAATGGACGAATGGCGTGCCACCATCCAAAGTCTGCTCGGTTTCGCCGAAGCTGGGGGCTCACGGCGAGCTGGCCCGCCACGGCTGCCCCAAGCGACAGCGATGGCTCATACTGCTGACCGTACAGAAGGGGCCGTCCCCACGGTGCAGTCCCCACCACGGCAGCTAGCGCGAGCGCAACAGAATCAAGACCCCGACGATGTCTCGATGGCCTCTTCTGACCCTCGAGCGCGTCCAGGCCAACGACGAGCCCCGGAGGATAGGCGGAGAGGAGACACGCGCGTCGTTGTCGAGCAACGCCGCGACGACCTCCGCCGGACAGATGGGTGCGATGGCCCCGGCATCGACAAGCCCGCGCTCGGTATTGGCGGGTGCCTACCTTTCGAGGTTGGCTGCCCTGCCTTTACCCGTGAGCTGCGGCAAGTCCGTTGGCCGTCCGTTCGCACGTTCAAGCCAGAGATACCTAAGAAGTACGATGGGAGGCTGAACCTGGCAGAGTTCCTGAGCATCTACACCATCGCTGTTCAGGCTGCCGGGGGAAGAGATGAGAAGGTGTTCGTCAACTACTTTCCTTTGGCCCTCAAGTCCAATGTGAGGTCTTGGCTGATGCACCTGCCGGAGAACTCCATTTCGTCATGGGCAGACATGTGCCATGAGTTCATCGGTGCCTTCACCGGTGGCCACCAAGAGCCGGGCCGACCCAGCGACTTGCAGCTTCTCCAACAAAAGGAAGGAGAGACCCTCCATAAGTATTTACAGAGATTCAGCAAAGTTCATAGAAATATCCCAAATATCCATCCGACAACCGTGATAGCCGCCTTCCAGTCCAATGTGCGCAACCACCGGATTCATTCCAAGATGAACGTACGGTTGCCCAAGACTGTGAAGGAGCTCTACACGTTGGTGGATAAGTGTGCTCGGATGGAGGAGGGAAGAAAGTTGCCCAGAGAGGAAGATTGCACCAATATTGATTCAGAGGATGAGGATGAATCAACCAGTCAGAAGAAGAGCAAGAAGCGCAGTAAGAAGCGAAGGGATAAGGCAGTGATGACGGTTGAAGGATCGGGTACGCCTAGTACCGGCAAGAAGACCAAAGCTGAGGCCCCCGGCAAGGAAGCTGCCGTGTGCGCTGACTGCCGGGAAGCCGCTGCTGCCGAGAAAGCCAGGAAAGGTGATGGGCCATATTGCAAGATTCATCGGACCAAGGGCACGACCTTCAAGAGTGTTATCAGGTTGAGCAGCTTGTCAAAAGACAGAAAGCAGAGTATGAGAAGCGTGACAAGGAAAAGGGTCAGAATGTTGCTGGCGGCAAGGGCCAAGGTGGTGAAGTAAATCGCCCCGGCAAACCCTTTCGGAACCAAGGAAAACCCGCCAGAGGTCGAGAGAAGGAAGCCTGTGGTTATGAGAGTGATGGAGGGGATGAAGAGCAAACCAGTGAGCAAGAGTATCAGAAGGCCACCGACGCCCTGTGCATTGACGGGGGTGCATCTCTGCACACCTCTCACCGCCAACTCAAGCGGTGGGCGCGAGAAGTCAATACCGTGGAGCCAGCGCCCGAGGCCCGGAAGCCGCTTAAGTGGTCTCGTACGCCCATCATCTTTAACGAAGAGGATCATCCTAGCCGTACCACTACGGTAGGGTGTTTGCCATTGTTGGTCTCCCCAACAATCCGCAACCTCAAGGTCACGAAGATGTCGGTGGACGGCGGGGCCGGGTTGAATCTAATTTCTCCAGCAGTTACCAGCAAGCTTCAGATAGCAGAGGAAGAACTGGAGGTTACCGGCATGTTTCAAGGAGTTAATCCCGGCAGGAGCCGTCCTAAGGGAAAGATCACGTTGCCTGTAACGTTTGGGGGAGAACTAAACTACCGGACTGAGAGCATTGTGTTTGATGTGGTTGATCTCCCCCTGCCATACAATGGGATTCTTGGACACCCGGCCCTGGCTAAGTTCATTGCAGCATCTCACTATGCCTACAACACCTTGAAGATGCCTGGGCCACTGGGAGTCATCACCATCCCATCAGATGAGAAGGATGCAATCATTTGTGTGGACAAGATGTACCGGGATGCGGTCGCAGCAGAGGCAGCGGCAGCAACAGCTCCCGTTAAGGAAAGCAAAGGAAAGAAGAGGGATTGCAGGGACTCCGGCAAAGAGTCCGGGAAACGTGCCCCCACCGAGTGCACGGCACCCGTTGATGACGTGCTGTAGTGTTCCAATGGCAAGAGATCGAAGGTCGCTGCACCCCAAGTGAAGAAGGTCCCGGCAGGGCTGGCTGGCGTTGATGGTACTTTCACTATCAGCGCCATCCTCGATGACAAATAGGAAAGTGCGCTCGTTGCCTTCCTGCGGGCGAATATCGATGTGTTTGCCTGGAAACCATCTGATATCCCCGGTGTTCCCAGGGAGGTAATCGAGCACCACCTTGCTGTCTGCCCACATGCCCGACCTGTCAAGCAGAAAGTCCGGAAGCAGGCCTTGGAGAGGCAGCAGTTCATTGCAGAAGAGATCAAGAGACTAGAGGCAGCTGGATTGGTCAGAGGAGTACTGCATCCAATGTGGTTGGCAAACCCAGTGGTAGTCCGGAAGGCTAACAGGAAGTGGAGGCTTTGCATAGATTTCACAGATCTCAACAAGGCTTGCCCGAAGGACCCGTTTCCCTTGCCGCATATCGATCAGATTGTGGATTCCACTTCAGGTTGTGATTTGCTCTCCTTTCTGGATGCGTATTCTGGGTATCACCAGATCTTCATGTCCAAGGAAGATGAAGAGAAGACGTCGTTCGTCACTCCATGTGGTACATACTGTTTTGTCCGCATGCCATTCGGATTAAAGAGTGCCGGGTCCACTTTTGCAAGGGCAGTCTAGATTGGTTTTGAGCCACAGTTGCACAGAAACATAGAAGCCTATATGGATGATAGTGTGGTCAAGACCAAGGATAGGGCCACCCTTATTCAATATTTGGAGGAGACATTTGCTAATCTGCGCAAAATCAATTTGAAGCTCAATCCGGAGAAGTGTGTATTTGGTGTTCCCTCCGGCAAGTTGCTTGGGTTCTTTGTATCCCATCGTGGGATCGAAGCCAATCCCGACAAGATCAAGGCTATCGAGCAGATCCAAGCACCAAGGACAGTTAAGGATGTGAGGTGTCTGACAGGATGCGTTGCCGCGCTAAGCAGATTCATCTCCAAGTCTGCCGAGCGCGCCCTGCCGTTCTTCAAAATTTTGAAGAAGGCAGGACCCATGAAGTGGACCCCGGAAGCAGATGCAGCTTTGCAAGAGTTGAAGGCCTACTTGTCCTCCGTGCCTACCTTGGTCACTCCCAAACCCCAGGAGCCGTTGCTGCTGTACTTAGCGGCAACCAACCAAGTAGTTAGTGCAGCTTTGGTAGCGCAGCGAAAAGCGGATGAAGCAGAGAGTGACCAGAGACCGGCAGAGTCAGAAAAGGACCAGGACTGCAATGAGCACGGCAACGAGAGCAACCCCAAGGACGCGGCAAGGAAGAAAGTGGTGCAGCGCCCAGCGTACTTCGTCAGCTCCTTATTACAGGGGGCTAGATTGAGGTACTCTGGCGTGCAAAAGTTGATTTTTGGTCTCATCATGGCCTCAAGGAAACTGCGCCACTACTTCCAAGCCCATGAGATCACGGTTGTCACTCGTTTCCCATTCCAACGGATACTCCGAAACCCTGAGGCTACCGGCAGAATAGTGGAGTGGGCTTTGGAGTTATCCAGTTTTGGTTGAAGTTTGAAAGCACGTCAACTATTCGGAGCAGGGCATTGGCAGAGTTTATTGCAGAATGGACGCCAACCCCTGATGAGGAACTGATGGAGACAGCTATCCCCGGCAAGGAATCGCTCCAAGAATGGATTATGTATTTTGATGGTGCTTTTTCCCTACAAGGTGCAGGAGCTGGCGTGCTTCTTGTTGCCCCCTCCAGGGGGCACTTGAGGTACATCGTCCAAATGCATTTTGCCTGGGAAGAAGCAACCAACAATACAGCAGAATATGAAGGGCTCCTTGCCGGGCTCAGGATTGCAGCTGAATTGGGAATTAAGAAGCTGATCATTCGAGGAGATTCACAACTTGCGGTGAGACAAGTTAACAAGGATTATCAAAATCCATTGATGGAGGCATACGTCGAGGAAGTAAGGAGATTGGAGGAGCACTTTGACGGATTGCAAACAGAGCATGTACCCCGTGCGGAAAACAACATAGCTGATCATCTGTCAAAGTGTGCTGCGCAGAAGCTCCCTGTGGAACCAGGGACTTTTGTTCTCCATCTCACTCAGCCCTCCGTATCCCAAACAACAATGGCCCGGAAAAGGAGAAAGTTGGACTCCGGTAAGCCTCTCCCGGTAGAGCCGTCCGCTCCTGGCAGAGACCCTGCCGGAAACAACTCCTCGCAGTCTGCCGGACCACACCCTCCAGCCAGGCCCATGGACCCCGCGAACGAGGCATGTGCTCCCGCAGCAGAGGAGGTGCCGCTAGTCCTTGTTGCCGAGCCCCAGGCTCCAACTTGGGTGAGGCACATTGTCCACTTCCTCCAAACCGGAGAGCTTCTCGGCAACCAAGACGAAGCTGAAAAAGTAGCCCGGAGGGCCAGTATGTATCAGTTTATCGATGACACTCTGTACAGAAGGAGGCCCAATGTTGTGAAATTAAAGTGTGTCTGCCGGGAAGAAGGAAAGGAACTACTGACTGAGATACACAAAGGCATGTGCGGCTCCCGCATTGGATCAAGGGCACTAGTTGGGAAAGCATTCCGGCAAGGATTCTATTGGCCCACAGCCCTCCAAGATGGGGTCGAGATAGTCACAAAATGTGAAGCCTGCCAGTTCCATTCCAAGAAAACCCACCTACCTGCCCAAGCTCTTCAAACAATCCCTCTATCATGGCCATTTTCGGTCTGGGGGCTCGATATCCTCGGCCCCTTCCCCCAAGCAATCGGGGGCTTTGGATTCTTGTTCGTTGCTATCGACAAGTTTACAAAGTGGCTGGAAGTGACTGCCGTGAGAAAGGTGACTGCTCAGTCAGCTATCAAGTTCTTGAAAGAATTGGTGTGTTGTTTTGGAGTTCCGGCAAGGATCATTACCGACAATGACACCCAGTTCACGAGCCGCGCCTTCATGCAATATGTTCATGCCCTCGGATACAAAATCTCATTTGCCTCTGTGGCACACCCCCGAAGCAATGGGCAAGCTGAGAGGGCGAACGCTGAAGTGCTGCGTGGACTCAAGACGAGAACCTTTGATACGCTGTAGAAGCATGGCAGGTGGTGGATCGAGGAGCTGCCGGTAGTTCTCTGGTCTCTCAGAACGACACCAAACCGAGCTACCGGGCAGACTCCCTTCTCCCTGGTCTACGAGGCAGAAGCAGTTATCCCCACGGAACTCATTTACGGGTTGCCTTGAGTGCTTGCCTACGATGAAGTAGCGCAAGATCAGCACCGGCGTGACGACGCTGGGCTACTCGAGGAGAACCGTCTCCGGGCTGCTACGTGTGCTGCACGCTATCAACAAGCCCTGCGTCGCTATCATAGCCGCAGGGTTCACGCCCGGTGTTTTGAGGAAGGTGACCTTGTCCTTAGGCGCGTTCAGTCCGCCAAGGGTACAAACAAGTTGTCACCGAAGTGGGAAGGCCCTTACCGGGTAGTATGAGTCACCAGACCTGGCGCAGTCCGTCTGGAGACCGGAGAGGGCATTCAGTTGCAAAACTCATGGAATATTGAGCATCTCCGCAAGTTCTACCCGTAAGGCGCGGCTGTCGGGCCCTGCCCGGCAGCCACCCTTTTGTACAGGCCTTGCCTCAGCTGCATGTAACCCCTTGTCCAAAGCCAGGGCGATGACCCTATGCAAGAGAAAATAAAGAAGCGCTGTGGGGGGCCCCCGACCTAGATTGCATGCATGCATGAGCATTCCAAGATCACTGCATAAGCATTTCATGAGCATTTGCATATGCATATAGATAGGATCGCATCCTACATTCATTCTCATCTGCATGAAGCTGCAGGTTCCTGCCGTGAACTTGGCTTTGATGAGGAGTTGAGAAGATTGCCCGGCACTGCGATCCCCGGCAAGCCAAACAGATAAGTTCTACCTCCTGTCCATTAGTGTTCTGTAAGTTATAACTTGTGCATAAGAAAACCCCGCCACTCTTTTGAGGCTTAGGTGCTCCCATCCCTGACTCGAACATTGCTTCAGACGGGCTGGCCCCTTTGCCTATTGCCCGGTAGACACAGCTCGTTTATTTACACTAAAGAGGCATCTCGCCTCTGCATGGACATACACATGCATGGGTTCCCGGCAAGGTTCATCTTTTTCATTAATATGCTGATACAAGTACAAGCATTACAGAACACAAACATGGACTCGAGAGATTACATTATTTGAATTAAAATTTGGCAAGTGCCTGCAGATTTAAGATTGAAAAAAGATAAGTGCCCCGTAATGGCTTTGCCCCTGTCCATCTCCTACAGGAAGAGGTCGAAGAGGCCGGAGGCGGGCGCAACTGGGATTCGGCGCCTCCCCAGGATCAGGACGGCACCGCTCCCCAGCAAGGAGGCAGAAAGCGGAGGAGAAGAAGAATGCGAGGGTGGGTGACTCCGCCCTCCTCCACCCCTCCTTTTATAGGCAGATCGGGGAGGGGAGCTGCTCCCTCAATAGGCAGCCACCATCCTCCTCCGCCAACTCAAGAAGACCGGGCCCTCGCCTTGACGCTCTCCCACGCCACGCGACTCCGTTACCTACCCCACGCGATGCATGCAGCATACGTGGTTAAGGATATGGGCGTGGTGGGAAGAGTGAATGGCGGTTTCTCCCCCGTGCATTAAAGTCAGTCACGAGCCATCACTGGAGCGGCTCCACCACCATTGGACTTACATGACACGCGGAGAAACCAGAAACTGGCCCGGAATCAAGGCTAATGAAGAAGCAAAGAAGACCTCGAGAGACCAGCATCTTTAGCAACCCCGCCTGTGCACTTATTAGGCCCTACCCCGACGACGCTTGGCAGCGCGTTCGGGGCAGGCCCGGGGGCTTCTGTTGGTGCAACAAACCCTGGGCCTGTTGCCCAGACTGTGCATAGGCACGGGGACGAGATTGAAGCACCAACCCAAGTCAGAATACAAGGGACTAAGAGGTTCAAAGGACTAACATACAGATCAGAGGGACCAAGATCAAGTCAAAGAAGCAAGGCACCATCAGGAGAAGGGCCTCATTTGCCGGGCAGGCGAGCTCGGCAAGGGGCGAGGCCACCCCCGGAAGACGACGTCCAAGACATCCCAGCAGGGCCTGCCGGGGCACATGGAGGCAAAACCACCTCACCAACTACTCCACCACGACCCACATCGTCAATCAGTGCGCTGTCGAACCACGGAGTGACTAAGTGGCAGCCATTCACCACATGGTAGCCTCTCCCTACAGGAAACACCTGCAGATGACACCCGTCCTGCGGCATGTCAAGCGAGCAGGAGATAGCCCGGCAAGCCTTGCCGGGCAACCAACGATGTGACGATGAGCAGTGCATTTAATGCGCCCTGTCAGCCCAGAGAGTTAGGTATGATAGCACTATTTGCTATCTTATCAGTGCCTAATGACTGTTTTGCCATTGTGGTGACCCCTTAATCTATAAAAGGAGGCCCATGGCGACCGTAGAGAGGGTTAGAAGGT
The DNA here is from genome assembly GCA_011799875.1 of Thinopyrum elongatum. Lineage (NCBI taxonomy): Eukaryota > Viridiplantae > Streptophyta > Magnoliopsida > Poales > Poaceae > Thinopyrum > Thinopyrum elongatum. The sequence goes on along the minus strand of CM022299.1, from coordinate 496,020,430 downwards.
TGGGTAACTCAGACCCCCATACACGAGTAGCCACTGCCGCCCTGAGGCAACCCTTGCCGGGAAAGTGTACTACGCTCCACCACCACCTTTCCACCATCAATCCACCAAAGCAGGAGTAGGGTTTTACGCCTCACGACGGCCCGAACTTGGGTAAAAATGCATGTGTGATCTCTGCCGTGCTGCCACACGCTCATCTGCTCTTTGTGCAACGCGACGCCCCCCTGCCGAACCAGCAAGGGGCCTCCTGGTCCCATAGGTGGCCGCGGTTTCTGGCGACAGACGATATCCAGGCAATGATCATTATATAGGCATCATGTCCAAGATTAGTAGACCGACTCCTGCCTGCATCTACTACTATTACTCCACACATCGACCGCTATCCAGCATGCATCTAGTGTATTAAGTTCATGGAGAAATGGAGTAATGCAATAAGAACGATGACATTATGTAGACAAGATCTATACATGTAGGAATATACCCCATCTTGTTATCCTTAATAGCAACGATACATACGTGTCATGTCCCCTTCTGTCACTAGGATTGAGCACCGTAAGATCGAACCCATCACAAAGCACCTCTTCCCATGGCAAGAAAAATCGATCTAGTTGGCCTAACTAAACCAAAGATTCAAAGAAGAAATACGAGGCTATAAGCAATCATGCATATAAGAGATCAAAACTCAAATAACTTTCATTGATAAAATAGATCTGATCATAAACTCAAAGTTCATCGGATCCCAACAAACACACCGCAAAAAGAGTTACATCAAATAGATCTCCAAGAGACCATTGTATTGAGAATCAAAAAGAGAAGAAGCCATCTAGCTACTACCTACGGACCCGTAGGTCTACAATGAACTACTCACGCATCATCGGAGAGGCACCAATGAGGATGATGAACCCCTCCGTGATGGTGTCTAGATTGGATCTGGTGGTTCTGGAAATTGCGATGGCTGGAATTGTGTTTCTTCGACTCCCCTAGAGTTTTTAGAATATTTGGGTATTTATAGGGCGAAGAGGCGATGCGGGAGGCCACCGAGGTGGGCACAACCCCCCTGGGCGCGCCTGGGCCCCCAGGCGCGCCCTGGTGGGTTGTGCTCGCCTCGGAGCCCCCCTCTGGTACTTCTTTGGCCCAACAGGTGTCTTCTGGTCCAGAAAAATTCTCCAAAAAGTTTCGCTGCGTTTGGACTCTGTTTGGTATTGATTTTCTGCGAAGTAAGAAAACAAGCAAAAAATAGCAACTGGCAATGGGCACTATGTCAATAGGTTAGTCCCAAAAAATGATATAAAGTTGCTATAAAATGATTGTAAAACATCCAAGAATGATAATATAACAGCATGGAACAAGCAAAAATTATAGATACGTTGGAGACATATCAGCATCCCCAAGCTTAATTCCTACTCGTTCTCGAGTAGGTAAATGATAAAAACAGAATTTTTTATGTGGAATGCTGCATAACATGTTCATCACATATTCTTTTCTTTTGTAGCATGGACATATGGACTTTTATATGGTTCGAAGCAATAGTCTAGTTTTGACATGAAGATTTCAATACTCAAGCATATCAATAAGCAACCATGTCTTTCAAAACATCAACACTAAAGAAAGTTATCCCTAGCCCATCATGCTCAATCATTGATCCATTCATGAAACACACTCGCATATTAGCTATACCCAATGCTCAAGTACGATCATAGTGCCCCTTAGTTGGTGCTTTATAAGAGATAGGGAGAGTCAAATAAAAATAAAAATTGCATAAAGTAAATAGATAGGCCCTTCGCAGAGGGAAGTAGGGATTTGTAGAGGTGCCAGAGCTCAAGGCTTAAATTGACAGATATTTTTTTAAGAGGCATACTTTTCCCATCAATGAAAACGACCTAGTAATTCCCAACACTTTCCATGCTAGATATATCATAGGCGGTTCCCAAATAGAAAATAAAGTTTATTCCTTTTTCCACCATTCTTTCACTTTCCATGGCTAGCCGTATCCACGGGTGCCCTCCATACCAACACTTTCCAAGGAATTTATTATTTGACAACATAATGTAAATTTCTTTTTCATTTCGGGACTGGGCATCCCTATTACCACCGCACTCTCGTGCAATGACAAGTGAATAAACACTATCTTGAAATAACACATCCAGCATGGAAAATATTGGCCACCCCCTGCCGCTTCATGAGCGGTACGAGCACACAAAATGGAAATTTATTTTAAAAATTAGGGATGGCACATACAAATTTGCTTAGAACGGCACGGGAATACCGCATATAGGTAGGTATGGTGGACTCATATGGCAAAACTGGGTTGAAAGATTTTGGATGCACAAGTAGTATTTCTACTTAGTACAAGTGGAGGCTAGGAAAAAGATTGAGAAGCATCCAACCAAGAAACGAAAAATCACATAAGCGAGCATTAAGCATAGCTAACACCGAATAATGCACCACAAGTACGATGTAATTTCATTGCATAACTATTGACTTTCATGCTTGCATAGGGAATCACAAACCTTAACTCCAATATTTTTACTAAAGCATAATTACTCACCAACATGACTCACATATCACTATCATCATATCTCAAAACTATTACAAAGAATCAAGTTTATTTTGTCCAATGATCTTCATGAAAGTTTTTATTATATCCCTCTTGAATATCTATCACTTTGAGACTAGTTTCATATGTTGCATTTGCTTTTGACAAGCTCAAACAAATCTAAGTGAAGAACATGAGCATAAAATTTTTAGTCTCTCAAAATAATATAAGTGAAGCATGAGAGAATTTCTTCAAAAATTTACTAACTCTCAAATAAATCTAAGTGAATCATTAGAGCATTTCTTCAAAAAAATTAAAGCACACCATGCTCAAAAAGATATAAGTGAAGCACTAGAGCAATTCCATAGCTCAAAAAATTTAAGTGAAGCATAAAGAGCAATTCTAACAAATCATAGCATAATTTTGGCTCTCTCAAATAGGTGTGTCCAGCAAGGATACTTGTGACAAACTAAAAAGCAAAACAAACAAAGACTCATATAATACAAGACGCTCCAAGCAAAACTTATGATATGTGACGAATAAAAATATAGCTTCAAGTAAAATACCGATGGTTGTTAGAAGAAAGAGGGGATGCCTTCCTGGGCATCCCCAAGCTTAGTTGCTTGGTTCTCCTTGAATATTAACTTGGGGTGCCATGGTGCATCCCCAACCTTAGGCTTTTCTTACTCCTTATTCCTTCATCTATCGTGATCTCACCCAAAACTTGAAAACTTCAATCACACAAAACTTAACAAAACCTTCGTGAGATCCGTTAGTATAAGAAAACCAATCTTTACTTTAAGTACTGTAGAAAACCCATTCAAATTTTGTTATTGCATTATATCTACTGTATTCTAACTTTGCCATGGCTTATACCCCCCGATACAATCCATAGATTCATCAAAATAAGCACACAATGCAAAGAAAACAGAATATGTCAAAAACATAACAGTCTGTAAAGATGCGAATTGTTCTCATACTTCTGTAACTCCAAAAATTCTGAAAAGTTAGGACAACAGAGGAAATTTGTATATCAATCTTGTGTAAAAAATTAGAATTTTTTGTCACTTTTGTGAATTTAGACAATTATTTTACTGGACGCAAAGGTTTTTGTTTTTTAACAGGATCAAATCAACTATCCCCAAAGCTATCCCAAAGGCTTTACTTGGCACAAACACTAATTAAAACATAAAAAAACACAATCATAACAGAGGCATAATTGTACAAACACTCAAGAATAGAAACAAAAAGGCAAAAATAAATTTTATTCATTGGGTTGCCTCCCAACAAGCGCTATCGTTTTATGCCCCTAGCTAGGCATAATGCATAGATTCAAGTATTGTCATCTTTAGTCTTATTTTTCGTAGATGTCTTCTTGTCGGGAGGTTTTGCAAAAATAACTTGAAACACATTATCCATAGAAATTTTAGCATTATCAAGTTGCCCATCTACGTATCCCCTTTGATTTCCGGCAACAATCCAAGAATATTGTTGATTGACATCATTGAAAACTTGTTGGATTATATCTAAAACGGGGATTTCCTTCTTAAGATTCTCATAAAAAATTTGGTTATTACCAAGCAAATGTCTCAACATGTAATCACTATTGTAAAGGATCTCATCTATTACCAGTTTTTCATGGCTCATGCCATAAAAATCAAAAATTTCCCTAGCTTCCCATACTATGTGACCAAATTCATTCATAAGAACTTGGGTAGCTATATTTTTAGCTTTAGGATCTTTTATAGATGGTAGCTCATAAAATAATCTTTGCAAGGTAGGATGGGTACGGATAAATCTATTTTCAAGTTTTAAAACTAGTGCTGAAATAGCTTCCGCATAAGATTTAGTTCTTTTAAGTATAGGAGTATCATCAAGACTCAAATTTCCAACGCTATTGAAAAATTCTTGGATATGTTCTTTTCCCATAATGTTCCCTTGCCCCAAAACAAAAGTTTTAGCATCCAGATTGCCATATCATCCAATTTTAGGAGTTAGGCCATCATCTATTTCTGCCATACCAAAGTCACTCATGGTGACAAGTTCAAGCAAATAAGAGATCTGACTAGAAAACGGCGTACGAAAAAGAGGGCGAATAAAAACGGCAAATTTTTGTGAAGTGGGGGAGATGAAAATGAGAGGCAAATGGCAAATAATGTAAATTGCAAGGAGATGAGATTTTTGATTAGGAACCTGATAGATGTTGATGATGTCTCCCCGGCAATGGCGCCAGAAATTCCTTTTGATGTCGCTTGAACTACGTCGGTATTTCCCCAAAGAGGAAGGGATGATGCAGCAAAGCTACGGTAGGTATTTCCCTCAGTTATGAAACCAAGGTATCAATCCAGTAGGAGAACCAAGCAACACTATGTAAGCGGTACCTGCACACAAATAACAAATACTTGCAACCCGACGATTAGGAGGGGTTGTCAATCCCTCTACAGGTAACGGTGCCAGAAATTGTCACGTTGACGGGATAAAAATTGTGATAGATTGGATAAATAGATCTCGATAAAACGTGAAATAACATAAATAGCAAAAAAGTGTAGCAAGGTATTTTTGGGTTTTTGGTATAATAGATCTGAAAATAAAAGCAAATAAAAATAGATCTCGAAGCAAATATGATAAAGAATAGACCCGGGGGCCGTAGATTTCATTAGTGGCTTCTCTCAAGAAAATAGCATACGGTGGGTAAACAAATTACTGTTGGGCAATTGATAGAACATCAAATAATTATGATGATATCCAGGCAATGATCATTATATAGGCATCACATCCAACTCCTGCCTGCATCTACTACTATTACTCCACACATCGACCGCTATCCAGCATGCATCTAGTGTATTAAGTTCATGGAGAAACGGAGTAATGCAATAAGAACGATGACATGATGTAGACGAGATCTATTCATGTAGGAATAGCCCCCATCTTGTTATCCTTAATAGCAATGATACATGCATGTCTTGCAGCCCCTTCTATCACTGGGAAAGAACACCGCACGATCGAACCCATCACAAAGCACCTCTTCCCATGGCAAGAAAAATCGATCTAGTTGGCCTAACTAAACCGAAGATTCGAAGAAGAAATACGAGGCTATAAGTAATCATGCATAAAAGAGATCAAAGAACTCAAATAACTTTCATGGATATAGATCTGATCATAAACTCAAACTTCATCAGATCCCAACAAACACACCACAAAAAGAGTTACATCAAATAGATCTCCAAGAGACCATTGTATTGAGAATCAAAAAGAGAGAAGAAGCCATCTAGCTATTGCCTACGGACCCGTAGGTCTACAATAAACTACTCACGCATCATCGAAGAGGCACCAATGAGGATGATGAACCCCTCCGTGATGGTGTCTAGATTGGATCTCGTGGTTCTAGAACTTGCGGCGGCTGGAATTGTGTTTCGTCGACTCCCCTAGGGTTTTTGGAATATTTGGCTATTTATAGGACGAAGAGGCAGTGCAGGAGGCCACCGAGGTGGGCACAAACCACCTGGGCGTGCCTGGGCCCCCAAGCCCGCCCTGGTGGGTTGTGCTCCCCTCGGAGCCCCCCTCTGGTACTTCTTTGGCCCAACAGGTGTCTTCTGGTCCAGAAAAATTCTCCAAAAAGTTTCGTTGCGTTTGGACTCCGTTTGGTATTGTTTTTCTGCGAAGTAAAAAAAAAGCAAAAAACAGCAACTGGCACTAGGCACTATGTCAATAGGTTAGTCCCAAAAAATGATATAAAGTTGCTATAAAATTATTGTAAAACATTCAAGAATGATAATATAACAGCATGGAACAAGCAAAAATTATAGATACGTCAGAGATGTATTAGCCGGCTACTCCCTTGCGAGCAAAAGGCCAGCCCCATGTGGGCTTACAAGTCTGATGACCTGGCCACCATGCAGTACCTCTACGGGACAACCCACGACAAAGTGTGGGGTCAACTGTTCAAGTCCCAGGAGGACTGGCCGGCCAAGAATGAAGACATCGGCCTTGACGCCGCAACCCAGCCGAAGATGGTAATTGACCCCTTCCCAGTCCATATTTGGGAGGGCGTACTGCACAGAGTCAGGTCTAAACGTCTGTTTGTGGTTTTTGCAGGGCTGGCTCGAAAAGTCTGAGAAGATCAATAGCCCGGCTCCTCTACCAGAAGGGCCTCGATCGGCCCAACTAGAGGGGCTGCTGATCGCGGTGCCTTACAAGGCGCCAGAAAAGAAAGGGAAGAAGAAGCATTTACCGGAGGCCAAAGAGGGCCTCCGCCAAAGAAGTCGTCCAGACACCAAGTCCGGAGACACTGCCTCCCCGTCTGCCCAAGATGGGGATGAGGAGGAGGATGATGAGGAGAGCGTCTCCTCCCACTCCAAGAAGAGGGCGGCATCTGGAGACGTCGAGGACGAGGAGCCTTCTCGGGCCCAGAAGAGGCAGTGCCGGCCCAAGCTGGTCCTGTCTGATAGTTTGGACTCCAAAGAGGAGTCCGTGGCGTCAGAGAAGGTTCCGGATAGGGAACCTAGGGTCAAGCCCCCTGTTGCTAGGTACGTATTTTGGCATTTTTAGTTGCTTTATTTTTAACAGTCCCTTACTCATGGAAGCAGATTGTATGATGTCACAGCCCACCGCGCGGCCACCCTGCCGAGCAGACCTCGGAGGGGACGTCTCCACCCGCAAAATTGGCAGACAGTGGATCCGCGTCGCGCTCCGCACCTCCCCTGATCCTCGAAGAGGTCAGGGAAGTGTTGTCCCGAAGGACCCCAAACATGGGGGAGGAGGGCGATGCCACCATGGCCGAGGCTGACGCCTCGGTCACCGAAGACCAGGATGATGCGTCCCTCCTGGCTAATGCGGGAGGAGGGTCCGGACCGTCCGGACCCTCCCAGTCGGCCGCACCTGAGCCCCCAAGGCCTTCACAGGTGCCGGTCCCGCCTTCCGATGGGGAGGGGGTTGAGGTCCCACCACCCGCACCGGACACCAACAACCAGGCAATGACGGGCTGGCCGGACGCGCTGGAGGCGCTGGTAAACAACTCCATCATCGTCGACGGGCACCGCACCCTCATGGGTGTGGTTCTATGGGCTGTTCGGTCCGTCAAAATCGGACTGAACGATGCCGTCCAGGGCCTTCTAACAGGCTTTGAGGTGAGTCAAGTAATGTACTTTTCCTAAAAAAATGGTCTTTACTTTTTTAGTCAAAGTTTTAACAGGCCGTATATATATAATAGCCCCCGAAACGCTGTGAGGTTTGCAAAAAACCTTGCAGAGGGTCAAATATCCATAGGCCAGCTTTTAAAGTGTTGTGATTGAGTTGATATCACAGGCATCATCCATGGCCGCGACTGCTAATGCCGCTGCCCTGGAGAAGATGAATTGGAAGCTTAAACGCTCCGATGAAGAGCTTGACCTCGTCAACAAGCGGCTTGATGAGGCACAAGGTAAGCTTTTGTCGAAGTATATAGTTAATACTGCCGGATACTTACAGTTCGGATTGTATGCTGAGCATATGGTGTTTGGTGCGTGCAGCTGCCACCATGGAGGTTGAGAGCCTGAAGGCGGCGCTGAAGAAGGCCAAGGCCGATGCGGCCAAGAAGAAAGCGGCTGCCGAAAAGGAGGCTGCTGAACTTGAGAAGGCGAAGACCGCCGGAGAGAAGCACGAGGCTCGAGTGACCGAAGTGCAGGTGGAGCTCAAGGCTGCCATCACGAAGTGTGAGGCCCTTGAGAAAAAGCAAAAAGAGTAGTCCTCCAAGCTGTCCAAGTTGGACAAAGAGCTCAAGGAGGCCAGGACAGAGGTGCGGAGTGTCCGGGAGGAGCTTCGCCAAATGGGGCAAATGGCAGATGGTAAGAAGTACTTACTGCAGAGTGTTTTCGGCAACAACAAGTTCGCCTTGCTGACGCAGGTCTGGCGCTCCGCAGGCCTTTTCGCCGAGCTTCTGAGGAGTGCGGCTGCTACTGCGGAGCACTATGCGACGCAGGAGGAGGACTCCGAACGACGGATTTTCTGGTCGCAATTCCAGGTGCCCGAACACCCTCCGCTCCTCAGCAACCAGATGAAGCAACTGATGGAGCTGCATCGGATGGCTGAGCCAGTCCTGAAGGATCTTTGTGTCCGGTTGTGGCCCACTGAGCCTATTCCGGACAGCTACTTTGGCTTGGTGCAGAGGCTGCGTGATGCATCGCCGCGGATTGACATAGTGAAGCGTTCCTCGTGCCTTGAAGGGGCGAGGCTAGCCTTCGCGAAGACCATGGTACATTGGCCGAAGATCAAGCCGATGGATATGGCCACTGGTCCTTCGCTAGTTGGAAAGGAGCACCGCCGCCTCGAACTGTACTTTGCACAGGTTATGGATGGTGATCGGGCAATAAAGGGCCAGTGTTCCAAGGATGTAATCATTGAGTGAATGTGTTAAATTGTCGATCGAACCCTTTTGCTTTATAATGCGGTTCGTTTGGATATTATGGTGTGTTTATTTTGACTCCTGTGCGGCCGTTTATTATTCTGAAAGTTATCAGTCGTCGGCTTCAGCCCCCAAGTGAATGGTACGAGGGGTGTTTTGTATCCGCACTATTGCCTTAGCCGACGTCTCGGTGCTCGAAGGCGGTAGTGCGAGAGAGAGACTAGGCAATCAGACTATACGGCTTTATCGCTTTCACTTGGCCATAGGAGCTTGACGGCGGGGGCTAGTGACTAGCCCCCGGTTTTTTGTGATGTACGTGGGAGCCGAGGCATGCCTTTGTAATCACATGGTTTGTGCTAGGACAAACCCTGCGTATGACAATGATAAATCGCCAATGATTTCTTAGTTTAACACTTGTCATCGGATCGCTGACCAGTTCTCGCTTACTATGATGGTCAGTTTTCGGCCTTCTCCCCTGAGGTGCTTGACTAGACTAGCCAGAAGCACAATCATAGGGGTTCTCCCTTTACCTTCTTAGCCGAACGTGCGGAATGTAAGAGGGCAAGCACAGGAGCCAGGCAACCCAACTGTTGACCCAAGACATAGTTCGAAACTGATGCATATAATGCAATATCCGAGACGCCGAACACACAACGAGAAGTTGAGCCAGACTTGGTACATGGAGTTGATGGGAAAATCAAGCCTTTGGTTAATTAACCGAGTTGTATTTATTGTGTTCATGCCTAGCTGTTCGAAGAGCGGAGAAAAGAAAAAAAAGGAGAGAAGCCTCTCCTTTTTTTCTTTTCTCCGCTCTTCGAACAGCTAGGCATGAACCCTGGACGCGACGACCCGCAGCCCGCGACGCAACCTCAAGCGACTCCGACGCCCGTGACCAGGGTGGTCGACCGGCGGCCCCCAGCGGCGTGGTGCAAAAGATAGCCGCGAAGGGCGGCGTGGAGCCCCCTGCGCCTCCAGCGGAGGGAGACACAAGTCCTCCCATCGTGGCGACGCCGGCTCGGGACATCACAGCAATTCCTCCATGGCCAGCCCTTGAGCTCACGAGCTATGACCCCCTGATTAGTTGTGGGGCCCTGGACGATGCCCGCACCACGCTTGATCGGCTCAAGGCGGACCTCCAGGACGCCGACGAGCGCCTTAGGCAGGAGCGCCTGAAGCTTGCCTCGGGATGGCGTGAGCTGTCTACGGTCAGCAAGGCGACCCAGGACCGGTCCGAGGCCCTCGCCGCTGAGAGCAGGAGGGAGGCTGACGAGGCGAAGACTGCCCGTGATGTGGCGCGCACTGAGGCGGATGCGGCTGCCAAGCGCTACGGCGATGCGGAGGCCATCCTGAAGGCGCTCTAGGAGGGACAGGCCGCCCACGCGGAACAGCTTCAACAGCAGGAGGACGACCTCAAGGCTCGCGAGGCATAGCTCACCGATCGCGACTCTGCGCTGTCGAAGGCAGCTGTCGACCAGGCTGCGGAGCGCGAGTGCCTGACCAAGCTGAAGGAGGAGGTAGCCGGAGCCCAAGCATCCCACGCCAAGCACATCTCCGAGACAATGGCCCAGTTGGACGCCAGGGAGAAGACCCTTGCCGACGCCGAAGGAAGAGCAGCAGTGGAGCATGACGCCTTCACCTCCCTCGAGCTCAGGATTCGCCAGGTGCTGCAGTCCATCTGTAGAGGAGGGTTTAAGGACCCACTCGCGACCCTTGAGGGCGGCTATGTAGGGCTTTCCTCGAAGCTTCCGAGGAGCTCGAAGGTGCTGTTGCCAAGGTGGACTCCATCCTGGAGGAGGAGTGTCGCGACCTCTTCTCCATGGCCGCGACGCGTGTCTTCAGCCACCTTTACCTCCGCGACTCCAGCTTCAACTTCAACGTGGTGACCGGCCCGGTTGCTCTCGAGTCCCGCGCCACCACAGCGGTGGCCGTGAAAGACCACGTGGACGCACTGCTGGGGAAGTTCACCTGTAACCTTGACGCCGAGCCTGCAGCAGCTGAGGCAAGCAACAGCGGCAGTGGCGGCGACAGCGATGTTGAAGACGAGCCCGTCGCTGTTGAGGCAGGTGGTGGCGACGGCCATGGCGACGGTGATCCCTCCTCCTAGAATTTATCCTGCGACACTTATCATGCCTCGTGGAGGCGTAAGACTTTGTTTGAATTTGCAGTACATTTGATGCCTGTAATAACTGTTTGAACTCCGTGATTTCCCTTTCATGCTTGGTTTGCTTCTTGCTTGCCTTTGTGCTCTGGGTCGGCAGGGACCAGCCCCGCACATACCTCGGCCACCATTAGGGTGTCCGGTCACGATGCCAGGACGAAACCAAGGGGCGAGGGGCTACGTAACTAGTGAGGCCCCTGAATCGCGATGCTCAGGGGTCCCCCTTGACGTGCGAGCGGCCCTCATGAAGGAAACATGGGCGGCGGTGAGGTTAATCCAGGGCCCTTCATACCTTTTCTCGTCCGTCTTCACCTGGGAGGGATGCGAGAAGACCAGGTACCAGGGACCTGGTGAGGTGGCGTGCGCCGGGCCTGGCCTGAGTGTAGGCACCGTGTCCAGCCCCCTCGCACATGCATCCCAGGGGAATGCTGCGAACAGTGCTGCGTGAAGAGCCGAGAGGCCATCCTGAGGTTGATGCAACCCATAGGGCACCCTCAGTTGTTTATCCACCAGCGCAGCATGGGGCTTCCACTGGGCGTGGGCATGGTCGCGGTTCGACCGTATCCGCCAGCGTGGAGCATGGGGCTTCCACTGGGCATGGGCATGGTTGCAGTTCGACCGTATCCGCCAGCGCGGAGCATGGGGCTTCCACTGGGCGTGGGTAGGGAGCTCTGTATTAGAGTCTCCGGGCCTGTACAACCCTATTTCATTCATACGCGTGACTGGCACGGCAGAACTTTGAGGAGGTGTATCTAGGCACTCGTGAGCCAACGCGGGACTCAGGAGGCCCTACCTCAAGGCGGGTTGCGCCTGAACTTTTGGCGTGGAGCGCGCTTACGAACCTGAGAGATGGGGGCGACCTGCGCAGAGTGAACCTCCGGAGGACATCGCATGAGAAGGCCGAACACCAAGGACCCATAGGAGGTGACGTGAACGGGCCCAGCCCGCCAGACAGAGTTCGGTCGCTTGGGTTTATCAACACTGTAGGGACGAACCCGAGCACAGACGTCGTGCCAAGTCTTCTCATGCAATAACCCGAGGAAGGACATCCGGCGTGCGGCTCCCGCGACGGCGAAGCGCCGGACTGCGGTTGTACGAACCGGGCCGCGCGCCCAAACTCACCCACTCACAATTAGCTCATGCGAGGACAAGGCACCAACACTGGTACAGCGAGGTGCTATACACATGGTTTTTAACCCCTTTCCGTGCCAGCATTTTGAACCATCGCCAAGTGAGTGACTGCGATAGGGGGGACCTTCCCACACGACCCAGAAACCGTTGGGGATATGGAGCGATGATGCAGAGGCCTTGCCAAATGTAATCGTATGCGATGCAGCACACACTAAATTCTTTCGCACGTGTGGGATCGGTGATTAAACATTTCTAATGACGCAGTGAAACCAAACGGTGTGTCGTAATGAACCGTTTGGGAAACAGTATGTAAGGCACACGGGCCAACATATGAACTGTGTGCGATATGTGCCCCATTGCACAGGAGTTTTCTGCGGAACCCGTCTGCCATGCAAGACTCCATTGCACACGTTTCCCAGCAATTACCATGTGCGATAATGTTCTATCACAAATGGTTCAGGAGCCCCTTCGCACACATACAAGTGCTGCAGACCGTTTGTGATTTGTTGTGTATCACCGACGGTTGCGGCAAGAGTGACGTGTGCTTTTCGTTTCGGATCCCACACGTTTCCTGAACAATTTATGACTGGGATTGTATTTTACATTGGGTACAGTTTACTCCAAGCTCTCGTGTGTGATAATGTGATATCACAAATGGTTCCGGAGCCCCTATGCACATGTAGTAGTGCTGCAAATCGTTTGCAATCTACTGTGTATCACCGACGGTTCTGCGACGATTGACGTATGCTTTCCGATGTGGATCGCGCACACTCATTTAGTTGAACCGTGTGCGGAGCAATTGCCAGGTTAAAACAAAAATATCCCATTTGAATTGGCATGCAAAAAGCAAATTCGCCACAATATTCAATTGAACAAATAGTGTCCACAGGAAGAACATTCATCAGATTTCGCAACAATTGCAATTGAACAAATGGTAGCTAAGTTCCAATGATTTGTTGACGTATATATGCATTACATAATTAATCATAGTGTACGAAATAGGAAGACCTCATCAGATGGAAAACAATGGATCCATGCGTATATGTTTAGCGGCTAACTCTTACTCAATGTTTCAGGAGAAGGCATGCTGAAATCTTCATTATCACCAGTGGGATTGATGTAGTGATTCAGGAAGAAGTCGCTGATAAATCTCCAAACCATCAGCAATTCACTAGCGGGGAGCGGTTCAGGGGTCCTCGGTTCTAAGATGAGCTGCAGTATTTTTAAGATCAAAATGTGCCATATGAGTGGAGTAGAAGATATTAATTAAGATAGACTTACTGGTACTAATTCGCGAGAATCTTCACAACTATCAGCAGATTTGCAGATGGATATCATGTTATTGCAAACATAGTATCCACAAAGGTTTGTCCCTGCTTGTTGCTGAGGACACTGGAATTTTTTGTACAGAATTAGTCATGTATTTTTCCTGTTAGGAACAACCTAACCGGTCTTAGATGTATTTTTTTGGACAGAAATAGAAAGAGGCTTATTTAGAAGCTTGAACATTTGACTAGCATAAGAAAAGGTATTTGCAGACTATTGGATACATTTTCCGAAAATAACGGATTTCGGTGTGTTACCGGAGAAACGATCTCGTGCTGCAGAGGTAGTTCCCTCTTGAACAGGTTCCCTGGTTTAGTTTTCCACAATGCAAGCACACTGCAAATGAAGATGAATTTTGACAACATCAATTATTGAACCAGAGATGAATGCAAATTAATTTCAACATCATAGAATTCAATACCTATCCATGAATTGCGGAAGATGCGTCAGATCCTGAGTGTTTGTTGACTCTCTAAGAGAATCCATGTAGTAAACTGTGTTCTTGTTTGGAACAATGAATACCAATATCCAGTGATTGCTACATATTAAGAAAGCCATGAACTTACGAATTATGTTGAAATCTGAAAGACAATCAGTGTATGCATGGTTGTTTACTTGACTTACCGTTCATGATATGGCCAGACAAATGATTCTGCATGGGACGTGTTTTTGAAGATACAGACGACCGTGTTAATGGCCCACTCCCGTGCATCCTTACCATCTAATGTTGTGCCATTTGCTAATGCAGGATCTATGAAATACACACTCTCCCTTTTTCTTCTCTGCGTGTTCAATCCCCTGAGAGGAATAAAATGCAGTTAGCTGTTTATCATTTAAAGCCTTGTGTGGAGAAGTTGATCAGAGTTTGTTAAGTACTTACAATATAGGCATCTAACAAGAGTGGCATCGAGCTCGTTGAAGTTGAAGAAGAGATGTAAGTCCTCGAAACTCACATTAATGGAACCATCATCGTGTCGGAAATGATCTCTGTTGTAGTGGACTAGCAGAACATGATGACCTGATAACATTTGATCCATGCAATATTTATGTAACTCGCGGAAACTGGAGCTGCACTCATCAAATATTCGCCAACAAGAAATGGCTGGCCATGGACGTAATTCATGCTTCAAGTACGTGTGCTTTATTTTTAGCAAGCAGCAAAGTTATTTCTTTATCATCCATGCCGTCAGAAATAATATTACTCCCCGATTCGAACAACTTGCTGTTAATTTGGTTCTGGGCGATGAGTGCCTTAAGTAAGAGGCAGTAGTTCTCTTTCCTCTTCGATCTTAAGGCGCACTTCCTCATGGGTGCAGCCTTTTTGCCCGCTTCCTTCTTGGTACTTGAAGCACTTCTGGAACAAGGTCTGGTTGGCTGAAAGGCAGACTGCCAAGTAGACGGTGAAGCTTCGACGAACTGCTTAGCAGACGGTTTAGCTATGCCGGACCGCTGAGCTGGCGGTGCTGCTGTGACAGACTGCTGGGCTCTAGGAGCAGAGGCATCAGACTGCTGACGATGCGTTGAAGCTATGTCGGGTTTCTGCGCGGGTGGTGCCAACTTGTTGGTGTGCTGAGGAGGCCATGCCAACGCGTTGGTTTGCTGAGCAGGAAGTGCTGACGCAGTGGTATGCTGATCACGCGGATGCGGACCGACGGACTGATGAGCAGTCGGTTCTGGACCTACAGACTGCTTAGCAGGCGGTCCCAAAGCATTAGACTGCTTAGCAGTCCGTTCCACCAGGTTGGTCTGCTGAGCATGTGCTGCAGCCGGGTCTCCCCCCGCTGCTTCAGCGGTCGGCATCTGAACCGGTGGTGCGTCTTCAGCAGTTGTAGGCCTTGCCACTGGCTGCTCTGGGGCGGACGATGACATGGCCCGTACGGCACAAAGTCGGGCCGGCTGATCACAGGTTGATGCATCAGCCGTCGGATTACGAGTATTAGGTTCTTTGGGGGAAGCACGCGAGAGCTGCTGTGGCAAGGAGAGCGTCACTGATTGAGGGGCAACATTGGTTGCTCTTGGCGGGGCTTCAGGGATCTCATCCATGAACTCTATTTCCTTTTGTGGCCACTGGATGTGATGTAACAGTGTTTCTCCCAAGGTCCTTTGCTCATCAAAGTCTCCTAGGACATTCTTTAGGGCAAATTCATTGAATCCGGGCTTTACTTCAGTCACGTAGCACTTCACACAGCCTGGCTTCAATGGACATTGTCCAACAAGAGGCCCTCTTCCAAGAAGGGTGGGCAAACCCAGGCTATTGCACATTTTAATGTACCTTGATAATGTGTAAGCACGCCCTTCAGTCAGTCTTTCATTCCAGATAGATCAGATATAGCATCATCATGAGCAGCTGCAGTCTCAGTGTCGCTGGGGTCAGCTGATGCACAGCTACTCTTGTGCGGTGTTATTGCGCAATAACCAGCATCCTCCATGCCCGCCTCCCCTCCCATCCGCTGGCTATCTGTCAGTGTTAGAGTCTTCTGCATCATCATTGACTCCTCAATATCCTTTCGAACAGCCGGATACATGTCCTTCCTCAACCTTTCATACAATTCATTCTGTTTCATTTCACTCCTCGCTTTTTTCATGCTGAGCCTCTCTTCTTTGCTTAGTGTGAAAGCCCTCTAGTGCGGGACATTAACACCTATACCCCTTGCACGGCCAGGGGGCTCTCTTGTTTCCAGAGCATCGGACAGAATGTCACATAGCCCTGAGTTCCTGTAGAACCTTCCAGGGATCTTGGAAGCCTTTAACATCACGTGATACAGTTCTTCGTCATGTGAGTTTTCAAAGTAATAAGTTTCGTCATCATGCCTCCTCGCACGTGCCCGCAAGTAGTCTCTAGCGCGTTCGCCCCTGATTTCACTAAAGGCCAGTTTCCCACCCGCAGCTACTGCTTCTTTGTCCTCCTGGTCCCATATCGGTTTCATGCCTTAGTATCCTGCCACACCCATATGGTGGGGGTGGGGGTTCCTCTTCTGAAGTTCCGATTGCTTGGCACTCTTCTCAGCAAACTTTGTAGTTGCCCTGACCCTTTTGAATTCTGCCCAATCTGCCTTTGTAATTTGGGGGTATGCGGGGATTGGGTCCTTGCCTTCACTCAAGTACTTCTTGTACAGCACGTGCTTCCAGTTTCTCCAAGCATCCCTAGCCTTCTTCAGTGCAGCGTGTTCCACCTGCATTCTCCACTGCTCTGGAACGTTGAAGTGATCCATGATCTCTTGGACTATCCTTTGCCATGTTTCTGTGTCAGCCTTCCGAAACCCCGGCAGATTAATGTTGAGCCTTGCCCTACCAACAAATCCACACACACTCCTGAACCTCCTGCGTGCTTTATCTAGTTTAGTTGGAGCCCAAGACTTTAAATCGATCTCGGTTACTTCATATACACCTTTAGGCTAGTGTGTGGGCTTCCTTGGAGCGTTCCTCCGTGTCCTGACCGGAAGGGTAATTGCTGCAGCTCTATCCCGTTCAAGATTACTTGATCCCTCACCATCTACTGAAGATCTAGGGTTGTTGGAACCAGATGAAGATACATCGCCTGAAGCATGAGTGATGTCGCTGCTACTCGGCATCTACAGAGAACACATGCGAAACTCAGGAAAGGAGGATAAGCATAAAACTAACAACTTGGTATCAAGCTGTCTAAACATGTCATGCAATAATTTAGAAAATGTACGGCTTATTTGTTAAGTTTGTGTGACTCGGGCGCCCACGATCTGTAAATCGGCAGTAACTTATTGGAACAAATATAGCTTATATGTACTAGTTAGGAAGGTAGATAATGAACATATATACACTCTCCGTTATTTTATAGCCAATTTGGGAACATACAGAACAAAATAGGAAGAGGGATTGCGAGGAAATATGCCTCACCGCGATGGAGAGCAGTAACTAATAGGTTTCTTAATGCAAACCCAGCAGGACCATAGGAGAGGCGAGGGTTACACGATCGATATGCTCGAGGGTGGCTGGCAAGCAAACAAAGACAGCGAGGCGCGGCCAGCCGCGTGTTGGGAACGACAGTGGAGGTAGGGTTGATGCCGAAGAGCGGGCACACGACCGGGGTGAGCACGCCGGCGCCGGAGAGGGTTTTGCTGTGGATCTGGGGGAGGGGGGCTGGCGATGGAGATTGGGTGGAATAATTGAGTGAAATGCGGGTGGGCGGTGGGGGGTGTGCTGGCGGCCTAGGTGAAAAGGGTGAAAAAATATCACCGATCGCCGCGCGGAAAGGCCTATGCAAACAGTTGCATCTAAGCGCTCATGTGCACAAAGAGCATAATTTCGTTTGAAATGAAGACGTGCTAATTTTGAAATGAAGACGTGCTAATTTTGAAATGAAGACGTGAGTTCATCGTTTCGCCTCTAATTTTTTCCCACGGTAAGCAATCACCATTATACCACAGGTTTGATTTGCTGGTGCATTTCAGGTCTCGTGTGCTATATTTAAGACATTTTTTGGCATTTACCGTGCATTTTGGCATATAAATCAAATCCTAGCCAGACTGCATTTGCTGTCGAAAGGGATGAGGATTGCCGTTCGATCTGAGAGCATCCAACGGTGCAGATGTATGATCCGAGGGGTTTGGGTTCTGGCCAATCAGAACGCACGACTCAGATCGCGCGCGCCACAGGGGGGCATCGGCCACGGTTTGGTAGGCACACGGCTTTCGTGAGTGAACCATGTGCTATTTGAAAACATTTACATGAACTAACAACATATTTTCATTTGAATGAAAACATGAGTTCATTGTTTCACCTCCAAATTGTTTTCCACGATAAGAAATCACCATTGTACCCTATGGTTCGATTTTCTGGTGCATTTGAGGTATCGTTTGCTATATTTGAGTCATTTGCTATAGTCGCAACTACACGTGGGTGCTAGCAAGATCATTTGTGTGTCGCTTTCGGAGTTTTCATTCATTGTTCGAGAAACGGAAAAAAAATTCAAACAGTTCGGCCGCAGGTTGCGGCCAGAGGCATAGGCCTTGTTGGTATTTTAATTATAGGAAATGCATATAGAGTTCGGAAATAACAAAAATCAGAGTGTCACCGTGGCGTGCTCTCAGGATCCCATGGAAATTTTTTGGTAAAGTTTGGCACAAGTTTTGATGCTCACACCTTCCAAATCGGAGCATCTCACAAGAAGGATCATAGTTTCCAAGAGGAGATGCGGCACTTCGGACTCCAATCGTCGGTGACTACATCGTTCCGCCTCAATTTTTTTTCACGGTAAACAATCACGTATATACCCTAGGTTTGATTTTCTGGCCCATTTCAGGTCTCGTCTGCTATATTTAAGTCATTTTTTTGCACTTACCTTGCATTTAGTGCATATAAAATCAAAACCGTACTACAACTACATCTGGGTGTTAGTTAGCAGAGAAGGTGTACAAATCATTTGTGTGTCGCTTTGCGAGTTTTCATCCATTATCCGAGAAACGGGGAGAAGTTTCAAACATTTCGGCCGCGAGGTGCGGCCACCGGCGTAGGCCTAGTTGGTATTTTAATTACAAGGAATACATATGGAGTCCAGACATCATCAAAATCGGCGTGTGCCCGTGGCGTGCTCTCACGACCCCATGGAAAAAAATTGGTGAAGTTTGGCACAAGTTTTGATGATCGCTCCTTGCAAACCGGAGCATCTCACAAGAAGGATCACGGGTTCCAAAAGGAGACGTGTCAATTCAAACTCCAGTGGCCGGTGACTTCATCGTTTGGCCTCATAAAAAATTTCATGGTACGCAATCACCATTATACCACGGGTTTTATTACCTAACGCATTTCAGGTATCGTTTGCTATATTTATGACATTTTTTGAATTTAACATGCAATTTGTGGATATAAATAAATCACAACCGGAACTGCATGTGTTGTCGAAAGGGATGAGAATTGTCGTTCGATCAAGGAAATCCAACAGTGCAGACGTACGATCCATGGGGTTTGGGTTCTGGCCAATCAGAACGCACGACTCAAATTGCGCGCGCGGCAGGGGGCATCGGCCACGGTTTAGTAGGCACACGGCTTTCGTGAGTGAACCGTGTGCTATTTCAAAACATTTACATGAACTAATAGCATATTTTCGTTTGAATGAAAACATGAGTTCATCGTTTCACCTCGAATTTTCCACGGTAAGAAATCACGATTGTACCCTATGGTTCGATTTTCTGGTGCATTTGAGATCTCGTTTGCTATATTTGAGTCATTTTTGCATATATATATAGTCGCAACTACACGTGGGTGTTAGCAAGATCATTTGTGTGTCGCTTTGCGAGTTTTCATTCATTGTCCGAGAAACGGGAAAAAACTTTAGACAGTTCGGCCGCAGGGTGCGGCCAGAGGCGTAGGCCTTGTTGGTATTTTAATTACAGGAAATGCATATAGAGCCTGGAAATAACGAAAATCATTGTGTCACCGTGGTGTGCTCTCACATTTGCATGGAAAAATCTTGGTAAAGTTTGGCACAAGTTTTGGTGCTCGCACCTTCCATACCGGAGCATCTCACAAGAAGGATCATAGTTTCCAAAAGGAGACGCGGCACTTCGGACTCCAAATCGTCAGTGACTACATTGTTCCGCCTTGAAAAAAAATCATGGTAAACAATCACGGATATACCCTTGGTTTGATTTTCTGGCCCATTTCAGGTCTTGTCTGCTATATTTAAGTCTTTTTTTGCACTTACCTTGCATTTAGTGATAAAAAGTCAAAACCCTACTACAACTACATGTGGGTGTTAGTTAGGCTACTTACAGTGGGGAGTATCATATACTAGTATCATGCATATGATACTAGTGTATGATACTACCTTCATAGTGCATAGTATCATAGAGTAGTATCATAGATGACCATATTTATGGCCATGCATGACACAAAGTAGTATAGCATTTATTATGTTACGGTATCTACCTATGTTACTCTAACCCACTCTCCCTTCTTTAATTCTTTGCCACATCATCTTATTTGCTATTCCCGAGTGCTTGATACCGGCTATGATACCCCCACTATGGCAAGCCTTAGCAAAGAAGGTGTACAAATCATTTGTGTGTCGCTTTGCGAGTTTTCATCCATTTGTCCGAGAAGCGGGGAGAAGTTTCAAACATTTCGGCCGCGAGGTGCGGCCACCGGCGTAGGCCTAGTTGGTATTTTAATTATAGGAAATTCAGATGGAGTCCGGACATCATCAAAATCGATGTGTGCCCGTGGCATGCTCTCACGACCCCATGGAAAAAATTTGGTAAAGTTTGGCACAAGTTTTGATGATCGCTCCTTCCAAACCGGAGCATCTCACGAGAAGGATCATGGTTTCCAAAAGAAGACGTGTCAATTCAAACTCCAGTGGCCGGTGACTTCATCGTTTGGCCTCATAAAAATTTCCATGGTACGCAATCACCATTATACCACGGGTTTGATTTTCTGGGGCCTTTCAGGTATCGTTAGCTATATTTAAGACATTTTTTGAGTTTAACGTGCATTTTGTGCATATAAATAAAATTACAACCGGAACTGCATTTGCTGTCGAAAGGGATGAGGATTGCCGATCGATCTGGGAGCATCCAACAGTGCAGACGTACGGTCTGTGGGGTTTGGGTTCTGGCCAATCAGAATGCACGACTCAGATCACGCGCGCGGTTTGGTCGGCACACGGCTTTCATGAACGAACTGTGTGCTATTCGCAAACCAGATTGCATATCTTCTGTTCATACATGAGTGAGATCAATTGAGTGTGCTACCTCTATGGTATAATAATAATAATAATAAACAGTTCATATTCATTGTCTGAGCTGACAGCATATCATGGTCAACATATATAACGGTTCTTACATCAACAGAAAACCGGGTATAACTCACAAATTCAGTACACGCGACAGTTCTAAATTGAACGAATTAAGTTGCAGGGTAGGCATAAAGACTAGTCTTATGGCTTAATTCCCATGTACATGGGGGAACTGGGATCATTACGATGACCCCGAATGAACTTGGGTTTTTTGATGATTTTACGCTTCTCTGTTAGAGGGGTGCGTGATCCCTTGGCTGGCAACTCAACAAATTCATTGTACTCGTCCTCATCGGCAACATCCTCGACACCCAGTACCCTCCTCTTCCCATGCATCACTACATGGCAGTTCTTATGCAAGGGGTCTTCCACATAGAAAATCTGGGTAGCATCGCTGGCAAGAATGAACGGGTCCGCGTGATATGCCATCGTTGTCCTGTTAACACAGGTCTTCCTGTAATCATCAACCTTTACCTGACCAAGAGGGATCCATGTGCACCTGAATAATGCCACCTTAACTTTCACATAGTTAAGCTCCCAAATCTCTTTGATGGTTCCATAGTATACCCTTTTATCAGCTTCATCTACAGTCATGCATTCTATTCAAACAGAGATGTTCTGATATGAGGTCTTCTCATCACGTTCCTCAGTGTAGAACGTGTAGCCATTTATGTCATATGCTTGGTACGTCAGCACCGTAGGTGATGGCTTTTGTGCCAACCACGTAGCAATGTCATCCATGGATCCTTGTGCCAAACAATTCTTCAGCCATTCGGCGTAATTCTTAGTGTGCTCCTTCATCTCCACATCTGATGAAGGCACCATTGGTAAGAAGCTTTGGCGTATCTCCGCCAAGTGTTCTTCGGCATAAGCACTAAGAACTGGGCTATTAAGTAGTACCGTCAAATGGGCTTTCTCTACCAATTCTCCGGGTGCAGCCTTTTGCGTGCCAGCAAGGACCGGCTTACCTTTCAGCCTTCCCTCGTGGCGAGAGAGGGGAAAACCTATAGGTCTTTGTTTCATGTATTCAGTGCAAAACTCAACCACCTCCTTCATAGTATAACCTTATAGGATGCTTGCCTCTGGATGGTTTCGGTTCCGACAATAGCGCTTCAGTATTCCCATGAACCACTCGAAGGGATACATGTTGCGAAGAAACACAGGACCACAATACTTTATCTCATCGACAAGGTGCACAGTGAGATGGACCATGACATCAAAGAATGACGGTGGGAAAAACATCTCTAGGTTGGACAATATTCTTGCAATATCCTCTTGCATATGATCCAACTCTTAAGGATCTACAACTTTCTGCCATAGTTGGTTGAAGAAATCATAGAGCTCAATGAGTGTGTTTCTTATATCTTTGTCCATCAGATTCCTGATGGCCACCGTGAGGATTTGTGTCAACATTACGTGGCAATCATGTGACTTCATGTGTCCCAACTTCATTTTACCTGAGCTCACATCCACGAGACTTTTGATGTTTGCGGAGTAGGAAGAGGGTGTCTTAACTGACAACAAATAGGTTAAGAACTCTGTTGCTTCTTTTGTACTGAAATTGTAACTCTGGCGAGCGTTGATGAATTTGTTATCATCTTCTGCTTCACTCTTGCATTTTGATTGGCCAGCAAGCATATCGAGCCATGCACCATCACCATCCTTTGTTTTACCTTTAATCTTGAGCAGAGTACCAAGGATGCTTTCACATATGTTCTTCTCTACGTGCATGACATCGATGGAGTGACGTACACGTAGAATCTCCCAGTAAGGTAATTTCCAGAACACCGATTTCTTCTTAAACACTTGACCCTTGGGTGTTTGTTTCACCGTCAAAGCGTGCTTCTTGCCAAGCACAACATTAATTTTTTTAGACATGTTGTGGACCACCTCCCCAGCATAGGGTCTTGGGCCCACATCTACCTCTGCCGTACCATCACATTAAGCTTTCATCTTTTGGTATGGGTGATTTCTCCGTAAGAACCTACGATGACGCAAATACACGGTTTTGCGCGAGTTGGGAAGAAATCTGCTAGCTGTCCTATCCATGCATGTGACACACCCTACATCTCCCTTTGTTTTTTGCCCCGATGTGTTGCCTAATGCCGGCATATCTTGAATGGTGTGTAGCAGCATCACATGTAGATCAAAAATCTCCTTTTTGTAAGCATCATAACATTTTACAGCAGGCGCATCTATCCACACTATCAGCAGTTCTTCTACCAGTAGCTGAAAGTAAATGTCGATGTCATTTCCAGGTTGCTTCGGGCCTTGGATAATCATTGACATCATAATGTATTTTTTCTTCATACACAACCAAGGAGCTAGGTTATATATGCACAGAAGCACCGGCCATGTGCTGTGATTGGTGCTCATATCGCCAAAAGGATTCATCTCGTCAGTACACTCCCCGAGCCTTATACTTCTAGGATCCTTGGCAAAGTCTTCAAACTTGTTGTCGATTAATTCCCACTGAGCCCCATCTTTCGGGTGCCTCATATATTTATCCGCAGTTCGCTCATCATGATACCACCGCAACCTCTTTGCCTCTCTAGGGTTTGCAAACAAATGCCTCAACCTTGGAATGAAAGGCAAGTACCAAACAACCTTGAACGGGATTCCTGTCTTGATCTCATCGTCCAATTTGTACTTGTCCTTTGCTCTCCTGCGCTTGTATCATGCATGCTTGCATGTGGGACATGCACGCAAATCTTTGTACTCACCACGGTACAATATACAATCATTCACACAAGCGTGTATCTTCTGTACTTCAAGTTCCAATGGGCAAACAATTTTCTTTGATTCGTTCGTGCTTCTGGGGAGCACATTATCTTCCAGAAGAATTTCTTTGAAAAGACCTAACATCTCTGTGAAGCCCTTGTTTGATAGACCGTTTGCTGCTTTAAATCTGAGAAGCGCCAGGGTGGCACCCAACTTGGAATATTTCTTTTTGCAACCTGGATACAATTCTTTCTTGGAGTCCGCATCAATGGTTGGCAGATCCTTGTACCCAATCATATCCTTTTTTGGGCCCTTGAAATCTGCAATCATAGCAGCAAAATCTGGCATATCAAGATCGTCGTCATCTGCGTCGCCGTCTTGGTTTTCCAGTGGGTGTTTCGGTTTTCCGGTGTTCCATTGGTAGCTTGACGCCTTTGCCCCGATGTTAGATTCAACATCCATGGGACACTGACCGGGGTTTGGCATCTCGCAGCCCTGGGTATATTCATCCATGACCTGCCCTTCACCATGTCTGGTCCAATGTGTATATCCATCCATGAATCCCCGAGAGAGTAAGTGCCACTGGACATCTGCAAATTCACGTGACTCTATATTGGCACAATGAGTACATGGACACAGGATGTAATCCGCATCACCAATTCTCATCTTTCTACTTTCAGCCAAATTCATGAACTCTGTCACACCACTGATAAAATCTGTGGTTCTCCGATTCTTCATCCATTGAGATCGTTCCATCTGCACCACACGAATGGTAATTAAAAACAAAACAACAACATTAATACACGGATTAACTGATGCCCAAAGATGCGTGCATAAATCACAAGGTTTTATTTTCATAATTACTGAGGGCGCTCCATATTGTTATCCAGACGTGCAATGATAAAAATTAATGGCCAGTCAATTTACACACAGAGTACTACAGCACTACCCTTAGGAATTGAATACCTTAATTAAGCCACTCATGAAAAGAATACCTTAATTAATTAGCCGCGCAGCGACCTCCACCCAGCAGACAGAGAAGCGCGATGCGGCGGCACGCCGAGACAACAGGGTTGTGGAGCAAAGCTTAGTGCGGCTGCCGCCTGAAGTTCGACCTCCACTATCCCGCCATCGACCGTGATGGATGTGCTCCAATCACACCGCTGCCGACCTCGATGGTTGAGCTCCTCCTATCTCCTGCCGCAGACCGAGGATTGACCTCCTATGATGCCGCTACCGCCCATCGACCAAGGATTGACCTCTTATCCGGTAGCCACTGCCTAGGCCACCGCCGCCGCCATCTCTATCTGCAGAGCGGTTGTTTTATTTTTTGACGGATATCCACAGAGCGGCTGTTTACACGGTATCACTGTAACTCAATTATATATACAGGGTAGTACATCACATACGGTTATGGCACGGCAACCGTGTCTCACCTACGTTGTCTTCTCACACGGTTTGGTGTGGAAGTCGTGTGTGAAGTTGTAATACCTAACACAAATGACATGTATAAACAGTGTGCCGTATACAACATATAGTGCCATAAGTAGTTCCCGACCGTTAGCTTATCCCCACAGTTTCCCCATTCCCCAAATCCCTAGATAGCCTCCAAATTCCCTCGCGTGGCGCTGACATTGGGGGAATGTGGACGAGTGGTGCTGATGGTTTCGGTGCGGCTGCTCCTGCTCGTATAGCCGCTCTCGGCAGCACCGCCACGATGGCGGTCGCCACCGAGCACTTGCCTAAGGTCATCAGAAGGCAGGTATACTACGGATCCGAATCGTCCTGTCAGGTTCCAATCTATCCCGATCTTTTTTAGCATGTCCAAAGTAGCTCTTTGCTGAATCCGTCGTGAATGACCCCCCCCCCCCAGGAAAGCGATCTGCCGCCGGATCTGGAGCATGACTCCAGACTCCCGCAACACGAGTTCGACTCTGAGTTTTGCGCCACCGAGAAGTACTAAAAGCTGAGTTGTGTGCACGGACACACTCCCGCTCGATGTGTATGCACGGAGGGATTCGACATTGGCAGGCCGTTTCTCAGTTGCCCCTTAGAGGTTAGTGCTAAGTTCATCATTTTACTTGAGTTAATGCCACCGCTCATCCTGAATACTATTTAACATTGGCAGGGATATGAGGCTTGTGCCTTTGTTAACTGGCTGGATGAAGAATGGCATGGCAGGGCTTGGAGTGTTATCACCAAGCTCGCAGAAGATAACGTAAAGCTAAAGAAGAAACTGGCTGATCTGGAATGTACAATCAGTAAGATGAAGCAAGAAAGAATCAATCACAGGCAACAGATGAAAGCAAGAGACAAGAAGGAACTAGCATGTGTAGTTGTGGTCGTCTCATTAGCCATGTTCTATGCGCTGTTTGCAATGATGATTAGGGGTTTTGTTTGACAGTATTGCTAAAGCACATCTAGATGTGCTCTAAGTAATGCACATCTAGGTCCTATGCCATTGATGTTACGCAAAGATTCGTGCAGATATTTTCCTTTGTCTTTTTTTTCTTTTCCTTTGTAGTTTGATTATTACTGGCTTCATCAATAAAAAGAGCTCAATGTATTGCTTGCCAACTATCCTACTCCGTTCGTACCAGTACCGGTGCATAATCCCAAAACTCGTTCCTTGTTTTTGTCCTGAAAAAAGAAATCAGCCAATAGGAGTCCTGTGGCTAGTATGCATTCAATGACTTCAGACTACTTAGCATAACATGCATGCAATGGTCAATTCTCTACACGCAATGGTATTGATTACCAAATACTCCCTCTGTCCCAAAATAAGTGACTCAACTTTGTACTAAAGTTAGTGCAATGTTGAGTCACTTATTTTGGGACGGAGGGAGTAATCATCAAGTTCTCCCATTTTTCATATTTGGACGCTCCAACGCATGTGCGTAATTAATTATCACATTGAGAACTGCGCAAGCCCGGGAATTTGGAGCGACTGGGTACAAATAATTGTGGTTGATTATATCAGCGGTTAGATAATACGTCAACCCCCTCTTCAATTGGCATTCCTCTTCTCGGCATACCCCGCTTAAGTGTCCACCATCTTCATCGTCCCTGGTAAGCCGTGCTACACAATTGCACACACTCTGCAATCTCGCTTTCTCGCGGTTTTTATATGATCGCAGCCATGTCGAGCAACAGCGAGGATGACAGTTCGACCAGTAGTCTGGCACCCGATGATAGGTCCACATCGGAATCATCCCGCTCGTCTTCCATGAGTCTGGCGTCGAGCCCAGACCTTGATTATATTCGGATCATGGAAGGGACGTTGCCTCCGGAGTCGTCAGACAACAACCAGATGGACGAAGAGCCATCGGAGGACGAAGAAGAGGACGACGATGATGAGGAGGAGGAATGGTCGAATGAGGAGGAGGAGGACGACGACAGCAACGACGATGACGACGGCGGCGGCGATGAAAAGCCAACGGTCAGTGGCAAGAAGCGTCCTCGCCAAGACGATGTCGTGGGGCCATCCAACAACAACAACAACAACAACAACAACAACAAGAAGGACTAAATTAAGCAGACTGTATATATCTCTGTTTCCGTTCACTCATATTAATTCGTTATCTCTGTTTATTCTCTCAATCTCATCGCAGACGGTTAGTAATACGTATTCGATAGAGATCTTCAACATTATCGCCCACAGGTTGGTTTCTTGAACTGTGTGCCCTGACAAGCACACAATTCACAAAAAAGACCGTATGGGCTGTCTATAATGATCGCACACAATTCTGATAACCGACCTGTTTGCTGGGTATCACACACATCTTGTTACGCCGAATCGTTTGTGTTCAACTTGATCATCGCAAACGGTTCATCGGAGCGAACTGTATGTCGTATATCGCACACACCTTGATCTGGTTGCCTGTTTCTGTTGTTCTGTCTCATCGCAAACAGTTCGTATGGATCAACCATATGCCCCGCATCGCACACGCAACTAAAATCGGAACCGTGTTTGATGTATCCTTCATCGCAAATGTTTTGCATCTTTTTTGATGGTTTTTTACATCATCTTTTGTGATTAATGCATCGCACATAGTTTCGTCAAAGGGTCTCTGATCGTAGTGTTGCGTTAGCAGCATCCTGCAGTAGTGCAAGGACCCCAGGAGGTGACGTGCACGGGAGCTAGCCCGCGAGATAGGGCTCGATCGCTTGGATTTAACAATGCTACAGGGACGAACCCGAGCACAGACGCCGTGCCAACCCTTAATCATGAGGCGGTCGAGGGTGGGGTTGTGAGGGCGCGGTGACATTCATGGCGGCGAAGCGCCGGGCACACAGGTTGGAATACTAAAGAAATTTTATCGAAGCCAGAGCCAGTTCTGATACATGCGCAAAACGATACAGCTGCAGGGGCGGGCCCTGACAGCTTAAGGATAATGCAGCCCGAGGGGTGCCCTCAACTGAACAAACCAAAAAGTCACCTGGCACCGGTGTTGTAGAAGCGTCGAGGTAGCTGAAGAGGCGTGCCGTGGAGATTGCTCCTCATGAACCGGGCGGCTCCGGAGGCCTAGGGAGCTCACGAGGCCCAGGGGGCTCGCGAGGGTCCGGGACCTCCTGAGACGCGACCACCGAGCGCCTGGCCTCGTGAGACGCCATAGCACGCTGTGCTAGGTGCTGGTACGAGGCGCCCACGTTCAGCAGACTGAACGGCATGCAGACGTAGTTGCAGGGGTAGACCCCACTCTGGCCGACGCATGACGGCCAGAAGAGGTCCTGCGAAGCGGCCCTATTGAGGCCTGAGATGTTGACGCAGACGCGCAACTCGCCACCCATGTTGGCGGCAGCAGCTGCACTGGCGGGCCCTACAAAGCGCCGCTCGCCGCGCATGGCTTGCGCCTCCTGAAGCTCCTTGATCTCCTTGGTGATGAATTCTCGTGCCCCTGGCGCCTCGCGCCGTGCTCCTTTCTTGCGGGGGCGCACATCGAAGCACGCCTCCAAGTGGTGCCCGAACACCTCCCTCGTCATGCTGATCAAGTCAGAGGCCCTCCAGACGGAAGCCCCTGAGCCCATCCTGAAGGAGGTGCCGGGTGCGCCTTCCTATGCGGGAGGAAGGGGCGCCCCGGCAGTGGGCGCGGAGCCTGAGGCGATGCCAGTAGGTTTCTTGGTCTCCGGACAGCTCTTGGGGAGAAGCTGCTTCTTCTTCAGCGAGGGTAGCCTCGGGAGGCAGGATGCCGCCTTCGTCATCAGGGTTCTCGGCTGCTAAGGCGCGATAGTCATGCTCAAGAGAACAGACCGCGTCCTTCTCATCATAGGCGACCGTGATGACGCCGCTGCACCCTGGCATCTTGAGGATGTTGTAGCCATGGTGGGTTGCCGCCATGAACTTGGCGAGGGCAGGGTACCCGAGGATGGCATTGTACGGGGGCCGATGTGGGCAACGTCGAAGTCGATGAGCTCGGTGTGGTAGTTGTCGCGCTTGCCGAAGGTGGCAGGGAGGTGCACCTACCCTAGGGGGACGGTGGAACCGTCGGTCACCCCAGAGAATGGCCTGGTGGGCATGAGCTGGTCATAGGGCAGCTGAAGCATCTCAAAGGTCTCGACGGAGAGCACGTTAAAGTCCAGCGCCGCAGTCGATGAGAGTCTTGGTGACAGAGACATTGTTGATGGTGGGCATGCAGAGCATGGGAAGCGCGTCAGCAGTGGCCACACACCTGAGGTGATCCTTGGAGTCGAAGGTGATGGCGTACTGTGACCACCTGAGGGGGCGCGCGGCCTCAAGCTTTAGGAGGGCCGTGTTCACCTCGCGAGAGAACTGCTTGAAGACGCGGTTCGAGGCGGGTGCCTAGGCACCGCCAAGGATGCAGGTAATCACGCGAGGTTCTTGGAAGCCCCCAGCCCCATCGTCCTGATGGTTGTCGTCATTCCTCCTCGGTGGTGGCGGCAGCGGAGGGAGGCTAGTGTTACCCTGAGGATGGGCCTCGTGAGGCTGATCACGCCAGGGGTCGTCGCGAGGCTGATCGCACCAGCGATCCTCGCGAGGCTGGTCACTCCAGTCCTGACGAGGGTTGCGGTTGTCCCAGCGGCCTCCTCCTCGGCCGAAGCTTCGGTCGCCGTGCTTGGGGCGGCGGCCCAGGCGCTCGTCCCGGAGCGCCCTGAGCTCCTGGCAGTCGTTGGTGTTGTGGGTGTGAACGTTGTGGAAGACACAGAATGGGTGGTTATCCTTGGATGGCTCGTCGCGGCTGTGGCCGCGCTTCAACTCAAGCTCTGCTGCCAGCACGGCGGGGCCCTTGTGATTCACCTCCTTGGCCTTGGCCTTCTTGTCTTTGGGGTCTATGTCAGGGAGCTTGAGGAGAGAGAGGCGGCCCTCTTCTGCCCTGGTGCACCTGTCCGCCAGGTTGAACATCTCCAGCACCGTGCACAGGTCATCATGGATGGCGAGCTCCTCGCTCATCTTGATGTCCGTGACGCCCTCGGTGAACACCGAGATGATGGCTTCGTCCGAGGCTTTCGGGATCTTGAGGCGAACATTGGTGAAGCATTGAACGTACTTGTGGAGGGTTTCACCCAGCTGCTGCTTCATGCGTCGTAGGTCGTTGATGGTGAGAACGCGGTCGCGGGTGCCCTGGAAGTTGGCGATGAACCGCTCGCGGAGCTCGTCCCACGAGGAGATCGAACCCTCTGGAAGGTGCAAGAGCCAGGAGCGCGCGCCGTCCTCGAAAGCCATGTGGAACCAGTTTGCCATGACCTTGTCGTCGCCATTTGCCGCCTCGATGCTTAGCGAGTAGAGCTGGAGGAACTCCACAAGGTCTGGGGTGCCATCATAGCGCGGGTGCAGGTCTGGCTTGAACTTGCCGAGCCAAACGACGCGGTGCAGCTCACGGGTGAAGGCGCGGCAACCCGCCGCGCTTACAGGCGCGGCTCACGCGAGGGGAGCATGATCCTGCGCCCATGCGCTGTAGCTCCTAGAGCTACGCGGTCTTGGTGCTGGCGTGATGGTGCGGAGAGCGCATGCGCATCATACTGCGGCTGCTGCACCACTTGGCAGCTGGCCTCATCCCGCACTGGCGCCGGCGCCCCATGCGGCGGGTCACGCCTGGGCTCGGCATCGCCACTGCGCAGAGGAGGAGGAGGAGGTGCACCGTGAGCTACGTCGCCCGCACGGGAGGGCGGGGGACGGAGCGAGTGGGATGGCACCGGGGCCTCGCCGACGGCATTGACGAGCTCGGTGATGCGACCCAGCCAGGCGTCGTAGCCCTTATTGGCGGGACGGTAGCACAGCAGCTCATGCGCCATGAGCAGCGCAGCCTGCGCGTTTGCCAGCCCGTGACGAGCGTGGGAGGACGACACCGTGGTGGGGGTGAGGGAAGGAGTGGCAGTGCGGCCATCGCACTGCACGGAGGGCGGCAACGAAGAGTTCTGCTACTCACGAGCAATTGGGTCGGTGGCAGCGTTAGCTACAGGGGAAGCAGAGCGGCGTGGAACACCACAGCCCATGGGCGCCGTCTGGGCGATGCGAGCGGCCCGGCGCTCGGCACGAACTCGGCGGGCGTCGGCCATGGAAGCGACGGAGCAGAGACGGAGTGAAGCAGAAGGGAGAGCCTCGACACGCCCCTACCTGGTGCGCCAAATGTCGGAATCAGGGCTCCACGGACCCAATCAACAGGTTCGAACTCTGGGGCATGTGCGAAGATGTAGCCTAGCTTCAGCCTCAAGCTCATCGCCTCATAGCTTGGCCTCGTCGAGTTCGTGCGAGCGGGGGAAGGAGATGAACACAGAGATTTACCCAGGTTCGGGCCACCTTGCAGTGTAAAACCCTACTCCTACTTTGTGGTGGATTGCCTCGCGAGGAGGATGATGATGAACTAGTATAGTGGGTGAGCTGCCTCTCGAGGGCTCGGAGGGAGAGGATGAATCAACCTCTACTACGGTGGAGACTAGCCTATACTAATAGTGGCCTTGGCTCTCTTCCCTCATAACTTAGGTGGGAAGGAATACCACAATGGTCAATTTGAAAGGGGACAAGAGGTACATCTTATCCTGACGAAAGGTGGTCTTCGCCTGCAAAGCTTCTGGTCATGACGCAGTGGTGGGCTCGGTGATGACATCCGTCCTGCCGAGCTTGTGGTCTTGGTCTCATTGCACCGGAATGGCAACCTTTGGGGGATTCCTTGGGAACCTGCGTACGTCCTTGCCTCCTTAGCACCAAAGGGGAAACTGTCCTCCACTGCGCCCGCATGCGCCTGCCTGGCCTTGGTCGTCATGGCTCATGTCATTGCGAGCCTCGTGAGGTGGGGTACCTGCATAGGGATCTTCGCTCCTCGGGGGCAGGCTCGGGAAGCTGCCCCTCGAGAAGTCTTGGTGTCGCTTGCCTCGCGAGGCCAGGGGGGCCCTCATGAGGGCCTTGCTTGCAAGGTCTTGTAGCTGGGCCGTACCGAGCAGCTGATGGGGCCACATGCTTGGCCGCGGGCAGGCAAGTCTGGGTACCCCCGATCCCAGAACGCCAGCAACCCTAGGTCACATAGTACAGAACACTTCCCGATCATTGGTCAGGGAGGCGGAAGCCGATGGCCGGTTAAGACAATGTTTTACAGTTCGGATCAAGAACTTCGATGTAAAGTACATAGTTACATAGAATCAAACACATCACCTTTTGTCCACATTGTCTATTATGCTATCTAAAGCACAATCTCGCTGGGAAAATCAAGCTGTAGGCATCACTTGGTCATAAACCAAATGAAGCGGTATTTCCTGCCCATCCGGCCCTACTGGACCTACACGAGCCATATGCTCTGGCTCGAGTTTCCTAAACCGGGTTTTCACCATGGCCCATGCTTCTCGCGCTCCCTCCTGACAGGATGATATTTTCCACAAATCAAAGCGCCGCTGAGCTCCCTTAAAGAGATTCGCCAGTTCGGCCATATCGTCCGGTGCCACTTCGGTCGGCCATAATGCCTTCACCATGTTCTTCATAGCCTTTCGAGCTTTCTCATGAACCACAGACAGTTCCTTCAGCATGTTTCCGCCAAAGGACTGGACTTCCTCTCCGGGCCGGCCAGTCAGGAGACCTAGCATCAAAAGCATGGCATATCTTTTACATTCAAGCATGGTACAAGTTTATACTTATCCAACGCTTACAGATAAACTTACTAAACATGCCGCTTCTCAAGCTCTGGTTTTCTCCGCGAACTTGCGCCAATTGAGTTTTTAGACTCTCCAGCTCTTCGACCTGTTATTGGTTCTCCGTCTTCAATTTGTTGGTCTCCTCCTGGCTTCGTTTCAAAACCCGAAGACCGGCTTGATGCTGTGACTCTACATACCGTTGACTTTCCTTGGCTGCGTCCAGGTCTTTTTGTAGTTGACCTATGGATCCAGCTACTATACACATAGTCGGTGTTAAACAAAGCGCGATGGCATACTCCATGCAAGATTTAGAGCTTTCCCTCACCATGGGCCTCGCTGGTGAACTTCTTCATAGCTTCCAATTCGGCTTCCGCATTAGCCAACCGAGTTTGGCTTAGCTCAAGATCCTCGGAGAATTTCTTAGTCTGGTCCTTTAAGGCCTGCAACACACAGCAAACGTTTTTCAGACCCTTAACTCGGTCGTCCCGCCCGAATCAAGGCTCAGGGGCTACTGGGTTAGCATTTATATTTGGCTATAAGAACTTACCCCTTACCTACATATCGGCTGATAGAAGGCTGGCAATTCCCTCGAGACCTGTCCGGGCCGCCCCGAGGTATGCGTCGACAGAGTTAAAAGCACTAAACTCTTGGTCGGTAAAGG
Source organism: Thinopyrum elongatum (assembly GCA_011799875.1). Lineage (NCBI taxonomy): Eukaryota > Viridiplantae > Streptophyta > Magnoliopsida > Poales > Poaceae > Thinopyrum > Thinopyrum elongatum. The sequence goes on along the minus strand of CM022299.1, from coordinate 495,986,672 downwards.
TGGTCTGGCGCAGGGATTCCTTCCATCGCCGGTGATTCATCACGCTCTCTACTTCGGAGTTGGTAACCGAAACATCCTCCGGATCTTCTGTTGGATGGTGTGTTGAGGGATCTCCCGCATTAACCTCCGTCCGCACTAGATATCTTCGACCACTTCCGGACACTCCTTTGATGTCTTCAGACCATTGGGATGGCGTTTTCTTCCTGTTGGAATTAAAACTCAGTGGATCCCCGTATAGACGAGGCTAATAATGAATTAGTAGTGATTTTAAAGCATCCTACCTTTTTTCCGAAGACGTGATGGGCGTGGTTGCTTTCGTTTGGAGGCTCCCTTGTTGACTGGAATTGATGCCGCCTTTGTTGGTGTTCGATGCGAGGTGCGGCGGCCCTTGGGAGTAGAGGTTAGCGTAGCTGGAGTAGCAAGAGGTGAATGCCTTGTTGGAAAGAGGCCTTCTTGCTACTTACAGCGGAGGAAGGGAGAAGCCCAGGGTGATCGGCTGTGATAGCCACCTTGGAACTATCGAGGCTTTCCTGAAAGAAAACCTCGTCCTCAAAATTAATCGATATCTCCGGGTCCTCATGGAATCCCGGGTCGTCATCACGGGAATGACCCTCCGGTTGAGGAGCAAGGCAGCTGATGCTTTCCACTTGGCCTCTCCAGCTCTGTTCGGAAAAATGGTTGAATCAATCAGTATTCGGGTGTGAAATCCGAGCTATGTACACAAGTTTGAACTTACCCATTCGATGGGGTTGTAGCTTGAGTAGCCTTTCCAGATTCTCGGGCGGGCAAACTCTTCTTCTTCACCTTTGAAAAGATCCGCCAATATGGCAGCCATTGCTGCTTGATTGTCTGTCCCTTGTCGCTTATAGCGGGACGTGTCACTCGTCCCGTTGTAGTGCCACAGGGGGTGCGTCCTTTGTTGAAGGGGTTGCATGCATCGGTCGATCGCGGCAGCCATTACGTCTACCATGGTCAACCCGTCATGAGCTAGCACCCTTATCTTGGCAGCTAAGCACCGCACCTCGGTGGACTCTTCCTAGAAGTAGCTTCTGGGCCGCCAGTTGAGTCGCTTCTTTAGCGGGGCGTCTGAATACATGGGCAAGCCTCTCCGAACTGGTTCGAACAGGGGAACATCTTCAATATAAAACCACTCCGAAGACCATTCTTCGGACTCTTTCTTTGGAGTCCCAACGGGATATCCGGTGCCAGCTCCGCCTACTTCAAGAATTGATCCCTCATCGGTGCGAGGGACGAGACAGAAATATTTCCTCCATAGCTCGAAATGGGCCTCACAGCCTAGGAACATCTCGTAGAGAGCGATAAAGCCAGAAATATGCAGAATTGATCCTGGGATGAGGTTGTGGAGTTGGATCCCATAAAACTCCAACATGCCCCTTAAGAAAGGATGAATGGGGAATCCTAGGCCTCTTAGAAGGAAGGATACAAAACATACCCTCTCATCCTTATTTGGATTAGGGAAGTTCTTTGCGAAGGCCTCGCCATCAGCCGAGGTCAGCCCCGCGTGAGCTGGCACGAGATCTGCGGCTGGAAGATACCCATGCCGCTGGAGGTCGCATAGCTGCAGCCGTGAGACGGAGCAACTAGGCCAATCGCCAGGGAGTTGGCCGTGAGGGCGCGTGGATGAGCTAGTGGCGTCGGCCATGTCTCTGGAAGATTTCTTCTGGGCAAGATTGGATTTCTTGTTTTGGGACGATAGCCACTCGCATACGCCTCTGGCCTATTTGACGGTTTAGCTTCTGAGCCCCGGTGGGTGTTTTTGTAAAAGACACAGGACTGCTCGCCTTTTGGCGGCTGCACGAAAATTGAGGGTCATCCTTGAAACAATTTATGGTGAGGGGGCCCGCCACGGCTTGGTGGATTAAGGAGTCATCGGAAACCAAATTGTTGAAGTCAACCGAATAGGGTAAAGATGAGGAACTCGCCTTGCAAGCCGAAGATCTTGGGAGTCATGATCTGATGTTTCTTTGATGTAACCAACTATCTGTAAACCCTAGTACCCCTGGTGTCTATATAAAACAGGGGACTTAGTCCGTAGAGGCTAGAAGGACAATCACCGTCCTACTAGCTAGGGTTTAGTTCGTCTGACCTCGTGGTAGATCTACTCTGTAACCCCCTTATACACAAGCAATATAACCAAGCAGGACGTAGGGTTTTACCTCTTAGAGAGGGCCTGACCCTGGGTAAACATCGTGTCCCATGTCCACTGTTCCCCATCGATCCAAGGTCCACAGTTCGGGGGCCCCTACTCGAGATCTACTGATTTTGACACTGACAATCGTCATAACTTTGCACTTTTCTATCAATTACTCAATAGTAATTTGTTCACCCACCATAAGTGTTCTTTCAAGAGAGAAGCCTCTAGTGAAAACTATGGCCCCCGGGTCTATTTCTCATCATATATTTTCAGATCTATAAAACCAAAAACCCAAAAATACCTTGCTGCAATTTATTTATATTTACTTTATTTTTCTTTTTATTTATCTTTTATATCTATCTCTATCAGATCTCACTCTTGCTAGTGACCATGAAGGGATTAACAACCCCTTTTTCGCGTTGTGTGCAAGTGTTTGTCAGTTTGTGTAGGTGCATCTATTGGGGACTTGCTTGTGCCTCCTACTGGATTGATACCTTGGTTCTTAACTGAGGGAAATACTTATCTCTACTTTGCTGCATCACCCTTTCCTCTTCAAGGGAAAAATCAACGCAAGCTAAGGAAGTAGCAGGAAGAATTTCTAGCGTCGTTGCCGGGGAACTTCTACATCAAGCCTACCAAGTACCTATCATAAACTCTCATCTCTTGCAATACATTATGTGCCATTTGGCTCTCATTTTCCTCTCCCCCACTTCTAAAACATTTTCAGGAAAAACACAAAAATATTTGCCCTTTTTATTTGCCTTCTTTTTCGTTTGGCTTTATGTCTTACTTGGTTTGTTTGCTCGTTTGCTTGGCATAATTGCATATTTATTCCAAATCAGAAAGCAAAAATTTTATGGATCCTCATCCACTTGCTAATCTTTCTAAAAGATCCAATTATGATGAACCAATTACTAGTGAGTTGAGTGCACTAGATTATCTTTATGAAATTTTGCTTGAAATTCGTGAATCTGAAATTCATGATGAAGTGTTAAAAGAAGAAATTTATAAAGTGATTCACGATAGCTCCTTGAATGAAAAGCATGATTGCCATGATGTTATTATGAATTCTATTAATGTCAATTGTGTTAATGATATGAAAATCCCCAAGCTTGGGGATGCTAATTTTGCTATGTCCACTACTTATTGTAATGATCATGATTGGGGTGATAATGCTTCTTACGATCTTGAAATTTTATTTAAGCCTCATGATGAATATGTTTGTGATAATATTGAAAGTGGGTTTGGAAGAGTGTCAACTCTAGGTAAAAATAATACCACATATTTGGAGAATGTTCAGTCTTATGAAATCTTTGATAAAAGTGGGCTTGGAGAGGTCATGACTTTATTTGATAATCCCACTATTTTGGAAGAGTGTCAACTTTGCATGCATGTGGATCATGTAGAGAATATGTTATGTGGTAGCTATATTGTTGAATTTGAATATGATCCCACATGTAATTATTATGAGAGAGGAAAATATGGTTGTCGAAATTTTCATGTCACTAAATTACCTCTCGTTATGTTGAGATTGCTATTGTTTTTTTCTTCTTCCTTGCATATGCTAGTTTTTGCTTGTCTTGATAAATCTTTTCCCTATAAAATGTCTATGCATAGGAAGTATGTTAGACTTAAACTTGTTTTCACATGCTATATGATGCTCTCTTTGTGCTTCAATTTTTTGTCTTTCATGTGAGCATCATTAAAATTATCAACGCTAGCTAAAATGCTTTAAAGAAAAGCGTTTGTTGGGAGACAACCCAGTATTTTTTATTTTCTATTTTTAAGAGTTTATACAATATTACTTCTGTAATAATTGTTTTTAGTGTTTTAATTATTATTTGAGCCAAGCAAGACCTTTGGGATGCTTTGGTATATCGTTGATTTGATTTTGCTGAAAAAAAGAAACCTTTGTGTCTAGTAGCAGAATTGTTAAAATTCACTAGAGCATGGAAAAACTCTGATTTATTTACACAATATTGATATATGAATTGCCTAAGTTGTCCTAATTTTTCATAATTTTTGGAGTTACAGAAGTATGACTAATATTCGGGTCTTTACAGACTGTTCTGTTTTTGAAAGATTCTGTTTTCAATGTGTTGTTTGCTTATTTTGATGAATCTATGGGTAGTATCGGGGGGTATGAACCATGGATAAGATATAATATAGTAGATATAACACCAATATAAAATTGGAATGAGTTCACAACAGTACCTAAAAGTGGAGATTTGTTTTATCATACTAACGGATCTCACGAGTTTTTTGTTGAGTTTTGTGTTGTGAAGTTTTCAAGTTTTGGGTAAAGTTTTGATGTACTACGGAATAGGGAGTGGCAAGACCCTAAGATTGGGGATGCCCAAGGCACCCCAAGGTAATATTCAAGTACAACCAAGCATCTAAGCTTGGGGATGCCCCTAATGGGATCCCCTCTTTTGTCTTCAATCCATTGGTAAATTTACTTGAGGCTATATTTTTATTCACCACATGATATGTGTTTTGCTTGGAGCGTCTTGTATTATATGAGTATTTGCTTTTTAGTTTTCCACAATCATCCTTGCTGTACACACCTTTTGAGAGGGACACACATTAATCATGAATTTGTTAGAATAATCTATGTGCTTCACTTATATCTTTTGAGCTAGGTAGTTGCTCTAGTACTTCACTTATATCTTTTTAGAGCACGGCGCTGGTTTTATTTTGTAGAAATTGATGAACTCTCATGCTTCACTTATATTATTTTGAGAGTCTTAAAAATAGTATGTCAATTTGCTTAGGTTATGAATTTGGTCCTAATATGATGGGTATCCAAGAAGGATATAATAAAAACTTTCATAAAGAGCATTGAATATGTGAGAAGTTTGATTCCTTGCATTTGTTTTGAGATATAAAGATGGTGATATTAGAGTCATGCTATAGAGTAATTTTGGATTAGTAGAAATACTTGTGTTAAGGTTTGTGATTCCCGAAGCATGCACGTATGGTCTATCTTTATGCCATGAAGTTAGAGCATGATTTATTTTTGATTGTCTTCCTTATGAGTGGCGGTCGGGGACGAGCGATGGTTTTTTCCTACCAATCTATCCCCCTAGGAGCATGCGTATTAGTACTTTGCTTCGATGGCTAATAAATTTTTGCAATAAGTATGTGAGTTCTTTATGACTAATGTTGAGTCCAAGGATTATACGCACTCTCACCCTTCCACCATTGCTAGTCTCTCTAGTACCACGCAACTTTCGCCGGTACATTAAACCCACCATATACCCTTCCTCAAAATAGCCACCATACCTACCTATTATGGCATTTCCATAGCCATTATGAGATATATTGCCATGCAACTTCCATCGTTCTGTTCATTGTGACGCATACCATCATTGTCATATTGCTTTGCATGATCATGTAGTTGGCATAGTATTTGTGGCTTGGCCACCGTTCATATTTTTTATACATGTCACGCTAGATCATTGCACATCCCGGTACACCGCCGGAGGCATTCAAATAGAGTCATATCTTTGTTCTACTATCGAGTTGTAATTCTTGAGTTGTAAGTAAATAAAAGTGTGATGATCTAGAGCATTGTCCCATGTGAGGAAAAATGATGGAGGCTATGATTCCCCCACAAGTCGGGATGAGGCTCCGGACGAAAAAATAAAAAAAGAGCCCAAAGAGCCCAAAAGAAAAGAAAAATGAGAGAAAAAGAGAGAAGGGACAATGTTACTATCCTGTTGCCACACTTGTGCTTCGAAAATAGCACCATGTTCTTCATGATAGAGAGTCTCCTATTTTATCACTTTTATATACTAGTGGGAATTTTTCTTTATAGAACTTGGCTTGTATATTCCAATGATGGGCTTCCTCAAATTACCCTAGGTCTTCGTGAGCAAGCAAGTTGGATGCACACCCACTTAGTTTTCTTTTGAGCTTTCGTACACTTATAGCTCTAGTGCATCCGTTGCATGTCAATCCCTACTCACTTGCATCGATATCAATTGATGGGCATCTCCATAGCCCATTAATTTGCCTAGTTGATGTGAGACTTTCTCCTTTTTGTCTTCTCCTCACAACCTCCACCATACTCTATTCCACCTATTGTGCTATATCCATGGCTCACGCTCATGTATTGCGTGAAAGTTGAAAAAGCTTGAGAACATTAAAAGTATGAAACAATTGCTTGGCTTGTCATTGGGGTTGTGCATGATAAATACTTTGTGTCATGAAGATAGAGCATGACAATATTATATGATTTTGTAGGGATAATTTTCTTTAGCCATGATATTTTGAGAAGACATGATTGCTTTATTAGTATGCTTGAAGTATTATTGTTTTTTTGTCAATATTAAACTTTTTTCTGAATCTTATGGATCTGAATATTCATGCCACAATAAGAAAAATTACATTGATAAATATGTTAGGTAGCATTCCACATCAAAAATTCTTTTTTTATCATTTACCTACTCGAGGACGAGTAGGAATTAAGCTTGGGGATGCTTGATACGTCTCCAATGTATCTATAATTTTTTTTGTTCCATGCTATTATATTGTCTATCTTGGATGTTTTATATGCATTAATATGCTATTTTATATCATTTTTGGGGACTAACCTATTAGCCTAGTGCCCAGTGCCAGTTGCTATTTTTTCCTTGTTTTTGTCTTTTACAGAAAATCAATACCAAACGGAACGAAACTTTTTGAGGATTTTTCTTGGACCAGAAGACAACCATGAAGCTTCGGGAAGGGGATAGAAGACCCACGAAGTGGCCACAAGCCCTAGGGGCGCGCCCCAGGGGGGTGCCCCCTAGGCTTGTGGGCCCCTCATGGCTCTCCTAACCCTAATCTCTGCTCTATAAATACCCAAATATTCCCCTTACGTCAGAGGGCACACCAAAAATACTTTTTCACCGCTGCAAGCTTCTGTTCTCGTGAGATCCCATCTTGGGGCCTTTTCCGGCACTCTGCCGGAGGGGGATTCGATCACGGAGGGCCTCTACACCAACCTTGATGCCCTTCGGATGATGTGTGAGTAGTTTACCACAGACCTACGGGTCCATAGCTAGTAGCTAGATGGCTTCTTCTCTCTCTCTTTGATCTTCAATACAATGTTCTCCTCGATGTTCTTGGAGATCTATTCGATGTAATCTTCTTTTGCAGTGTGTTTGTTGAGATCTGATGAATTGTGGATTTATGATCATATTATCTATGAATATTATTTGAGTCTTCTCTGAACTCTTTTATGCATGATTAAGATAGCTTTGTATTTCTGTCCGATCTATCGATTTGGTTTGGCCAACTAGATTGGTTTTTCTAGCAATGGGAGAGGTGCTTTGTGATGGGTTCAATCTTGCGGTGTCCTCACCTAGTGACAGTAGGGGTAGCGAGGCACGTATTTGTATTGTTGCCATTAAGGATAAAAATATGGGATTTTTACCATATTGATTGGATCTATCCCTCTACATCATGTCATCTTGTTTAAGGCGTTACTCCGTTCTTGTTAACTTAATACACTAGATGCATGCTGGATAGCGGTCGATGTGTGGAGTAATTGTTGGAAATATGCCCTAGAGGCAATAATAAAGTGGTTATTATTATATTTCCTTAATCATGATAAAGGTTTATTATTCATGCTAGAATTGTAATTATTGGAAACTAAAATACATGTGTGAATACATAAGCAAATACCAAGTCCCTGGTATGCCCCTACTAGACTAGGTCGTTGATCAAAAGATGGTTAAGGTTTCCTGACCATAGACATGAGTTGTCATTAGATAACGGGATCACATCATTAGGAGAATGATGTGATGGACAAGACCCATCCGTTAGCTTAGCATATGATCGTTCAGTTTATTGCTACTACTTTCTTAAATGTCAAATACATATTCCTTCGACCATGAGATCATGCAACTTCCGGATACCGGAGGAATACCTTGTGTGCTATCAAACATCACAACATAATTGGGTGATCATAAAGATGCTCTACAGGTATCTCTGAAGGTGTCTGTTGAGTTGGTGTGAATCGAGATTGGGATTTGTCACTCCATATGATGGAGAGGTATCTCTAGGCCCTCTCGGTAATACAACATCACAAGAAGCTTGCAAGCAAAGTGACTAAGGAGTTAGTTACAATGTATTACGGAACGAGTAAAGAGACTTACCGGTAATGAGATTGAACTAGGTATGAAGATACCGACGATCGAATCTCGGGCAAGTAACATACCGACGGACAAAGGGAACTACGTATTTGTCATAAAGGTTTGACCGATAAAGATCTTCGTAGAATATGTAGGAACCAATATGGGCATCCAGGTCCCGCTATTGGTTATTGACCGGAGAAGCATCTCGATCATGTCTACATCATTCTCGAACCCGTAGGGTCCGCACGCTTAATGTTCGTTGATGACATAGTATTATATGAGTTATGTATGTTGGTGACCGAATGTTGTTCGGAGTCCCGGATGAGATCACGGACATGAAGAGGAGCTCCGGAATGTTCCGGAGGTAAAGATTGATATATAGGATGATATGGTTGGCCCAAGGGGTAAGGCCCACGGAGCTTGAGGTTGGTGCAAAAGGAAGTTTTGCGGAGGTCAGGGACCAGACGCCGAGGACCATGGCGTCTGGTACTGAAAACCGAGAAGGACTCTTCATTGCGTTCCAAACCGACTTTGAGGAGGCTCTTTCTCCAAGAAACGACCCCAGGGCTCAACATATAAATAGAGGAGCAGGGCTAGCCCCTGGGGGACACCACAATTCACCAAGCCGTGTGCCGGTGCCCCCTCTCCCTCTAGTTCGTCCTTCGTCCTAAATCTGTTGTGCTTGGCGAAGCCCTGCGAAAATAGTTTCACCACCACCGTCACCACACCGTTGTGCTGCCGGAACTCATCTACTACTTCGCCTCTCTTCCTGGATCGAGAAGGCGAGGACGTCATCGAGCTGAACGTGTGCTGAACGTGGAGGTGACGTATGTTCGGTACTTGATCGGGATGGATTGTGAAGGTGTACGACTACATCAACCGCGTTGATAAACTCTTCCACTTAGCAATCTACAAGGGTATGTAGATGCTCTCCCCCTTTCGTAGCTATACATCTCCATGGATATATCTTGCGTGTGCGTAGATATTTTTTTGTTTTCCATGCAACGTTCCCCAACAGTAATAGTAGTAGATGCAGGCAGGAGTCGGTCTACTTGTCACGGACGTGATGCCTATATTCATTTGCCTTAGATATTGTCATAACTTTGTGCTTTTCTATCAATTGCTCAACAGTAATTTGTTCACCCACCGTATGTGTTCTTTCAAGAGAGAAGCCTCTAGTGAAAACTATGGCCCCCGGGTTTATTTCTCATCATATATTTTCAGATATATAAAACCAAAAACCCAAAAATACCTTGCTGCAATTTATTTATATTTACTTTATTTTGCCTTTTATTTATATTTTATATCTATCTCTATCAGATCTCACTCTTGCTAGTGACCGTGAAGGGATTGACAACCCCTTTTTCGCGTTGTGTGTAAGTGTTTGTCAGTTTGTGCAGGCATCTATTGGGGACTTGCTTGTGCCTCCTACTGGATTCATACCTTGGTTCTTAACTGAGGGAAATACTTATCTCTACTTTGTTGCATCACCCTTTCCTCTTCAAGGGAAAAATCAACGCAAGCTCAAGATGTAGCAGGGAGGCGTTGGGGGCAGCCCCCCTTTGACCCTTGCCCGTTACCTCTCCCAACTCCTCCCACGTTTCACCGGTACGCGCTTGGCAAAGCCCTGCTGGAGTTCCGCTGCCACCACCACCACCACGCCGTCGTGTTAGTTCAGATCTCATCTACCTCCTCTCCCTCCCTTGCTGGATCAAGGAGAGGATGCCACTGAGCCGTACGTGTGCTAAACTCGGAGGTGCCGCACGTGCGGTACTTGGATCGGATTGGATCTCGACGCGAGTATGACTATGCCAACCACGATCTCTGGATCGTTAACGCTTTCGATCTACAAGGGTATGTAGACACCACTCCCCTCCCGTTGCTATACATCTCCTAGATTAGATCTTGGGTGTTCATAGGATTTTTTTTTTTATTTTCATGCTTCATTCCCCATCATATCCCACCATGGCCATCGCCCACGAAGGACTTGCCTCGCTCAGGTAGATCTTCATGAAGTAGGCAATCTCGTTGCCCTTACAAACTTCTTGGTTCGACTCCACATCATGTCGGAGGCTCCCAAGCGGCACCTAACCAATCTAGGAGACACCACTCTCCAAAAAGGTAATAGATGGTGTGTTGATGATGAACTCCTTGCTCTTTTGCTTCAAATGATAGTCTCCTCAACACTCAACTCTCTCTCACACAGATTTGGCTATGGTGGAAGAAGGATTTGAGTGGAAAGCAACTTGGGGAAGGCTAGAAATAAGGGTAGGAATGGAATCTCTTGATCTCAACACATGAGCATGTGGTTTTCTCTCACAAAATGAATGGTGAAAGTGTAGGCATGTTCTAATGGCTTTCCTCAATGAGGAAGAAGAGGTGGAGGGGTATATATAGTCTTCACACAAAATCCAGCCATTACACACTTTTGACCCATCTCGGTGGCACCGATCAGAAAACTCGGTGGCACCAATCTGTGTAAAAATATGAACATTAGGAATCTCGGTGGGACCGACGGGAACAACTCGGAGGGACCGATGTGCAAGGGCTTAGGGAAAACCTCGTCTCGGTGGCACCAATTGCATCATCTTGGTGGGACTGAAGTGAAGCAATAAGGCAACAGAGAGTTAGTCAAGCCATCTCGGTGGGACCGATTGCAATTCTCGGTGGGACGAAATAATTACAATAAGCAACAGAGAGCTGGCAAGGCCATCTCGGTGAAACTGAGATCCATATCGATGGATCCGAATTGTTAGGGTTTGGCAGTGGCTAGGTCTAGATGAACTCGGTGGCTTTGGATAGGAAATATCGGTGGGGCCGAGTTGGAATGTAGGGTTCGGAGAATTTGGATGGAGAAAATGGTTGAGGGTTTTGGAGCAATATCACTAAGCACTTGAGCAACAAGATCATTAAGCAACACCTCATCCCCTTTTAGTAGTATTGGCTTTCCTATGGACTCAATGTGATCTTGGATCACTTAAACAAAGATGAAGATTCTTGAGCTTTTTGCCAATCCATTTCCTTAGCATTTTGAGGGGTCCACATCTCTAGTCCTTGCCATGCCAATCATTGAACATCTTGAAATATTTATCTTGAATGGACATTAGTTCAATGCGGTATATGTTGTTATGAATTACCAAAACCACCCGGGGATTAGTTGCACTTTCAATCTCCCCCTTTTTGGTAATTGATGACAACATATAGATCAAAGCTTCGACAAAGGATAAAAGGAATGAAATGCATTGTCGCTTTGAGAAGTATGTGATAAGCAAGAGCTCCCCCTAAATTTGTGCATTATTAAAAATTTGCTTTTGAATGCAAAAGCACAATCGATTAGGATCATGTGTAACTTTTCCATGCCACATACAACTTGGTGGAGTGCACAAAATGATATGAATGGAATAGTATGCATGCATCACCAAACACAAGTGAATGATCATACAAAAATAATGATAAGATAACCATTAAGCATCACGTAAGGCATAGTATGATCAAGCACAACCAACGTAGTATCTCACAAGCATAATAACCAAAGTAGCATAAACCAAATGGTAGCAAGAGCTCAAGAAAAACCAATGAGAAAAAAGCAAGACACTCTCTCACTCAAAGCCTAATGATCTATACATATTCTCCCCCTTTGGCAACAAGTACCAAAAAGCTTGAATAAGCATAGGACTATGCGGCTCTCTAGGCACGATCCTCGATAGCTCTTGAAGGTGACTTCTGGCCGGTGGCTCTGGTGTGCATGGATGGCGTTGAGAGAAGAGCGCCCGCAAAAGCTTCGTCTGAAGTTGGCTGGACAGGTGGAGTAGAGACTGGAGGTGGCACTGTGGAAGTAGCAGCAGGTGCATAAGATGTAGCTCTCGTGTCTGGAACATGCACTGCAGCAGACCTGGATGCCCTAGGCACTGTCTGAAACCTGTGAGTTGTTGGTAAATCATCTCCACTGTCCTCATCTGCAGCAGCTCTGGCTGCATCAACATCTTCCTTTAGCTTCGTCACAACTGACTGAACCTCAGTGATCTTTACATGAAGATCATATATCTTAGCCTCGACCACCCACTCTAAGCTTTCCTGGTTTATGGAAATGTTGGCCAAAATCTTCTCAATCCTCAGGGTAGTTTCAAGCAGATATGCCATTTGATCATTCTTTGTCTTGAGGTTGGCTATGGGAGCATTGGTGCTTATGCCTTCTGTGTTGATTTAGCTTCAGCAGCTGCCTAGATCCTCTCTTGTGCCTCAACAGATGTAGGGTGTGAAGAATCCATCACCATCACGTTATCTTCAAACTCTGGAAACAAGGGTAGATGCTCATAATTAGAAGATAAGTGCTCATTCCAACCTTGGATTTGATGAGCAGCTGAATGTGCGGAGCAAATCCACATGATCTCTTTTGGTCAACTGCGGTTCTCTTGACTGTCTCAACTAGCAGGCTCATGACCTTGAATTTCTGCGGTGTATCAAACAAATGTAGCAAGTTTATGGAGTGGCCACGGATCATCTTGTCATCTCCAGACTTGGGCAATAGAGTGTGCCTCAAGATTCTGTTGGTGGTGGCCAAACCAGCAACAAGTGCTTCACTAAACCAAGCTTATGAGTTTCCATGTCATCTTCAGGAATAGGCTTTTACATGTTATCCATTGAGTTGTGATCCATCTTTGGATTTGCACAGACATCAATGTCATTCTCCTTCTCTTCTGGAGTATCAAGAAGATCAGCCCATTCAGAGATAGTTGACTAGTATTTATGTCCCTCAGTCATCCACACTATGTTGCCATCTGGATAAAAGTGTGCAGTGGAATAGAATTGCATTACCATCTCATCATTCCACTTTGTGAGCTTCTTGCCAACAAAGTCATCAACACCTGCACTCTTGAAACTTTCATGTACATGGGGGAAGTTGTCCACATTTGCATCAATGTACTTCCAATATACCCATTTCATATCACTGACTATTGGCTTCTTGTCAAGCAACATTGTCTCATAGAAGTCTTATTGCTCTCTGGTGTGGAAACAGTAGTCACAGGTAGTTCTCCGCTTGGCAGCATATGGATCAATCAATCTCCACTGGTGCAAGCCTTTGTCCTTTCTCAACTTCATATTTTCTGCAATTGGATGAGCGTTGTCATGTTCTGGAATCTTGGGTCTCAACTTCCTGAGCACTAGTGGCTCAACCTCAATCTCAACTTCAGGCACTAGGGCCTTGTTCTTCTCACTAGCAGAAATGTTTCTTATTGATCTTTTAGGTGCAGGACCTTTGGTCTTGGACTTGGGCTTGGAGGGGACAGCAGACTTCATAGCATCAGACATGAGCTTCTGAGTCTTGGTTGGAGGTGCTTCAGCTGCTGGTTCCTCATCATCATCATCATCATCCACCATGGAAGGTTTGCCAATTACACGAGCAGTTGTCTTCCTGGGCCTTTTCTTCTTTCCTGAAGCTGCTGTTTCTGAGTCACTTGGCTCCTCAAGTGTAAATGTCATGGTCTCTCTTGGAGCTGTGGCTTTGTCAGACTTGGACAAAGGAACTTTCCTCACACCAGTTCTATCTTTGGCACTTGGCCTGGTTCTAGCAGATGTACCATACTCTTTCCTTAGCACAACCTTCTTCTTGGATGTGGCCTCACTAGCCACAAAGTCTTCATCCTCATCATCTCAGGTTCTCTTCCTTCTTTCCCTGGTGGCAGCTTTGGGCAGTTCTGGTGAGCTTCTCACTCCTTCATAGTAGCTTCCCTCTGGACTGGATCCTTCACTAAGGTCCTCATGCTGCTCAAAAACGTTCTGGCTATCACTGGCACTAGACATCTTGCAAGCAGACCCTGTGAATAGATAGGTATGAGTAGAGTAGATGAGTCAACACAAAAAGCAGATGATTTTGCAAAAAAAAATTGAGTTCAAATCTTAGTTCTAAGTTTTCTCAGAATGCATTTTGGATCTACCGAGTTGGTCATTTCGGTGATACCGAAGCACTCAACAGAACCAAAACACACCATCTCAGTCAAACCGAGATGCGGTTCGGTGTCACCGAGATACTAGGGTTTCACTGAAACTTTACTTTCGGTTTCACCGATTAGCACTTCTCGGTGGCACCAAGACGTACTAGTGCAATGGCCAGAGCCAAATCGGTGACTCCGAAAATTCCTAATCGGTCGGCTCGAGATGCTTTCGGCGAAAACCTAAACCTAAATCTTTTGCTCAAAACTAATCTATGGAATTTGCAGTGAAATAGGAAGTTTCAATTCATGGCAAGATTAATGGCAATCCATCCGTGCATTGAATCAGAATTTGGAACACGGAGGGGGTCGAATCTCACCCTAACTTGGTGGAGATCCTCTACGGCGGCAACGGCGAGGAAGATTCCGTTGATGATGACGGATTCCGGCGGCGAGAGCACATAGGAGACAAGAGCGACAATCTGAAGACCAAGGCGAGGGCAGCAACAGGGTATGGGGGTTGTGACGTTTGAAGAAATTTTCAACGTACGGGCCGCGGAGAATATATATCCATGTGCTGTCGGTGGCTCCGAGTGGAACAACTCGGTGGCATCGATATGTGTAACTGCTAGCAGTATAGCACATCAGTGACTCCGAAATGTTCAATTTGGTGACACCGAGATGAAAACCTAGATCAATCTAAATGATTTTGGTTTGACCGAGTTTGAGTGAGTTGGTCCAACCGAAATGCATAAAGAAGGTCTTGGAGTTTAGTCTTTCTCAGATCGGTGACTTCGAGTGTGCCCCACCCGGAGGGTCCAAAAATGACTTGTTCATTTTTGTCATGTAGCATGAAAAGAGTTCGAGACAAGAAAAGCATAGATAGCTAAAGAATGTTCTTAGGCATTCTTGTACATCCACTTGGCCAGAAAACCAAGACAATCAAAACAATAAATGGATGTCCTCGAATGGAGAAAATATGCAAACCAACATGCTCGCACAATAAAATAGCAAATGAAATATGTGTCAAACATGCACAACCAATTCTAGCATCTATCAAGCAAATGGAGATAACTAGGTCATCTATATATGAGTATATTGACTTAGGAGTCAAATGAGAACATTTGATCATAGGTCATACTCATCGTTTAAGCACAAGTGGGTTTACCACTTTTACATAAAGCATTAATGTGTTCACACCATTAGAGTTGCTTTAGCTCAATTTTTAGAGCAAAGCTCCCCCTAGATGTGATATCCCCCCAAGGAGGGATGAACTAACCTTGGGTTTTGTCGATGATGACTTCATGTAGATAGTGAAGATGTGTATGCTCAATGTTGATGTAGTCCATCAGGAGTTCGGAGCAATCCTTTGGAGTTTTGCACTTTTAATACTTACATGGGTTAGTCCCACAAGGAACATACAAGGATATCCATAGACATAGAGTGAATTACACATATGATGATGTCCATGAAAGCATTAGGTTACCTTGTCTCTTGTCTTACCAACAAGAGGGTTTGTGACTCCATGATCTTAGTGCAAGATGTGAAAGTTGATTGCACACGTCCTTGCCAAAATGAATATGAGTGAAGTATGTTGGCGGAGTCACCCTCAAGAACACTCTAGTTCTTCTTCTTTGGGACCCACATCAACTTGATGGGAATCCTTGGAGTTGTAGTTGAACTTGATGATGTAGAGCTTTAAGTAGTCTTGGGAACCCACTTGACCATGGCTTTAGGTGCTTCTTCAAATGAGTCAATCTCCTCTTGAAGCTTGTCTTTGCCCTTTAGCTTGTGGTCTTGTGGTGAAAGATCATCTTGAGCTTGTGTTCCCTCAAAAGAAGTGGGGTCATACTTCTCTTGTTGAGGAACAAACTTTGTCTTGGGGTATTGATCTTTTTCCCATTCAACTCCATTGGCATTGAACTTTTGTTCAAAACCAACATCTTGATTCTTCCAGTGCCTTCCTTGCTTGCGTACAATTTCCTCAAATTGCTTACTCTCGGCAAGACTCTTGTAAACACCTTTCTCTATAATTCCCTTCAATAAGCTATTTTCTTGCTCAAGTGTAACTTGGCTAAGAGAATCATTAGTGGAATCAAGAGAATTACTAGAAGCAACAATGTTGGATTTAGCACGGTTATTGTTACTACTAGAAGAAGAATCTTTCTTGCTCTTGTTGCTAGATTTTACTTGTGGCATATAAGTAGACAAGAGAAGACGTTTGGCAATGTAAGAAGAACTCTTCTTTCAAAGATTATCATTGATAGCTTTTAGAAACTCATGCTCTTGCTCTAAATTTAGCTTCTCGAAGCGTAGCTTCTCATGTGTTCTTAGGAGTTGTCTATGATCCTCTTGAGTTGTTTCATAAGCTAACTTAAGAGTGTCTAGTTCTTTAGTTAGACGCTCAATCTCCTTCTTATCATTGTCATTCGTTTCATCTTGATTAGCATGATTACTAGCAAATTCATTATAGTCTTCATCACTAGTTTTGTCAACAAGTAAATCATCATCACCTAGCAAATCATCTTCATCAATATTGAAATCAAGATACTCGGGGTGTGATACCTTGGGGCCTTTAGCCATGAAGCATCTTCCAATTCCTTCATTTGGTGAATCAAATATGTCGTGGGAGTTGGATGATACTAGAGCAAGTCCGGCAACACCTTCATCTTGAGTATATTCGGAGTTGGAGTGATAGCTTCTCTCGGAGTAGTTGACGGAGTCGGAACCGGTGACCCATACAGCAACATGATCTTGATGTCTTCATCTTGTGTAGCTCTTTCATGACTTGTCTTTCCTTTTTGAATCCTTGCTTCTTCGAGAGGGTCTTCATTCATAATGATCATCTCTACTCCTTCTCTCTCTCTCTCAGAGGTGTTTCATCTCTTCTACTCCTCCTTTTTGGTGAGTCTTCTCTTTTCTTGTAGGGAGCCGTTCACTCATTGGAATAGTGTCTGGGTCTTCCACAATTGTAGCAATTACGGTCATGACTAGAAGATCTTTTCTCATTGTAGGACCTTGACTTGGAGGTTCTATCTTTGCTTCTACTCTTGTAGAATTTGTTAAAGTTCTTCACCATTAAGCTCAATTCTTCATTGGAGACTAGCTTGTCACTTGATGTTGTAGGAGCGTCTCTTGAAGCTTTGTATGCACCACTTGACTTGTTGTGGAGCTCTTCCTTATCCTTGAGTGACATCTTATGAGCAACAATTCTACCAATGAATTCTGTGGGCTTGAGATCTTTGTAGTTGGGCATCATTTGGATCAATGTGCACACGGTATCATATTTCCCATCCAAAGCTATAAGGATATTCTTGATGATGAATTTGTCAGTCATCTCTTCACTCCCTAAGCCGGCAATCTCATTTGTGATGAGAGTAAGCCTAGAGTACATTTCAGCGGCTCCTTCACCATCGTTCATCCTGAACTTGTCAAGTTGACTTTGAAACACATCCAAATTGGATTCCTTGACGGACTCGGTACCTTCGTGCATATCAACCAAAGTATCCCAAATTTCCTTTGTGTTCTCAAGACGGCTGGTTTTTTTGAATTCCTCAGGGCATAATCCATTGAAGAGAATATCACAAGCTTGAGCATTGTATTGCAACATCTTCAATTCTTCCGCGGTCGCTTCATGATCCGGTTCTCTACCATCTTCAAAGAATTCACCTTGCAAGCCAATACGAACAATAGCTCAAACAGCGGGGTTATGACCAAGAATATGCATTTTCATCTTATGCTTCCAACTAGCAAAATTTATACCATCAAAATAAGGACCTCTACGATGATAGTTACCCTCACTAGACGCCATACTCTCCTAGGTTGTGAAACCAAGGCTATGATCACCAAAGCAATGGAAATCAAGGCTAACGGAGACCACAGCTCTGATACCACTTTTAGGATCGAAAGTATGTCTAGAGGGGGGATGATTAGACTACTTAACAAATAAAAACCTAGACTTTTCCCAATTTTAATTGTAGACAGATTTTAGCAATTATGACAAGTCAAGCAATCAACCTACACATGCAATTCTAAGAGTATAGCAGCGGCAAGTAAAACATTGCATATGAAGATAAAGGGAAGGGTTTGGAAAAGGCAAACGCAATGGGGAACACGAAGATTTTTGGCGTGGTTCCGATAGGTGGTACTATCGTACATCCACGTTGATGGAGACTTCAATCCACGAAGGGTAATGGTTGCGCGAGTCCACGGAGGGCTCCACCCATGAAGGGTCCATGAAGAAGCAACCTTGTCTATCCCACCATGGCCATCGCCCACGAAGGACTTGCCTCACTCGGGTATATCTTCACGAAGTAGGCGATCTCCTTGCCCTTACAAACTTCTTGGTTCAACTCCACATCATGTTGGAGGCTCCCAAGTGACACCTAACCAATTAGGAGACACCACTCTCCAAAAGGTAATAGATGGTGTGTTGATGATGAACTCCTTGCTCTTGTGCTTCAAATGATAGTCTCCCCAACACTCAACCCTCTCTCACAAATTTGGCTATGGTGGAAGAAGGATTTGAGTGGAAAGCAACTTGGGGAAGGCTAGAAATCAAGGTTCAAATGGTAGGAATGGAATATCTTGATCTCAACACATGAGTAGGTGGTTTTCTCTCAGAAAATGAATGGTGAAAGTGTAGGCATGTCCTAACAGCTTTCCTCAATGAGGAAGAAGGGGTGGAAGGTATATATAGCCTCAACACAAAATCTAACCGTTACACACTTTTGACCATCTTGGTGGCACCGATCAGAAAACTCAGTGGCACCGATCTATGTAAAAATATGAACATTAGGAATCTCTGTGGGACCGACGGGAATAACTCAGAGGGACCGATGTGCAAGGGCTTAGGGCAAACCTTGTCTCGCTAGCACCGATTGCATCGTCTCGGTGGGACCGAAGTGAAGCAATAAGGCAACAGAGAGTTAGTCAAGCCATCTCGGTGGGACCAATTGCAATTCTCGGTGTGACCGAAATAATTGCAATAAGCAACAAAGAGCTGGCAAGGCCATCTCGGTGAGACCGAGATCCATATTGGTGGATCCGAATTGTTAGGGTTTGGCAGTGGCTAGATCCAGATGAACTCGCTGGCTCCGGATAGGAAATATCGGTGGGGCGGAGTTGGCATATAGGGTTTGGACATATTATGATGGAGAAAGTGGTTGAGGGTTTTGGAGCAATATCACTAAGCACTTGAGCAACAAGATCGTTAAGCAACACCGCATCCCCTTTTAATAGTATTGGCTTTCCTATGGACTCAATGTGATCTTGGATCACTTAAACAAAGATGAAGAGTCTTGAGCTTTTTGCCAATCCATTTCCTTAGCATTTTGAGGGGTCCACATCTCTAGTCCTTGCCATGCTAATCATTGAACATCCTGAAATATTTATCTTGAATGGACATTAGTTCAATCAGGTATATGTTGGTATGAATTACTAAAACCACCCGGGGATTAGTTGCACTTCCACAAAGTATAAGCCGTAAACTTTCTTGAAAACTAACAAACTATGTTCTCAGCCAATAATGCAATTGCAAATCATCATCTTTTCAGGAAGGGTCTCATGTTGATAACCCACAAGTATAGGGGATCGCAACAGTTTTTGAGGGTAGAATATTCAACCCAAATTTATTGATCCGACACAAGGGGAGCCAAAGAATATTCGCAAGTATTAGTAGTTGAGCTGTCAATTCAACCACCCCTAAAAGACTTAATATCTGTAGCAAAGTATTTAGTAGCAAAGTAGTATGATAGTAACGGTAACAGTAGCAAAAGTAATAGTAGCAGTTTTGTAGTGTTTGTAACAGCAACAACGAAAGTAACTTAGCAAGGATCAATATGTGAAAAGCTCGTAGGCATTGGATCAGGGATGCATAATTGTGTTGGATAATATTCATCATATAGCAGTCATAACCTAGGGCGACACAGAACTAGCTCCAATTCATCAATGTAATGTAGGCATGTATTTCGTATATAATCATACGTCACTACTGTAGGATGCTGCTAACGCGACACTACGATCAGAGACCCTTTGACGAAACTATGTGCGATGCATTACTCGCAAACGGTGATGTAAAAAACCCGTCAAAAAAGATGCAAAATGTTTGCGATGGCGAATACATCAAACACGGTTCAGATTTTAGATGCATGTGTGATGCGGGGCATACGGTTCACTCCGATGAACTGTTTGCGATGAGGCAGAACAACAGAAACGGGCAGCCAGAGGAAAGTGTGTGCGATGTACGGCATACAGTTCACTCGGATTAACTATTTGTGATTACGCAACAGAATAGAAACGGTCAGCCATATCAAGGCGTGTGCGATTGACGGCATACAGTTCACTCGGATGAACTATTTGTGATTAGGCGGAACAAAAGGAATGGTCAGCCAGACCAAGGTGTGTGCGATAGAGGGCAAACAGTCCACTCGGATGAACTGTTTGCGTTGAGCGAAGAGAACGGAAACGGTTCAATTTAACAAGATATGTGTGATACGCGGCAAACAGGTCTGTAATCAGAAATGTGTGCGAAGATTGATAATAACACAGACGATTGCTGCTAATAAGACATGTGTGTTGTGCGATGGGATTGCATACAGAACAACAACAACATATATATATATATATATATATATACACACACACACACACACACACTTATAAGGACATGGCTGCATAACCAAATTAAACATCAAATTACGTAGGTGGCTACTACACACATGACATTTCCACACGCCAAGTAAACTATTAAATGCATAATTACATAGGTGGCAACTACACACATGACATTTCCACACACCAAAGTAGACCGTATATTACATGCATAATTAACTAGGATAAACGATCATCTGATCATCATCTACTCCTTGTGACGCTTGCCGCTACTGCTCTACTTGTGGCTCGATCCGGCCGCGTCGATTTTGGGAACGAGGCACTTCCTCATGTCAATGATCTGCCTATGCATCTCGTAGCATGCGTACATGCTCTTAGCCGTGAACCTGAGGTGAGGTTCATCCAGTTGCCGCACCCAGGCCCGGTGCCAGGATACGGGACTTGTTCTGTTGGCATCCTGCTTCATCTTTTTGTAGTAGGGGTCGATGATGGCCGAGGCGAGTTCAACCAGGGAGTCCTTCTTCGTGCTGCCCCAGACCCTGTAGTGGTCACGGATTTCGACAAGGTTCTTGCAGGCCAAGCCCGGAACCATGAGCGCTTTTACATCGTCGAAGGTTTCCACCGTAGCGAACTTGTAGTCGGTGTTGTTGACAAACCTGGCGAAACGGTCGCAAGGCTCTGTGGCCATGCAGTAGTGGTAGATGAGGACATGATGGTGCATGCACAACTGGGTGACGGCAACCTTCTGATCTTTGCCGGGACGACCGCTGGTGTACTGGAGGTCGATGCCGACCACCATGTACTTGTCTCGAGCAAGCAACTGCTCCACGGTGTTGATGTAGTCCTCCACCACGGCCGAGTCAATGGTGTACACCACCGAGAGATCTGTCTCCCTCGCGTGGGTCTCCACTTTATGCTCGCCGAACTCCATTGGAGCGCCGCTAGATATCCTCTCTGTATGTGTCGTCATGGGTGTGCTTGTTGTGTTGTGGGGCGAGATCGAAAGGCTGAAGAGACTAAGGTTATAATGGCCGCAGGAATTAATGGGGAAGCCGGACGGCCTGGAATATCCGCATGCCCGGATGGCAGTTCTAATTTGGAGCGCGTAACTCCATCGTGTCGCACATAACTGCATCGTGGCCATGCGCGCGGCGCAACCGCATGCATATGGGCCCCCCAACATGATCGTGCGTAGGCCCCAACCGCTGGCAGAGCGCGCGCGCAGGGACGCGAGAAGAGCACCCCGTGGTGCCTCAACGGTGAGCAACCATATATATGCATATAGCAGTTGAATACGCAAGGAAAAGATGTCCACAAGCCGAGCGTGTGTAGGTCCGCCAGTAGAGCGCGCCGACGGACGCGAGCAGAGCACGCCGCGGCGCCTAACGGCGAGCACAGCGCACTGCGGTGCCTAACGGCGAGCAGAGCACGCCGAGGGACGCGAGCAGAGGCCGGCACAATGATACGTGGCAAATAAGACGAATTGTGCGAGCGATGGCAGAGACATCAAGCGCGAATCAGATTAGAGTTGCGTGTGCGATACGTGGCATACAGTTGATCCATCCGAGCTGTTTGTGATGGAATAATCTGTGTGTGTTGTGTGCAAACGCTTCCTAGTATATAACCATTTGCGATTGACAAATTCATCACCGATGGGTTATCTAGTGTGGTCCATGTGCGATGTGATATGCTCTGTCTGCACAACATCTATGCTCTGTGTACAAAAGAACAACATATATATACTTATAACAGGCCATGATTGGAAAACCAAATTAAACATCCAATTACGTTATATAACAAATACCATAAATACTGCAAGGTTCAAATTCCAGCATTACAAGGCCCAAATTCAAAGATTACAAGGTTTAAACTATTCAGACACATAAAATTCATCTTCTTCAGAATCTTTTTCATGCATTATTTCTGCGAAAGGATTAGCCACCGAGAAGTCATATAGCGGCTCGATACAGTGACTTCCGAATAATCTGTCATATGAAGTTACAAACTGAAATTCAGCTTGTGCAGAACCTTTTCCATTCAGCTGTAGACACATGTGCTCTTTAGCAATCCATTCACTTCTGCACAGTAAATATAGGGCAAACCTCATTACCTTGAGCAACCTTGCTTTCTCAACAAAGAACCTAGCGAATTTAATTTCTGGTGTGGTGCCTCGGTACTTGTTAAAAGTAATTTTTGTGAGATGAAGATTAAGGCATTCAATGGGATTGTTATATTCCCCAACATTTTCTACTTTCGGGCCTGCTAGTATCTGCAAACGAAGACAACATATTAGTGCCTAGCTGCAGATTTGAACACTTCGGGCCTCTTTGATTTGCAGGATTTCTAAAATACACGAAAAGAGTGAAATGCCACCTTCAATCTTTCATGATAAACTTTTTATCACGAAAGCATGTCGGGTGAAGGAATAAAACGCATACAACACTAGCATCTCAAAAAATATATGTATTGAAATCCTCCAAATTTCCTTTAGAAATCATTCTACATTTGTCATTGTAATCATGGGTAAAAGTAACAAAAAATTAAGCTCCGTTGTGGTTAACAATTAACAGGAAAGGAGCATCACCTCGATGTATAGCTTCTCCGTGCAAGGAAAGCATCTAAGGAATCTAACAACTTCATCCAGATCAGGGCCGACAGATTGTAGTGCCAAGATCTTCACTGTGCGCAGAGGCCGGGTCAAGCTTGTGGGAATCATTTTCTGGATGACAGGCGAACATATAGATCAACAACAATTAGATAAAATGTGTTGTCCAATAATATATAAGAAGGAGAAGAAGAAGACTGTTGTACCTGAACCGATAATGATCCAGTAACAAGTTCGTTGAATTCAGCACATGAATAGCCCAACAATGGCAATTTCGGTGCGTGAGTGACCCTGGTTCTTGCTTGACCTAATTTATCAAGTACATACAATCTCTCGAGGAAAGGCGCATTCTCAATGACAATATCGTGAAACACCTCAACTGACAGCCTTGGGCGGCGCCAGCAATGAACATAAATCACACGGACATTTGTCGAGGTGATGTGGAGGCTACTGAACCCATCCATCGCATGAAGATGAAGGTACTCGAGCGCTGTACAACCGATGAGCAGGCACTCCAAATCATCCTTCGAGATGCGGACGTCAATGAGCTCAAGGTGCTTAAGTTTAGGGAGATGAAGAGCGCGCACGGCATCGATCCGGGGGAAAATGCACCGCCTGAATGTAGCGCGGTGCAACGTGGGCGCGAGGCGGAGCACGGACGGCGGCGGCGAGCAAGGACGTCCAGCATGAAAGCTGAGCTCCTCGAGCCGATCCAGGGCTGGGGATAGGAACCAGTAGTGCAACCTGGGTTTGGTCTTGTTGCGGGGACTAAGCCTGCCGATAGCAAGGCGTCTGACCGGCCCAGGGTGCGTGGCGAGGACGTGGGACAATGCGTCGAGGCGTTGCTGCTCCCCGCTACAGAACTCGTGGTCGACGATGAGGTCCAGGGGGTGGAGTGCCAGATGGGGCGCCACCTTCGCGAGAGGACAGTGGTCCGCACGCCATATTTGATGGGGAGGTGGGATATGATGGTTACCAACATCTCGTCGGGGAGGCTGCTGATGAAGTCCATGTTCGCCGGAGGCTCTTGCGGTTCTGGCTCGACCCGCCCCCGCTTGTTGGCCGGCTCATCCTCCATCTCGCAGCAGGCGGCGATCCTCGGCGGTGGTGCTTGTAGATGAGAACAGAGGACTATTCTATGTACCTTCCCGAGGCAGCCAAAACAAAAGTCCAAAACCAGCAATAAATTGTAGCGCTCGCGGCGTGCGCGGCGGACTGCTCATAGTCGTCCCGTCTAATCAAACAGCTGCCCGCGGTAGTAAATGGTTAGTTGAACACCCATGGTTGGACTAATACGACCATTTGCGATAATAACGTGGTGGCTATTTGTTAAAAATGCCTAGGAAAATCAATGTATAAAAAGGCGAAACGAACCCTGAATAATTTCATATGTTTAGCACAGTTGCATGTTGCCTCTGTAAAATAAATCAAGGCGGGAAGATACAACGTATGTTGTTTCGCACACAAATCATGTGACCAAGTTCCCTCTCGGAACCATGAGGCTTCTTGATAGAAGGTCCGGTTTGTATGAAAGAAAATATGGGTCAAAGCCTAGTTGAAAAGGGCAGCAATATCTAACCCCAGCTTACAGACGGTACAAAAGCACGATGATTAATTGTTCATCCGGTTTACACAAAATCCAGATTGAACAGGACAATAACAACTAACTCAACCAAAGTTTTCGGCAGTCACAATCAAATGGATCGGTCTGATCCATAAAATCAAGATCCTGGACCAGAAAATCTACTAGTACATGAAGACAAGTTGTTGTAAATAGAGGTCGAGCATGTTCAGAAGCCCTTTTGTCCACCTGAAACTTCTTTTTATGCTGTTCAACGTGTCCATCTGTGAGAAAGTTTTTGTTAAAAAACTTAATCCTCATGGACAATAGTACTCTCGCATTCAACAGGAAGAATGTGACAAAGCTAGTGTTTGCATGGTTGGATGCATATCCTTCCAGCGTTATTGTCCTCAAACGAATGTCATGAGAACTGAGAAAATCCCGGTGCTTCTTATGCCACCGATTGGTTATACCTTTTTGTCCATGTCCTTTAGCCTAAATAGACATGAAGACTGAAAACAGTTAATGTCTAAAAAAATAGTACAGCTGAATGGTTAGTTCTAGTAAAGTATATCAATGTGCTTGATATCATCACCTCTATATACAAATTCTCCAGACATGGAAAGCATCGCAGCAAGCCGATAATCATGTTCAGATCAAAACACCACATACTGATATGTAAGGTCTTGACAGAATCCAGCACCATTGATAGGGTACGCTTGGACAAACTCTTCATTGAGCATAGACAATAATATTAGTACCAAAAGCGCACTCCAAGATTATGTAAAACTTATGCGCACAAATGAAAAATGCAGCTTATGATTACAAAAGTGTTGATGATATAAAACTTACGCACACAAATGAAAAATGCAGCTTATGATTACAAAAGTGTTGATGATAATATACAGTACCTGAATAAGTGTGGAGCTGACCACCATCTTATAACCTTCAAATGGATCAGGAATTACACCCAAGGTCTACAGTTTAGGTGCAGAGACCACAGTTATTTGCGAAGGTGCATAACGATAATCAAGGAGCAGCCTTTGGAGTGAAGGGGCATCTTTGAATGATGAGCTCCTCTCCTTTAAAGCAAATTCTAATGCTTACAAGGTGAGGCGACTTTATTTGGAGACAACGAATACGGATTTCTTTTCCAAAAACAAGCAGCAAGTGCTCCAGGGCAGGGCAGCAGGAGTGGATGATGTTGTACAGTGAGGCCTCAGATAGATCGACCACCACAAGCGCGAGTTTTTTTAGCAGTGGGAGTCGAAGCATTTGTACCAGATTGTCTGGTAGATGGCACCGGGCCAGGGTGGCGGTGTGGAGAGAGGAGGAAAACCATGAGATGGACATTGGTGGTGAGGGCACAGCTACAACGCTTGGTGGACAGCTATTTGCATAGTAATGGTAGAACTCAAGATGCTGGAGTTTTTTGAATTGACGGGATGTCAGCCAGGAGTCCTCCGTGCAGGGTATGTGCAGCAGGTAGCATGCTGGGATTCATAGGCGTTGAACGGAGCCCTAGTGGGAGGAGATGATGGCTCCGTGGAGTTCAAAATCATGAACGACAGACAGCCGGTGATAGTCAAGATTAAGAGGCGCGGTGCGCCACAAAGTGCGCCACTGAGATGCGAGGACCTGTGTGCGGCAGCCATCCTTGATGGGGAGAAGGAAGATGATCTCCCCAAGGATGGCATCCGGGAGATCGTTGATGCGGTCCGCTCGATATTCTACGGGTTCCTCAGATCCAGGGGGCGTGGCCGCTTCTGCCCGCGCTGCCGGGTGCAGGATCTACAGCCGGCGGCGCCGCTGGCTGGAGCCTCATATGTGTACATAGCAATCTGGAAAAAAAGGCAGAAATATACATGTAGGACATTCAAAATCAATTCTCAAGATCTGGAAGAAAAAAAGGCACAAACATATATGTAGGACATTCAAAATCAATTCTCAAGATCTGGCTACAAATTATTAGCACGCACGCTAACCCTAGTCGGATTATTAGCAAAAAAATCATTTGTACAGAACAAACAATTAATCACTAACCATAGATACCATTCAAAATATCAATACACTACATGGATCTAACGAATCTTACTCTGATTTCATGGACTGGGTGAACATAACCAAGGATTTCTGCTCCCAACAAAAGGGGCGGGGGGACTAACCGGTTTTCCATCGGAGTCGGAGTCGTTGCCAGAGTAGCTGTGGACCTCCGGCTCTGGCTGGGGAGGCACGACGACGGCGACAAAGTCAAGGTCGCGCTGCTGCCCGCGCGAGACCTTGTCGGCGGCGACAGCAACCTCTGCGCCCAGCTTTATGCGCTGCGCGGGTGCTTCACCAGCCCCAGCGTCGCCACTCCCACCGATGGTGCGCTTCGGCAAAATCCTAATACACTCCATGCGGCGGTGACAACTGTGGACGGGGTGTGCGGCCGCCTATTATGACCAGTGGATCGGGCGCGCCATAAATATGGAGCAGTGGGAGCGAGGTGGGCGGCGGTCAAAGGGCTGGCTCGCCTCCCGGTGAGCCTACGCAGCGGACTGCTGGCATGCCTACCATCATTTCACACATCTACTAGCACGCCCCACGGTGAGTGCATAGCGAACACGCGCATGCCTCAGCCTCCTAGTCTGCCTGCTAGCATGCGTCTCGTTAACTCACGCATGCTCGTACGGCACATGGGACGTGTGCGCGGCATGTATTATATTGATTTTTTCTTTTTGATGATTAATTCTGCCACTTTATTGCTTAACCGAAGCATGGCATGTACATTGTTGGTCTAACGCACACAGTTCGAATAAAGAGTCGGTTTGCGATATTGGTTGATAATTATTGATAATTTCCTGTATGTAAGAAGATTATATCAAACTTGTCTCAAATTTGAAAAAAAAATCACAGTCTATTGGTATCCATATGACACCACGATAAGTTTCATGAATTTCAACTTAGTTTTGGATTTACTGGATTTTAAAATCAAGATTCTCGATGTTAGAAATTTCTTGCATGGGGACTAAACATGCACCCAGGGACACGCACACATATGATTTTGCAATCCATTTTCCTGCACTATCACGGGTCTCATGTAGATCAAATTTGATTTTTGCACATTAAATCCCTGGGAAATCAATCAATTTATAAAAACGGACAAATGTTATCTTTTTTTTTCAATTTTTAACACTAAACTCCTTTGGTCGCATGTTCGCTGCAGAAAAAGTTTGACATGCATCTTGGGGCCACATGCACGCGGTGGTCCTAGGACACTCACTCGTGTGGGCCCGCGAGGTCGCCGTCTAGCACTATGACATGCGGTGAGAGAGGTTAATTTGACCAACAAGGATGGTCATTTTTTGGTTTTGGTTACGTACGGTAGGAGTATATATATAGTACGCGTTGAAGAGGGTGGCCGGGGGCAATACTATGCGTCATATAGGACAGTCACTCGCGTGTGATTCTTCCATTCGTGGGCTCGTGAGGTTGTCCTCCATCACTTTGACCCAACAAGGAGGTTTGTTTTTGGGTTGTGTTGCGGTAGGAGTATATAGTACGCATCGAAGAGGGGAGGAGGGGGCCGGGGCAGCACATATACTACACACACGGCATGAACGATCTCGCTCCGTGTGGGGACTTTTCGGTTTCTGAGGCAAGTGACACAAGGAAGTTGTGCATATTGGGTATTAAAAACATCACCAACACATTGGGCCACGTGCAGATGATGGTTGTCACTCATTCGCCTGTGACTCTTCCCTCCATGGGCCCGCGAGGTCGTCGTCCATCTAATATATGACACAACAAGAAAGGTAATTTGACGAACAAGGAGGATTATTTCCGGGTTGTGTTACGGTACATAGGAGTATATATATATATATATATATATATATATATATATATATATATATATATATATATTACGCGTCGAAGAGGGGAGGGGCAACATATATATACTACGTGTCATGAACCTCGGTTCGTGTGGGGGACTTAAAGGTTTCCGAGGCAAGTGCCACATCAAAGTTCTGCATATATATATTAGGTATTCAAACATCACAACCACACATCTCCATACATGTGTTTGGCCCACAAGCAAGCGATGGCGGTTGTCCTCTAGCACTCACTCACGGGGTTATCGGCGAGAAGCTTCGTCCATCTCTGTGTGCCCGCTTCGTCAATGACTTCGACCGACAACGATAGAGGTTAATTTGACTTATAATTAGGAGGGGGTTAAATTTTGGTTCGTCTTATATGGTACGGTACATGCAACTATACTTCGAGCGCATGTGTACGCACGAATCTCTCCCACCGGGTCGAAGTGGGGGGGGGGGGGCGAGCACGCGACGCGTCATGAACCAGATCTGTGTGGGGACTGTGCGATTTTCGACGCATGCATGTGCCACATCAAAATGTTGTGCTTTTGGTATTCAAACATATATGCATATGCATCATGCATGTCCATACATATGTTTGGGGCACATGCATGCAATGGTTGTCTTTGGACACTCTCCCTCGCTTGGTTATCATCGACAGCCTATATATTCGTGGGCCTGCGTGGATGTCCATCACTTCGACCAACAACGCATGCAAGAGAGGTTACCAGGGTGGATTCTTCTTCTCTTGGTTCGCGTTACCGTATAGTCGTACGTCGATCATGGTGATATTCGAGACCTAAGTTCGAGGGCTCGCATACACATGAATCCCTATATATATAGTATACGCGTCGTGAACCCTCGCTCCGTGTGGGGACTTTCCGGTTCCAAAAGCACGGTGCCACATCAAAGTTGTGCATTGGGTATATTCAAACACCACATGACACTTCATACATATGTTTGGGCCACATTCACGCAGTGGTTGTCTTCAGGCACTCCCTCGCGTGGTTATCGACGACAAGCTAGCCTATTTTGTGGGGCCGTGTGTGGACGTCCATGCGTGACTTTCACGCAACAACAAGAGAGGTTATACGACCAAGGTGGTGATTCTTCTTGGTCAGTCTTACAATACGCCTTGGTGAGATGCCCCCTCCCACCGACTCAAAGTGTGTGTGGGGGGGGGGGCACAGTACTACTT
This sequence comes from Thinopyrum elongatum, assembly GCA_011799875.1. Lineage (NCBI taxonomy): Eukaryota > Viridiplantae > Streptophyta > Magnoliopsida > Poales > Poaceae > Thinopyrum > Thinopyrum elongatum. The sequence continues at coordinate 495,956,629 of CM022299.1, read as the reverse complement.
CACACTAGATGAACCTCCATGGGGTCGGGGATGTCCGGTTAATTTGCGATGCACATGTGCCACATCAAATTTGTGATTTGGTTATTTAAATATCACACCACATTGTTTTCACACACACACATATCGGGCCACCCGCGGGTGAGGTTCGTATGTGGTCTCACCCATCTAACACCAGAAGAACACATCTATGGGCCCGCACACGGTCCACATTTGATCGGAAGCAAAGGGGGGGGGGGTTGACCATGATGTACACCTTTCAGTTTTGTGTTACGGTAGGGTGAGATGTCAGACCTAGCTATTTGGGGGCATGCGTTCGTAGCTAGGATTCCCCTCCGGCCAACACGAAGTGTGTGTGTGGGGGGAGGGGCTAGCAATAATAATGTGCGCTTTGTGCGACAGGTGCCACATCAAAGTTGTGCATTGGGTATTTGAACATAAAACCACCCTTTTCATACATATATTTGGTCCACATGCAAGTGTGTTCGTGTTCTGACCCTTTCCCGCATTTTTTTCGCCAAATTTATAAACAGCAGACGAGTCGGACGTAGAAACCGTCTGTGATCGGGTATGAAATAGACACGGTGCTCTAGGACTACATGTGTGCCCCGCCCCTACCCCTGTCACCCACATGATCACAGTAGATTGGGCTCCACGAGGCTTCCCTCCCCCTCTCGAAAATATATACTCCCTCGCAATCTCGAAAATATCTACCCGCCTAGATGGTTTTTCTGTTTGATAGCACACGATTAGTATGTGTGGACCATGTATGATGTCTGTTACTCCCACTCTGCTTCAATCAGTAGATCCAAATTTTCAGTAGCCCCGGCATTTTACTCCCACTCTGCTTTATGTCTCGCAATCTCAAAAATATCTGCTCGGCTGGAGTGTTTTTCTATTTGATAGCACACGATTATTATATTTTAACCGTGTGTGATGTTCGTTACTCCCGCCCCGCTCTGCTTCAATCCCTTGATCCAAATTTTCGGTAGCCCCGCCATTTTACTCCAACCTAGTAAAATTTTCAGTACCCGCGCCATTTCCTCAAACACCACCTTGGACCCCCTCCACACACACACCCCAAATCCTTCGCTCACCCCAAATCCCCCGCTCACACACATACACACCACCACTCCCTCGCTCCAAACCTAGCTAGGTCACCGCCGCCTCCATCCTCAACCTCTACCGGTCTGCCCGTGCAGTTTACCCACTGATATACATACCCTCGCTGCCCTGAGTTTCTTAGATGAGGCCTGCGAAATGCCCCCTTTCCCAGAGATCCCCATCCCGACCCCTCCCCCACTCCAGAGCGTCGAGGCCTAAGCCCAGCTACGCTTCCCGGGGAGCTCGAGGAGCGAATGGCCCAAAAGAGCTTTACCGTGGCCTCTTTACCCGATGTCGGTGAGGTGGCCACCGAGGAAGCTGACGACGATGACTGGACCTGGATTGAGCCTTTCAATCAGCGGGCTAGAGTATTCTGGCATGTCGCGAACGCCGGCTACGACATCGAGGTCGTCGACAGTGATGGCTTGATGCGGGCTATGTCACAGGTTAAGTTGCCCACCCCCAACCCTTCGGCCTCGATAGCTGTCGATCTCATCGATGGCCCTGACGCTGATCTCCTGCAGCTCGTTATGAACAATTTGCCATCCTTCATCTCCATGGAGCCCCTTTTGTCATTTCTGAAGGACACATTCTGCGACGCTGGCTTGGGATCCTCAGCTGGCAAGTCAGACCTCATCGACGGCGACTACAAGGAGGAGCCAATCTGTGACAAGTGAGGAAACCCATGATTTGTTTTCTCGAACCCCTTTTGTAGTGAGAACATGTCCAATATTTATTGCTATATTTGGTTGTTTGCATTACGCCTTGTTTATTTCTATGGTTTTTGGTTGTTCGGTTGTTTGTTGTTAACATATGTCCAGTTTCAATTGCCATCTTTGGTTGTTCGTAGTATGCCTTGTTTATTTCAGCTATTCATAGTGTGATGTTCTATATGTGCTAGTATGAACTCTGCAGTTCAATTTCATCAATACCAATTTTAACAATAGCTCTATGAATGTTGTGGTATAACACGGCCACCTATGGGGCCATCGGCCCCTTGTGGTTCGGCAGGGGGGAAGAGCACATTGCACAAAGAGCGGAGTGAAGGAAATATGCCCTAGAGGCAATAATAAAGTTGTTATTTATATTTCCTTATATCATGATAAATGTTTATTATTCATGCTAGAATTGTATTAACCGGAAACTTGATACATGTGTGAATACATAGACAAAACAAAGTGTCCCTAGTATGCCTCTACTTGACTAGCTCGTTAATCAAAGATGGTTAAGTTTCCTAACCATAGACATGTGTTGTTATTTGATGAACGGGATCACATCATTAGGAGAATAATGTGATGGACGAGACCCATCCATTAGCTTAGTATAATGATCGTTAAGTTTTATTGCTAAAGCTTTCTTCATGACTTATACATATTCCTCTGACTATGAGATTATGCAACTCCCGAATGCCGGAGGAACACCTTGTGTGCTATCAAACGTCACAACGTAACTGGGTGATTATAAAGATGCTCTACAGGTGTCTCCGAAGGTGTTTGTTGGGTTGGCATAGATCGAGATTAGGATTTGTCACTCCGAGTATCGGAGAGGTATCTCTGGGCCCTCTCGGTAATGCACATCATATGAAGCCTTGCAAGCAATGTGACTAATGAGTTAGTTACGGGATGATGCACTACAGAACGAGTAAAAGAGACTTGCTGGTAACGAGATTGAACTAGGTATGATGATACCGACGATCGAATCTCGGGCAAGTAACATACCGATGACAAAGGGAACAACGTATGTTGTTATGCGGTTTGACCGATAAAGATCTTCGTAGAATATGTGGGAGCCAATATGAGCATCCAGGTTCCGCTATTGGTTATTGACTGGAGATGAGTCTCGGTCATGTCTACATAGTTCTCGAACCCGTAGGGTCCGCACGCTTAACGTTCGATAACGATCGGTATTATGAGTTTATGTGTTTTGATGTCCCGAAGGTAGTTCGGAGTCCCGGATGTGATCACGAACATGACGAGGAGTCTCGAAATGGTCGAGACATAAAGATTGATATATTGGACCATGTTATTCGGACACCGGAAGTGTTCCGGATGGTTTCGGGTAAAAAAACTGAGTGCCGAAGGGGTTACCGGAACCCCCCGGGGGAACTAATGGGCCTCATGGGCCTTAGTGGAGAGAGAGAGAGAGGGGCGGCCAGGGCAGGCCGCGCGCCCCCTCCCCCTTGGGTCCGAATTGGACTAGGGAAGGGGGGGGCGGTGCCCCCTTTCCTTCTCCCTCTCCCTCTCCTTCCTTCCCCCTCTCTCCCTCTTGGTGGAATCCTACTAGGACTAGTAGTCCTAGTAGGACTCCCCATGTGGGGCGCGCCCTAGGAGGGCTGGCCGGCCTGCCCCTTGCTCCCTTATATACGGGGGCAGGGGGCACCCTAGAACACACAAGTTGACAGTTATCTTAGCCGTGTGCGGTGCCCCCCTCCACAGATTTCCACCTCGGTCATATCCTTGTAGTGCTTAGGCGAAGCCCTGCGTCGGTAACTACATCATCACCGTCATCACGCCGTCGTGCTGACGAAACTCTCCCTCAGCCTCAGCTGGATCAAAAGTACGAGGGATGTCACCGAGCTGAACGTGCGCAGATCGCGGAGGTGCCGTACGTTCGGTACTTGATCGGTTGGATCACGAAGACGTTCGACTACATCAACTGCGTTACTAAATGCTTCCGCTTTCGGTCTACGAGGGTACGTGGACACACTCTCCCCGCTCGTTGCTATGCTTCTCCTAGATAGATCTTGCGTGATCGTAGGAATTTTTTTGAAATGCTACGCTCCCCAACAGTGGCATCCGAGCCAGGTCTATGCGTCGATGTTATATGCACGAGTAGAACACAAAGAGTTGTGGGCGATAATAGTCATACTGCTTACCAGCATGTCATACTTTGATTTGGCGGTATTGTTGGATGAAGCGGCTCAGACCGACATTACACATACGCTTACGCGAGACTGGTTCTACCGACGTGCTTCGCACACAGGTGGCTAGTGGGTGTCAGTTTCTCCAACTTTAGTTGAATCAAGTGTGACTACGCCCGGTCCTTGTTGAAGGTTAAAATAGCACACTTGACAAAAAATCGTTGTGGTTTTGATGCGTAGGTAAGAACGGTTCTTGCTCAGCCCGTAGCAGCCACGTAAAACTTGCAACAACAAAGTAGAGGACGTCTAACTTGTTTTTGCAGGGCATGCTATGATATGATATGGTCAAGACATGATGCTATATTTTATTGTATGAGATGATCATGTTTTGTAACAGAGTTATCGGCAACTGGCAGGAGCCATATGGTTGTCGCTTTATTGTATGCAATGCAATCACCATGTTATTGTTTTTACTTTATCACTAAGCGGTAGCGATAGTCGTAGAAGCAATAGTTGGTGAGACGACAACGATGCTACGATGGAGATCAAGGTGTCGCGCCGGTGACGATGGTGATCATGACGGTGCTTTGGAGATGGAGATCAAAGGCACAAGATGATGATGGCCATATCATATCACTTATATTGATTGCATGTGATGTTTATCCTTTATGCATCTTATTTTGCTTAGTTCGGCGGTAGCATTATAAGATGATCTCTCACTAAATTTCAAAGTACAAGTGTTCTCCCTGAGTATGCACCGTTGCTACAGTTCGTCGTGCCGAGACACCATGTGATGATCGGGTGTGATAAGCTCTACGTTCACATACAACGGGTGCAAGCCAGTTTTGCACACGTAGAATACTCGGGTTAAACTTGACGAGCCTAGCATATGCAGATATGGCCTCGGAACACTGAGACCGAAAGGTCGAGCATGAATCATATAGTAGATATGATCAACATAGTGATGTTCACCATTGAAAACTACTCCATCTCACGTGATGATCGGACATGGTTTAGTTGATATGGATCACGTGATCATTTAGATGACTAGAGGGATGTCTATCTAAGTGGGAGTTCTTAAGTAATATGATTAATTGAACTTTAATTTATCATGAACTTAGTCCTGATAGTATTTGCAAATTATGTTGTAGATCAATAGCTCACGTATAGCTCCCCTGTTTTATTTTTTGATATGTTCCTAGAGAAAACTAAGTTGAAAGATGATAATAGCAATGATGCGGACTGGTTCCGTGATCTGAGGATTATCCTCATTGCTGCACAGAAGAATTATGTCCTTGATGCACCGCTGGGTGACAGACCTATTGCAGGAGCAGATGCAAACGTTATGAACGTTTAGCAAGCTCGATATGATGACTACTTGATAGTTTAGTGCGCCATGATTTACGGCTTAGATTTGGGACTTCAAAAATGTTTTGAACGCCATGGAGCATATGAGATGTTCCAAGAGCTGAAATCGATATTTTAGACTCATGCCCGTGTTGAGAGGTATGAGACCTCTGACAAATACTTTGCCTACAAGATGGAGGAGAATAGCTCAACCAGTGAGCATATGCTCAGAATGTCTGGGTACTACAATCGCTTGAATCAAGTGGGAGTTAATCTTCCAGATAAAATAGTGATTGACGGAGTTCTCTAGTCACTATCACCAAGTAACTAGAACTTCGTGATGAACTATAATATGCAAGGGATGAATAAGACAATTCCCGAGCTCTTCAGGATGCTAAAGGCTGCGAAGGTAAAGATCAAAAAGGAGCATCAAGTGTTGATGGTTAACAACACCACTAGTTTCAAGAAAAAGGGCAAAGGGAAAAAGAGGAACTTCAAGAAGAATAGCAAGCAAGTTGCTACTCCCGGGAAGAAGCCCAAGTCTGGACCTAAGCCTAAAACTGAGTGCTTCTACTGCAATGGGACTGGTCACTGGAAGCGGAACTGCCCCAAGTATTTGGCGGATAAGAAGGATGGCAAAGTGAGCAAAGGTATATTTGATATACATGTTATTGATGTGTATTTTACTAGTGTTCATAGTAACCCCAAGGTATTTGATACCGGTTCAATTGCTATGATTAGCAACTCGAAATAGGGACTACGGATTAAGCGAAGATTGTCTAAGGACGAGGTGACGATGCGCGTGGGAAATGGTTCCAAAGTCGATGTAATCGTCGTTGGCACGCTACCTCTACATCTACCTTCGGGATTAGTTTTAGACCTGAATAATTGTTATTTGGTGCCAGTGTTATGCATGAACATTATATCTGGATCTTGTTTGATGCGAGACGGTTATTCATTTAAATCTGAGAATAATGGTTGTTCTATTTATATGAGTAATATCTTTTATGGTCATGCACCCTTGAAGAGTGGTCTATTTTTGTTGAATCTCGATAGTAGTGATACACATATTCATAATATTGAAACCAAAAGATGCAGAGTTGATAATGATAGTGCAACTTATTTGTGGCACTGTCGTTTGGGTCATATTGGTGTAAAGCGCATGAAGAAACTCCATACTGATGGACTTTTGGAATCACTTGATTATGAATCACTTGGTACTTGCGAACCATGCCTCATGGGCAAGATGACTAAAACTCCGTTCTTCGGAACAATGGAGCGAGCAACAGATTTATTGGAAATAATACATACTGATGTATGCGGTCCGATGAATATTGAGGCTCGCGGCGGGTATCGTTATTTTCTGACCTTCACAGATGATTTGAGCAGATATGGGTATATCTACTTGATGAAACATAAGTCTGAAACATTTGAAAAGTTCAAAGAATTTCAGAGTGAAGTGGAAAATCATCGTAACAAGAAAATAAAGTTTCTGCGATCCGATCGTGGAGGAGAATATTTGAGTTATGAGTTTGGTCTTCATTTGAAACAATGCGGAATAGTTTCGCAACTCACGCCACCAGGAAAACCACAGCGTAATGGTGTGTCCGAACGTCGTAACCGCACTTTATTAGATATGGTGCGATCTATGATGTATCTTACTGATTTACCGCTATCATTTTGGGGTTATGCTTTAGAGACGGCTGCATTCATGTTAAATAGGGCACCATCTAAATCCGTTGATACGACACCTTATGAACTGTGGTTTGGCAAGAAACCCAAGTTGTCGTTTCTTAAAGTTTGGGGCTGCGATGCTTATGTGAAAAAGCTTCAACCTGATAAGCTCGAACCCAAATCGGAGAAATGTGTCTTCATAGGATACCCAAAGGAGACTGTTGGGTACACCTTCTATCACAGATCCAAAGGCAAGACATTCGTTGCTAAGAATGGATCCTTTCTAGAGAAGGAGTTTCTCTCGAAAGAAGTGAGTGGGAGGAAAGTAGAACTTGATGAGGTAACTGTACCTGCTCCCTTATTGGAAAGTAGTTCATCATAGAAATCAATTCCTGTAACTCCTACACCAATTAGTGAGGAAGCTAATGATGATGATCATGTAACTTCAGATCAAGTTACTACCAAACCTCGTAGGTCAACCAGAGTAAGATCCGCACCAGAGTGGTACGGTAATCCTATTCTGGAGATCATGTTACTTAACCATGACGAACCTACGAACTATGAGGAAGCGATGATGAGCCCAGATTCCGCGAAATGGCTTGAGGCCATGAAATCTGAGATGGGATCCATGTATGAGAACAAAGTGTGGACTTTGGTTGACTTGCCCGATGATCGGCAAGCCATAGAGAATAAATGGATCTTCAAGAAGAAGACTGACGCTGACGGTAATGTTACTGTCTACAAAGCTCGACTTTTTGCGAAAGGTTTTCGACAAGTTCAAGGAGTTGACTATGATGAGACCTTCTCACCCGTAGCGATGCTTAGGTCCGTCCGAATCATGTTAGCAATTGCTGCATTTTATGATTTTGAAATTTGGCAAATGGATGTCAAAATTGCATTCCTGAATGGATTTCTGGAAGAAGAGTTGTATATGATGCAATCTGAAGGTTTTGTCGATCAAAAGGATGCTAACAAAGTGTGCAAGCTCCAGCGATCCATTTATGGACTGGTGCAAGCATCTCGGAGTTGGAATAAACGTTTTGATAGTGTGATCAAAGCATATGGTTTTATACAGACTTTTGGAGAAGCCTGTATTTACAAGAAAGTGAGTGGGAGCTCTGTAGCGTTTCTAATATTATATGTGGATGACATATTGTTGATTGGAAATGATATAGAATTTCTGGATAGCATAAAAGGATACTTGAACAAGAGTTTTTCAATGAAAGACCTCGGTGAAGCTGCTTATATATTGGGCATCAAGATCTATAGAGATAGATCAAGACGCTTAATTGGACTTTCACAAAGCACATACCTTGATAAAGTTTTGAAGAAGTTTAAAATGGATCAAGCAAAGAAAGGGTTCTTGCCTGTGTTACAAGGTGTAAAATTGAGTAAGACTCAAAACCCGACCACGGCAGAAGATAGAAAGAGAATGAAAGTCATTTCCTATGCCTCAGTCATAGGTTCTATAAAGTATGCCATGCTATGTGACAGACCAGTTGTGTGCCTTGCTATGAGTTTAGCAAGGAGGTACGATAGTGATCCAGGAATGGACTGGATAGCGGTCAAAGTTATCCTTAGTTACCTAAGAGGACTAAGGAAATATTTCTCGGTTATGGAGGTGATAAAGAGTTCATCGTAAAGAGTTACGTCGATGCAAACTTTAACACTAATCTGGATGACTCTGAGTCTCAATCTGGATACATACTGAAAGTGGGAGCAATTAGCTAGAGTAGCTCCATGCAGAGCATTGTAGACATAGAAATTTGCAAAATACATACGGATCTGAATATGGCAGACCCGTTGACTAAACCTCTCTCACAAGCAAAACATGATCACACCTTAGTAAACCCTTTGGGTGTTGGTCACATGGCGATGTGAACTATTGGTGTTAATCACATGGCGATGTGAACTAGATTATTGACTCTTGTAAACCCTTTGGGTGTTGCTCACATGGCAATGTGAACTATTGGTGTTAATCACATGGCGATGTGAACTAGATTATTGACTCTAGTGCAAGTGGGAGACTGAAGGAAATATGCCCTAGAGGCAATAATAAAGTTGTTATTTATATTTCCTTATATCATGATAAATGTTTATTATTCATGCTAGAATTGTATTAACCGGAAACTTGATACATGTGTGAATACATAGACAAAACAAAGTGTCCCTAGTATGCCTCTACTTGACTAGCTCGTTAATCAAAGATGGTTAAGTTTCCTAACCATAGACATGTGTTGTTATTTGATGAACGGGATCACATCATTAGGAGAATGATGTGATGGACGAGACCCATCCATTAGCTTAGCATAATGATCGTTAAGTTTTATTGCTAAAGCTTTCTTCATGACTTATACATATTCCTCTGACTATGAGATTATGCAACTCCCGAATGCCAGAGGAACACCTTGTGTGCTATCAAATGTCACAACGTAACTGGGTGATTATAAAGATGCTCTACAGGTGTCTCCGAAGGTGTTTGTTGGGTTGGCATAGATCAAGATTAGGATTTGTCACTCCGAGTATCGGAGAGGTATCTCTGGGCCCTCTCGGTAATGCACATCATATGAAGCCTTGCAAGCAATGTGACTAATGAGTTAGTTACGGGATGATGCACTACAGAACGAGTAAAAGAGACTTGCTGGTAACGAGATTGAACTAGGTATGATGATACCGACGATCGAATCTCGGGCAAGTAACATACCGATAACAAAGGGAACAACGTATGTTGTTATGCGGTTTGACCGATAAAGATCTTCGTAGAATATGTGGGAGCCAATATGAGCATCCAGGTTCCGCTATTGGTTATTGACTGGAGATGAGTCTCAGTCATGTCTACATAGTTCTCGAACCCGTAGGGTCCGCACGCTTAACGTTCGATGACGATCGGTATTATGAGTTTATGTGTTTTGATGTCCCGAAGGTAGTTCGGAGTCCTGGATGTGATCACGGACATGACGAGGAGTCTCGAAATGGTCGAGACATAAAGATTGATATATTGGACCATGTTATTCAGACACCGGAAGTGTTCCGGATGGTTTCGGGTAAAAAACTGAGTGCCGGAGGGGTTACCGGAACCCCCCGGGGGAACTAATGGGCCTCATGGGCCTTAGTGGAGAGAGAGAGGGGCGGCCAGGGCAGGCCACGCACCCCCTCCCCCTTGGGTCCGAATTGGACTAGGGAAGGGGGCGGCGCCCCCTTTCCTTCTCCCTCTCCCTCTCCTTCCTTCCCCCTCTCTCCCTCTTGGTGGAATCCTACTAGGACTAGTAGTCCTAGTAGGACTCCCCTTGTGGGGCGCGCCCTAGGAGGGCCGGCCGGCCTCCCCCTTGCTCCTTTATATATGGGGGCAGGGGGCACCCTAGAACACACAAGTTGACAGTTGTCTTAGCCGTGTGCGGTGCCCCCTCCACAGATTTCCACTTCGGTCATATCGTTGTAGTGCTTAGGCGAAGCCCTGCGTCGGTAACTTCATCATCACCGTCATCATGCCGTCGTGCTGATGAAACTCTCCCTCGGCCTCAGCTAGATCAAGAGTACGAGGGACGTCACCGAGCTCAACGTGTGCAGATCACGGAGGTGCCGTGCGTTCGGTACTTGATCGGTTGGATCGCGAAGACGTTCGACTACATCAACCGCATTACTAAACGCTTCCGATTTTGGTCTACGAGGGTACGTGGACACACTCTCCCCGCTCGTTGCTATGCTTCTCCTAGATAGATCTTGTGTGATCCTTGGAAATTTTTTGAAATGCCACGTTCCCCAACACGGAGAGCGTAGAGCAGCACGGCAGCGATGATACGAGTAGTTTTTACCCAGGTTCGGGCCACCGCAAGGTGTAAAACCCTACTCCTGCTTTGGTGGATTGATGAAAGAACCGTGGTGGAGATGCAGCGCTCTAGCCCGGCAAGGTCGCCTTGGGACGAGAGCAGCTTCGCACCTATGAGTGTATGGGGCTCCGAATCCTTTCTAAGGTTGCCACGACCCTCCTTTTATAGGTCAAGGAGTCACCACAATGGCAAATCAGTCATTACGTACTGATTGGATAGCAAACAGTGCTATCATACCTAACTCTGGCAGTTAGGACAAAGTGCATTAAATGCACCGCTTAACGTCACGTCGCAGATGCGGCCCGGCAAGCCTTGCCACGCCGTCTTGGTCATCTCCTGCCTGCCTGTGCGACACGCGTTCGGACGGGTGTCACACAGGGGTAATCTTCTCTCCAAACAGCTGCCACGCGCTAAATGGCAGCCACTTAACCACCTGGGGGCTCGACACCGCACTGATAGATGACTTGCATCATGGTGAGGTGGAGCAGTGGAGCCTTGGCGGGGTAATCCACCCTCGGCGTCCCCGGCAGGCTTGCCGGGGGAGCCTTGAGACTTGTCCTTTGGGTAACCTCGACCCCGCTAGGCTCGCCTGCCCGGCAAGGGAGGTTTTTCCTCGGTGATGTCCTACTCACTTGGTTGGTCTTGGTCTTCTTGATCCGACCTTTGACTTCTCAAAGAGCTGTCTTTTCGGCTTGGTCTCGTCTTGGATGTTGCAATCTTGCTCTTGAGCCTGTGTACAGTCCGGGCAACACACGCCTGGGGTTTATTGCACCGACAGGAGCCCCAAGCCTGGCCCGAACGCGTTGCCGAGCGTCGTCGGGGTAGGCTCTATCTAGTACACAGGCGAGGGGGTTATGGTAGCCCATCCTTTGAGATTTTCTTTGCTTCTTCATTAACCTATGCTTGAGTCAGTTTCCGGTTTTTCCGCTCGTCGTGTGATGCCAATTGCAGTGGGGCCATCTCTGTAATGGCCTGTGAATGACTTTAACACACGGGGGAGTAACTGCCAATTCACTCATCCCACCACACCCTTATCCTTTGCCACGTATGCTGCATGCATTGAGTGGGGTAGGTAACGGAGGCGCGTGGTGCGGGAGAGAGCGTCATGGCAGGGGCCCAGTATTCTTGGGTTGGTGTAAGGGGACGGCAATCGGATCCGGCCATCGGTGGTAGTTTAGATGGGTCGGATCAGAAAGAACCCCTCTGGGGTGGGGGTGAGGGATCAACCCCCAGCCCCAGTCCTCCTATAAAGAAGGGGGGCGAGAAGGAGCAGAAGTTTCCATCCACGCACCTCCCCTCTTTCATTCCTTGCTTTCTCCTTTGTTATGTTGAGGGGGAGAGACCGGAGCCAGGCCCCGGGCTCTAGCTTGGGGTCGATGACGCCGAACGCTCGTGCTGATGCTCGGGGAGTGAGTCTGGTCCGAGGCTGTAGGAGATGCGGCGGTTGAAGGTGTGGGCGCCGAACCACCCATGGTGTGGGAGGCGTTACGCTTCTCCAAAATGGTGAAGCGCCTGTCTTCCCCACACAAGCCGGCCGCCTGATGGGGAGTGCTTGTCCTGGCCGCAGGTCGCCGAGGTTCGTCATCCCGACAGTGAGGCTCCTGGGGGCTTCCGGCGCCTGTCTGGGGAGCAGTGCTTGGGATCATTGGTAATCCCAGCACTGCTCCTTCCAGCGGAGTCGGGGTTGACGTTGAAGATGGCGGCGCCTTCCTGCCCACGAAGGTGGGGAGCAGTGCCCTTCGTGCGCCTCGAACGTCGCCATCATCTGCTATTTCCCCGGGGGAGGCGATGGGCTGAGGGGCCGGCGTCCTCCTGGAGCGGTGGTGATGAGGAAAAAACGAGGGAAGACGGAGAAGGCGGGTGGCAGGCTGTCAGGTCAGAGTATGATGGCACCGACGCCTTCGTCTCGTATTGCCGGCCCGCTGCCTCATCTTTCCGCTCTTCCCCTCCCTCCCCGGCACCATCATCACCGGCCTCTTCAGGACGGTTGCTGGGGAGGGGGTCGCTCTCTTGGTGCCTTTGCCTCCTCCAGCAGTCTTCCAGCTGAGCTCCGGCGGCTCTCCCCGCTGGCGCTTGTGCTGGGGCTTCTTGCTGGCCCTGGGGGTGGTGACCAGGGCACCACCGAGCTGCTCCCTCCGTCCCTCCCCTTCGCAGCCTCGCCATTCCCGATCTTGTCAGGCTACGCCCGGCAAGCCCTAACGGGATCGGGCTGGGCTTCTGCTCAGGCACCCCTTTTGCCCTCTTGACCTCCCACTGTAGTTCCTAGGAGGAGAGGGACAAGAAAGGGGTTACGGGGCCCTTATCTTTTTTCAGTCTAAAATGTGTAGGCATTTGCCAAACTTTAGTCTAAATTATGTAATCTGCTTTATCCATGTTTGTGTCCTTTAAGATCTGTACTTGCTTATCGCATATTAATGAAAAATACAAGCCTTGCCGGGTACTTGTGCATGTGTCATGTCCATGCAGAGGCGAGATGCCTCTATACGTTAAGTAAACAAGTTTTCTTCGGTAAGCTATCTTGCCGGTGCCTTTCGTTTGTTGCCGTGGGGCTTAGCCTGCTGGGCACAAAACCATGGAATGGGACCAGCTCCTCGTCAAACCCCCTCCGTCAAAGGCCACTACAACCACCCTGACGGAGGCAACGTTCGGGACGCAGGACGGGAGCACCCATGATTCGAAGGTGACGAGGTTTTTATATGCACACGTTTTCACCTTACAGAACATGTATGGATAAGAAAATAACTTATCTGCTTGGCTTGTCGGGGACTGATATGTAGGCTTGTCTTCATTTCTTCTCTTCGAGACCAGGTCCACGGCAAGAACCCTGCAGCTTAGTGCAAAGGAAAACAATGCTACATGTGCCCTGATCTACATGATCATGTTATGCTTATGCATGGATGCAAGTTTTAGGGGCCCCCCAGCGCTTCGTTTATTCATCTATTGCTCAGGGTCTGCACCTAGCTTTGTACAAAGGGTTACATGCAACATCGGCAAGGCTTGTACAAAAGGGTGGCTGCCGAGCAGGGCCCGACAGCCGCGCCTTACAGGTAGAACTTACGGAGATGCTCAATGTTCCATGAGCTTTGCAACTGAATGCCATCTCCGGTCTCCAGACAGACTACGCCGGGTCTGGTGACTCGTACTACCCGGCAAAGTTGGGGATATCGCTTATCGGGAACTTATCGGTCGACCCATGATAAGGGGTAAATCAGCCAGTTTATCGGCATATCGGCCGATTTATCGCCATATCGGCTGATTTATCGACCGATTTATCTTATCGGTCACACAATGGTAAGTGATAAATCGGCCGATTTATCAGAATATCGAAAGATATCTTGAACAGTGCTACCCGGTAAGGGCCTTCCCACTTCGGCGTCAACTTGTTTGCACCCTTGGTGGACTGAACACGCGTAAGGACAAGGTCGCCTTCCACAAAGCTCCGGGCATGAACCCTGCGGCTGTGATAGCAACGCAGGGCTTGCTGGTAGCGTGCAGCACGCGTAGCAGCCCATAGACGGTTCTCCTCAAGTAGCACAGTGTCGTCACGCCGGTGCTGTTCTTGCGCTACTTCATTGTAGGCAAGTACTCGAGGTGATCCGTATATGAGTTCCGTGGGGATCACTGCTTCTGCCCCATAGACTAGGGAGAAGGGAGTCTGGCCGGTAGCTCGATTTGGTGTCGTACGGAGGGACCAAAGAACCACCGGTAGCTCGTCGATCCATCGCTGCCACACTTCTGCAACCTATCAAATGTTCTTGTCTTGAGTCCTCACAGCACTTCAGTGTTCGCCCTCTCAGCTTGTCCATTGCTTCTGGGATGAGCAACAGAGGCAAATGAGACCTTGCTTCTGAGGGCATGAACGTATTGCATGAAGGCGTGGCTTGTGAATTGGGTGCCATTGTCAGTGATGACTCTGGCGGGTACTCCGAAATGGCACACCAATCCTTTCAAGAACTTGATAGCTGACTGTGCGGTCACCTTCCTCACGGGCTCCACTTCCGGCCACTTTGTGAACTTGTTGATGGCAACGTACAAGAACTCAAAGCCCCCGGTAGCATGGGGGAAGGGGCCCAAGATGTCGAGCCCCCAGACCGAAAAGGGCCATGACAAAGGGATCGTCTGGAGAGCTTGAGCAGGCTGATGGATATTCTTGGAGTGGAACTGGCAGGCTTCACATCTGGTGACTAGCTCGATTGCATCTTGGAGGGCCGTGGGCCAGTAGAAACCTTGTGAGGGAGTCATGGACTAAGGGGTCCTTGGGGCGACGGCCCATTGTACATGGGCCGGACTGGTGGAGCCGTGTGGTGACCGGAGACCTGTGAAGCCGTGGTGTGCCCTCCAAGTTAAGGGTGGACGAGATCTCTTTCCCTTTTGTTGTAATCTATCTTCGGTAACCCTAACCCTATCGGTGTCTATATAAACCGAGGGTTGTAGTCATTAGGGTTAGAGCTACATTCATCACCTCATAGCCTTAGGGTTTAGGCCATGCTGATCTCGAGGTAGATCTACTCTGTAAACTCCATCATATATTCAATACAATCAAGCAGGACGTAGGGGTTTACCTCCTTCAGAGGGCCCGAACCTGGGTAAACACTGTGTTCATTGTCCCCTGTTATCCATTGATCCTTGATCCACAGCTCGGGACCGCCTACCCCGAGGTCTACCGGTTTTGACAACGACATTGGTGCTTTCATTGAGAGTTCCGCTGCTGGACCACCAGAAGGATCGATGGCTCGTTTAGTACTTGGAGAGGACATCAGTTCCATGGACCTCTTCATCCCTGGACAACTCTTCGCTTTTGGCAGCATCGTGCTACACGCTGATCCGACCGGCCGTCTTGGCCAGGTCGACAACTTCGCTCCCGAGCACCGGATTCGATTCGGCAATCTGGAGTACGTCACTGATGTGCGGGGGATTTGGTTTTTACCGGATTCACCACCCCCGCAGGCCTTGCCGTGCCTGCTCCAATGTACACCTCCGATCCGATCTGTGAATCAGCCCCAGTCTACCAAACGGCTTTGGGCCAGGAAAGACTACCTGAGAGAGGGGACCTTACCCCACCATCAACCAAACTTACATCGGCGGAGGATTTACCCCCGGCCCTCGAGGCAGAACCAGAGGTCAGAGGCCAAGATTCGATCTCGGCCAAGCTCCTCCCCCGCAACATCCTGCTGGCTTCGAGCCCGCACCCTGAGTCAGCGAATAGCGGCCAGGGGTCACCCCCGGCCCAAAACGACCCAACCTCAAGCCCGGTAACCCTCGATATGTTGAACGAGGCATTGGACCGGATTCATAAAATGACCATCCAGGAGAACCTGCTCTCCGCCGTCAATAACCAACCCTTCGAGGTGTTCGACAGGGAATTTTGCGCCCCACCCACCACCCATTTGGTAGCAACTATCGAAGATTTAACCGATATGTTAGATTACAATTCGGAGAATGCCGAATACATGGACGAGGAGAACGTAACCACGGCTTCTACTGAGGTCGGTCCCCCCGTCACGGGCCGCTGGTCGGCCACGTCCACCTACGATAATTACATGGTGGACACCCCCAAAGACGGCGATGGCACTCCCAATCAGGACAGAGGCAAGCCCAGAGATGAGCCGGCCAAACGACGAAAACAACACCGCCGGTCAAAGCCACGCCGAAGCCATACGAGCAACATAGACTCAGCGGAGAACGACACCTAGAATAATATGGATGACCCCGCCGGAGCCGCAGCCAACGAGTGCCACCAGGATGACCCTGCGGGGCAAGAGGACCCGCTCAATCCAGAAAGCCGTGAAGACTCCGAGGATAGCAACTACCTCCCACTCTCTAAAGAGGAGACAAGTCTTGGGGAGGACAACTTTATCGTCCCCGAAGACCCTCTGGAGCAAGAAAGGTTCAAGCGGAGGCTTTTAGCCACCGCCCGCAGCCTGAAGAAACAAAAGCGCAAAATCAAGGCCGAACAAGACACCCTCAATGAGCGGTGGACCAAAGTCCTAGCCGCTAAAGAAGGATACGGCCACGAACAGCAAGTTAAGAGCTATCCTAAGCAAAAATTGCTACCCCAGTTCGACGATGAAGCCTTAGAGCCAACACGTCCAACATACACATGCGCCGAATAGCCGGACCGTCCCCCTAGAGGACGGGACAGAGAAGCTGCCGAGGCCGAACACCCAGCCGCCCCACCTCGCCATTACGGCAAGGATCAAGCGACGCCAGGGGAGGTCGCACCAGGTACATTTACGGACCAAGGGAAGACTCGCCCGCTTACCGAGAACCATACTATGATCGGGCAAACCGAAACAATAGAATCTGGGAATAGCAGCAGATTCGGAGGACCGAAGACCTCCGACGCGACATAGCCCTAGCCCAGGGCACCGCACACCCCTTGTGCTTCACAGAAAGGGTAATGCAACACCAATTCCCGGAAGGCTTCAAGCCTGTGAACATTGAATCATACGATGGAACCACGGATCCAGCCGTATGGATAGAGGATTTCCTCCTCCACGTTCACATGGCACGAGGAGATGACCTCCACGCCATTAAATATTTGTCGCTAAAGCTCAAAGGCCCAGCTCGGCACTGGTTGAACAGCCTCCCCGAAGACTCCATAGGTTGTTGGGAAGAGCTGGAGGACGCTTTTCGAGCAAACTTTCAGGGCACCTATGTCCGGCCTCCGGACGCTGACAACCTAAACCGCATTACGCAACAACCCAGAGAATCTGCCCGACAGTTCTGGAACCGATTCCTCACCAAGAAAAACCAGATTGTCGACTGTCCGGATGCCGAAGCCTTGGCCGCCTTCAAGCATAGTGTCTGGGATGAATGGCTCATAAGGCAGCTCGGCCAGGATAAACCATGAACCATGGCAGCCCATACCTCTCTCATGACCCGCTTTTGCGCAGGCGAGGACAGTTGGCTTGCTCGTAAAACCACCAATCCCGATACCCCTGGAACTTCTGAAGTCCGGGACAGAAACGGAAAGCCGCGACATAGCAAGAACAAACGCCGCCACAATGATGGCAAAGGTGAGGATACGGCAGTAAACACCGGATTCCGAAACTCAAAGTCCGGACAGCACAAAAAGGCCCCTAAAGGCAGCAGCGACGGCCCATCCAGGCTAGACACAATTTTGGATAGGCCCTGCCAGATCCATGGGACATCCGAAAAGCCTGCCAACCACTCCAACCATAATTGTTGGGTGATAAAGCAGGCCGGAAAGCTCAACGCCGAAGACTCGGGCAAAAGCCCATGCAGCGAGGACGATGATGAGCCCCGCAGGCCGAATAGTGGAGGCCAGAAACCCTTCCCCTCCGAAGTCAAGACGGTAAATATGATCTATGCAACCCATATACCTAAGAAGGAGAGGAAGCGAGCGCTACGGGACGTATACTCTATCGAACCAGTAGCACCGAAGTTCAATCCATGGTCAGCTTGCCCGATCACGTTCGATCGCAGGGATCACCCCACAAGCATACGCCATGGGGGGTCCGCAGCCCTAGTGCTAGACCCCATTATCGATGGATTCCACCTCACTAGAGTCCTAATGGACGGAGGAAGCAGCCTCAATCTGATATACGAGGATACAGTGAAGAAAATGGGGATCGATCCATCAAGGATTAAACCCAGTAATACCACCTTCAAGGGGGTCATTCCGGGAGTGGAGGCCCGCTGCACGGGCACCATGACGCTTGAAGTAGTGTTCAGATCTCTGGACAACTTCCCAAGTGAGGACTTGATCTTCGATATTGCACCTTTTCGCAGTGGCTACCATGCCCTCCTCGGCCGCACAACGTTCGCCAAATTCAATGCTGTCCCGCATTACGCGTACCTCAAGCTAAAGATGCCTGGCCCTTCAGGTATCATAACTATCAACGGCAACACCAAACGCTCACTTCGAACCAAAGAACACACTGCGGCCCTAGCGGCCGAATACAACACCGGTCCATATAGGCCCGGATGCCGACCCGTCGTAAAGAACGGCGACAACAGCAAATGGGTTCGAACCCGTTCTTCGTCATGGGAACCCGCATGCGTTCGCCGCAAATAGGGATACGCGCCTCATAGCATGCCCACCTTCTCCATGCTCCATGTGCCTCGCCAGCACAACTTTGTGCTTAAAATTCCATGGGCAGCCGTGAGGCATTCATTAATCCGAAGTACATGTTTGATTCAACCGAACTTCGGAGCAACCTTGTCTTCGGACGACCCGGGGACTAACTCCGGATACCCCCCAGCATAAAGCACCACCGGAAGAACCCTCTCCCATCAAGGTCTCATTGAAGGTCTTAGCCCCCACCTATCATAAGCAAAGGCGCAGACGTGCAGCAGGGCACAGTGAAGGCTTCAACTCACTCATCAAGGCCCTGCATCAACCTTTCCTCTATAAAATTTCCTTTTTCTTTCTTATAATTGCCGCCTTCGCAGTTCGAATTGTACGGTTAGACGTCCGGAGCTTATGAGAAATAATAAAATACCCTTTATGGTGTTTGGATATCCGCATTCTTGCAATTTTTCTATCCCTTTCCGATTCTCTCATCGCTCTTCGAACATCCCGGCATGAAAAATATATTAAACAGTCACGAGTTCGATTTATGTGTCAGCTCACTATCCTTAATTCCGCACTGCCTCCTGCTAGGTGTCCGGCGTCTTGGATATTGCACTATATGCATCTGTTCTGAACTATGTCTTGGGTCAATAGTTGGGTTGCCCAGCTCCTGTGTTTGCCCCTTATGTTCCGCTAGTTCGGCTAAGAGGGCAAAGGGAGAACCCCTGCGATTGTACTACTGGCTTGCCCGGTCAAGTACCTCAGGAGGAAAAAGCCAAAAATTGATCATCATAGTAAGCGTGAACGGGTCTGCGATCCGATGACGAGGTTGGACTCTAAAAAATCGTTGGCGATTTCGCCGTGTCACATGAAGGGTTCGTCTTAACACAAACCATGTGATCGGAAAGGGTAAGCTTCGACCCCCAAGTACATCACACATACACCGGGGGCTAGTCCCTAGTCCCCACCGTCGAGCTCCTACGGCTAAATGAAGGCAGTAAAACTAAATAGTCTAATTGCCTAGTTTCGTTCCCACACTACCGCCTCCGGGCACCAAGACATTGGCTAAGGGTTACAGTGCGGAGACAAAACACCCCTCATGATATTCACTTGGGGGCTGAAGCCGATGACTGGTAGCGTTCAGAATTAACATACGGCCACACAGGAGTCAAAATTAAATCATGACACAAGTCAGGCAGGTGCATAATAAAGCATAAGTTCCACTTGATACAAACTTGCTACAACTACTCAAGCATTAGATTTTTCGAACACTGGCCCTCTATCGCCCGTGCTCCGGTCATCACTTGCGCGAAGTACTGCTCGGGGCAGCGATGCTCCTTCCCCTGGGGTGGAGGACCAGTGGCCATCTCCATTGGATTAATTCTTGGCTAATGAACCATGGTATTCGCAAATGCGAGCCGAGCCCCCTCAAGGCATGCCAACCTCTTCATGGCGTCAATCCGGAGCGGCGCCTCCCTCAGCCTCTGCACAAGGTCGAAGTAGGTGTCCGGAAGGGGCTCAGCCAGCCACAGGCCGACACAGAGGTCCTTCAAGGCCAGCTCAGACATCCGTTGCATCTCCATCAGTTGCTTCATTTGATCACTGAGGAGGGGAGGACGCTCGGAGTCCGGAAACTGTGACCAAAAAAGCCGCTGCGTGGAGTCCTCCTCGCGGGTGGCATAGTGCCTCGCCGCAGCCACTGCATTCTTTGGGAGTTCGGCAAAGGCGCCTGCGGAGCGCCAGACCTTCGTCAGTAGGGCGAATCTGTTGCCCCCGAACACACTCTGCAGTAAATATTTCTTACCATTGGAAATTTGTGCGGCTTGCCGAAGCTCCTCCCGGACACCTCAAGCATCACTCCTCGCCTCCTGAAGCTCCTTCTCCGCCTTGGATAGCTTGGAGGATTGCTCTTCCTGCCCCTTCTCAAGGGCCTCCAGCTTCTTGGCAGCATCCTGGAGCTCCACTTGGACTTCGGTCACCCGAGCCTCGTGCTGACCCGCAGCAAGCCTGGCCTTTTCGAGCTCGGCCACCGCCTTCTCAGTGGCCGCCTTCTTCATGGCTGCCTTGGCCTCGGCCTTTTTCAAGGCCTCCTTCAAGCCTTCAACTTCGGCGGCAGCTGCTGCAAGATCAACATAATAAAGGATCACCTCACAACCTGGATCGACAATATCCGACATTAAGTAAATCGCATATACTATCAATGGGCTTACCTTGCGCCTCGTCAAGTCGCTTGTTGACAAGGTCAAGCTCTTTATCAGAAAGCTTGAGCTTCTGATCCATCTCCTCAAGTGTCACGGCATTAGAAACCACGGCCACGGAAGATGCCTGCATCAAGCCACAAAAATATTAACATCATTAGTCGGCTTGCCAAATTTGATCCTCTGCAGCTTTTCTTCGAAGAACTTGCAGAGCATCGGGGCCTGGTACATACACGGCCTACCCGAACTACCAAATACAACCGCATTATGAGGAAGAAGCATTACTTGACTTACCTCAAAGCCTGTTAAAAGGCCTTGGACAACGTCGTTCAGTCCGGACTGGACGGACCGAACACCCTGCATAACCGCACTCATAAGAGTGCGGTGCCCATCAATGATGGTGGAGTTGTTCACCAACTCCTCCAACACATCTAGCCAACCGGCCGCCGCCCGTGTAGAGGTGTTCGGCATTGGCGTTGGCCCCCCGGCCCCTTCCCTGCTGGGAGGGGTTTGTGCCGTCGAAGGCCTTGGGGGCTCGGGGGCA
Organism: Thinopyrum elongatum; assembly: GCA_011799875.1. Lineage (NCBI taxonomy): Eukaryota > Viridiplantae > Streptophyta > Magnoliopsida > Poales > Poaceae > Thinopyrum > Thinopyrum elongatum. The sequence goes on along the minus strand of CM022299.1, from coordinate 495,935,040 downwards.
GTTGGCGGTTGGGGTCCGGTTGGTCCGGACTCTTTTCCCGTGTTAGCCAGGAGGGAGGTTCCCTCCTGGTCATCAGGGACCGGGGTGTTAACCTCAGCCATTATGGCATCGACCTCCCCCTCCGTGGTCGGAGGAGGAGGAGTCCTTTGGGACCGCACCTCTTCGGCCTCTTCGAGGACCAAAGGAGGTGCGGAATGTGCCATTGACCCACTGTCCGCCAGTTCGGCGGGTGGAGACATCCCCTCCAAAACCTGCTCGGTGGGGCGCTCACGTGGGGGACTGCAATTTGGAGGGGTTAACCTTCAACTAAAGCAAACTACTGAAAGCATAACAGCTGAAAATATAGACACCTTACCTGCTGCCAGGGGGCTTGACCCTGGGTTCCTTCTTGGGAGGCTCCTCGGATGTTTCGGACTTATCGTCGTCAGAGCTGTTAGGTATCACCAGCTTAGGCCGGTGTCGTCTCTTTGGGGCCGAGGAAGGCTGGACCTCCTCGGCGTCTTTGGACGCCGGCCTCTTTTTGGAGTGCGAAGTGGCACTCTCCAATTCGTCCTCCTCCTCCTCGTCCCCATCCTGTATGGATGAGGCCGTAGCATCTCTGGACCGGTTGCCCGGACGGATCCTACGATGGGGGCCTTCCCTGGCCTCTGGTGCTTCTTGCTTCTTGCCCTTCTTAGCGGGCGCCTTATAGGGCACCACGACCAGCATCTCCTCCAGCTGCTATGATCGGGGCCCTAATGGCAGCGGCGCCGGGCAGCTGTTCTTTTTGGCCTTCATGAGCCAGCCCTGCAGAATCCACGTAACAAGGTCAGATCTCACATAATGTAAATATCTGAACACTCTTTGAAGAGAAATGCCACTCACCTCCCTTGGGGGATTCGCGGCGTCAAGACTGACGTCCTTCCCCTCGGCCGGCCACTCCTTCTGGGGCTGGAATAGTTGGCCCCATATCTTGAAGGAAATATGCCCTAGAGGCAATAATAAAGTTGTTATTTTATATTTCCTTATTCATGATAAAGGTTTATTATTCATGCTAGAATTGTATTGATCGGAAACTTAAATACATGTGTGAATACATAATCAAATACCGTGTCCCTAGTAAGCCTCTACTAGACTAGCTCGTTGATCAAAGATGGTTAAGGTTTCCTAACCATAGACATGTGTTGTCATTTGATAATGGGATCACATCATTAGGAGAATGATGTGATGGACAAGACCCATCCATTAGCTTAGCATAATGATCATTCAATTTATTGCTATTGCTTTCTTCATGTCAAATACATATTCCTTCGACTATGAGATTATGCAACTCCCGGATACCGAGGGAATCCCTTGTGTGCTATCAAACGTCACAACGTAACTGGGTGATCATAAAGATGCTCTACAGGTATCTCCGAAGGTGTTTGTTGAGTTGGCATAGATCGAGATTAGGATTTGTCACTCCGAGTATCGGAGAGGTATCTCTGGGCCCTCTCGGTAATACACATCATAAGCTTGCAAGCAAATGACTAAGGAGTTAGTTACGGGGTGATGTATTATGGAACGAGTAAAGAGACTTGCCGGTAACAAGATTGAACTAGGTATAGTGATACCGACGATCGAATCTCGGGCAAGTAACATACCGATGAACAAAGGGAATTACGTATGTTGTCATAACGGTTCGACCGATAAAAGATCTTTGTAGAATATGTAGGAGCCAATATGGGCATCCAGGTTCCACTATTGGTTATTGACTAGAGAGTTGTCTCGGTCATGTCTACATAGTTCTCGGACCCGTAGGGTCCGCACGCTTAACGTTCGTTGACGATATAGTGTTATATGAGTTATATGATTTGGTGACCGAATGTTGTTCGAAGTCCCGGATGAGATCACGGACATGACGAGAAGTCTCGAAATGGTTGAGAGGTAAAGATTGATATATAGGATGATGGTATTCGGACATCGAAAGAGTTTTGGAGTGCACCGGGTAGTCATCGGGTCACCGGAAGGGGTTCCGGACACCCCCGGTAAGTGTATGGGCCTAATGGGCCAAAGGGGGGACATACCAGCCCCTGGTGCGCCCCTTCTTTGGACAGCAGGCCCTAAGGGAAGGAAAAGGGGGAGGTCTAGCCCCTCCTGCCTTTCCCTCTCATGGGAGAAAGGAAAGGGGGGGCGCCACCCTCCCCTGCCTTTTCCCCGCACTTATATAAGGCAGGGGGCGCAGCTTGGGAGGGACTCCAAGTAGGATTCCTCCTACTTGGGCACCTCCTTTGGCTGCTCCTCCCTCCCTCCCACCTATATATATGTGGGAAGGGGGCGCCTAGCACACAACAGATCAATTGTTAGCCGCGTGCGGTGCCCCCCTCCACCATTTACAACCCCGGTCATATTTTCGTAGTGCTTAGGCGAAGCCCTGCGGAGATCACTTCACCATCACCATCACCACGATGTCGTGCTGGCAGAACTCATCTACTACCTCGCCGTCTTACTGGATCAAGAAGCCGGAGGACGTCACCGAGCTGAACGTGTGCTGAACGCGGAGGTGCCGTACGTTCGGTACTAGATTGGTTCGATCGTGAAGAAAGTTCGACTACATGAACCGCGTTGTGAAATGCTTCCGCTTATGGTCTACGAGGGTACGTAGACACACTCTCCCCTCTCGTTGCTATGCAAATCTTGCGTGTGCGTAGAAAATTTTTGTTTTCCATGCAACATTTCCCAATAGTGGCATCCGAGCCAGGTCTATGCGTAGATGATATGCACGAGTATAACACAAAGAGTTGTGGGTGGTGATAGTCATACTGCTTACCACCAACGTCTTATTTTGATTCAGTGGTATTGTGGGATGAAGCGGCCCGTACCAACCTTACATGTCCACGCACATGAGACCGGTTCCACCGACAGACATGCAACTAGTTTTGCATAAAGGTGGCTGGCAGGTGTCTGTTTCTCCTACTTTAGTTGAATCGAATTTGACTGCGGCCGATCCTAGAAGAAGGTTAAAACAACAAACTTGATGAATCACCGTTGTGGTTTTTGCCATAGGTAAGAACAGTTCTTGCTAGAAGCTCGTAGCAGCCACGTAAAACTTGCAACAACAAAGTAGAGGACGTCTAACTTGTTTTTGCAGGGCATGTTGTGATGTGATATGGTCAAGACATGATGTGATATAAGTTATTGTATGAGATGATCATGTTTTGTAAGTTAACGGCAACCGGCAGTAGCCTTATGGTTGTCTCTTTATTGTATGAAATGCAAATGCCATGTAATTGCTTTACTTTATCACAATGCGTTAGCGATAGTTGTAGAAGCAATAGTTGGTGAGACGACCACGACGCAACGATGGAGATCAAGGTGTCGAGCCAGTGACGATGGAGATCATGACGATGCTTTGGAGATGGAGATCAAAAGCACAAGATGATGATGGCCATATCATGTCACATATTTTGATTGCATGTGATGTTTATCCTTTATGCATCTTATTTTGCTTAGTACGGTGGTAGCATTATAAGATGATCCCTTCACTAAATTTCAAGGTAAAAGTGTTCTCCCTGAGTATGCACCGTTGCTACAGTTCATCGTTTCGAAACACCGCGTGATGATCGGGTGTGATAGACTCTACGTTCACATACAACGGGTGTAAGACAGTTTTGCACATGCAGAATACTTGGGTTAAACTTGATGATCCTAGCATGTACAGACATGGTCTCGGAACATTGGAGACCGAAAGGTCAAACGTGAGTCATATAGTAGATATGATCAACATAGAGATGTTCACCATTGATGACTACCCCATCTCACGTGATGATCGGATATGGGTTAGTTGATATGGATCATGTATCACTTAGTCAACTTGAGGGATGTTGATTTAAGTGGGAGTTCATTAGTAATTTGATTAATTGAACTTAATTTATCATGAACTTAGTCCTGATAGTATTTGTAAATCCATGTTGTAGATCAATAGCTCGCGATATAGCTCCCTCATATTTTTTATATGTTCCTAGAGAAAACTAAGTTGAAAGATGATAGTATCAATGATGCGGACTGGGTCCGTGATCTGAGGAATATCCTCATTGCTGCACAGAAGAATTATGTCCTTGATGCACCGCTAGGTGACAGACCTGTTGCAGGAGTAGATGCAGATGTTATGAACATTTGGGAAGCTCGGTATGATGACTACTTGATAGTTTAGTGCGCCATGCTTTACGGCTTAGAACCGGGACTTCAAAAACGTTTTGAATGCCACGGAGCATATGAGATGTTCCAAGAGCTAAAATTGGTATTTCAGACTCATGCCCGTGTCGAGAGGCATGAGACTTCTGACAAGTACTTTGCCTACAAGATGGAGGAGAATAGCTCAGCCAGTGAGCATGTACTCAGAATGTCTGGGTACTACAATCGCTTGAATCAAGTGGGAGTTATTCTTCCAGATAAGATAGTGATTGACAACGTTCTCTAGTCACTATCACCAAGCTACTAGAACTTCGTGATGAACTATAATATGCAAGGGATGACGAAAACGATTCCCAAGCTCTTCGCGATACTGAAATCGGCGAAGGTAGAAATCAAGAAAGAGCATCAAGTGTTGATGGTTAACAAGACCACTAGTTTCAAGAAAAAGGGCGAGGGAAAGAAAGGGAACTTCAAGAAGAATGGCAAGCAAGTTTACGCTCCCATGAAGAAGCCCAAAGCTGGACCCAAGCCTGAAACTGAGTGCTTCTACAGCAAAGGAAATGGTCACTAGAAGTGGTACTGCCCCAAATACTTGGCGGATAAGAAGGATTGCAAAGTGAACAAAATTATATTTGATATACATGTTATTGATGTGTACTTTACTAGTGTTCATAGTAGCACCTGGGTATTCGATACCGGTTCAGTTGCTAAGATTAGTAACTCGAAACAGGAGTTGCAGAATAAACAGAGACTAGTTAAGTGTGAGGTGACGATGTGTGTTGGAAGTGATTTCAAGGTTGATACGATCACCATCGCACACTCCCTCTACCTTCAGGATTAGTGTTGAACCTAAATAAATGTTATTTGGTGTTTGCGTTGAGCATGAATATGATTAGATCATGTTTATTGCAATACGGTTATTCATTTAAGTTAGAGAATAATTGTTGTTCTGTTTACATGAATAAAACCTTCTATGGTCATACACCCAATGTGAATGGTTTATTGAATCTCGATCGTAGTGATACACATATTCATAATATTGATGCCAAAAGATGCAAAGTTGATAATGATAGTGCAACATACTTGTGGCACTGCCGTTTAGGTCATATTGGTGTAAAGCGCATGAAGAAACTCCATGCAGATGGACTTTTGGAGTCACTTGATTATGAATCATTTGATACTTGCGAACCATGCCTCATGGGCAAGATGACTAAAACTCTGTTCTCCGGAACAATGGAGCGAGCTAATGACTTATTGGAAATAATACATACCGATGTATGCGGTCCGATGAGTATTGAAGCATGCAGCGGGTATCGTTATTTTCTGACCTTCACAGATGATTTGAGTAGATATGGGTATATCTACTTAATGAAACACAAGTCTGAAACATTTGAAAAGTTCAAAGAATTTCAGAGTGAAGTGGAGAATCATCGTAACAAGAAAATAATGTTTCTATGATCTGATCGCAGAGGCGAATTTTTGAGTTATAAGTTTGGCCTTCATTTAAAACAATGTAGAATTTTTTCACAACTCACGCCACCTGGAACACCACAGCGTAATGGTGTGTCCGAATGTCATAACCACACTTTATTAGATATAGGTGCGATATATGATGTCTCTTACCGATTTACCACTATCGTTTTGGGGTTATGCATTAGAGACTGCCGCATTCACGTTAAATAGGGCACCGTCTAAATCCGTTGAGACGACACCGTATGAACTATGGTTTGGCAAGAAACCTAAGCTGTCGTTTCCTAAAGTTTGGGGTTGCGACACTTATGTCAAAAGGCTTCAGCCTGATAAGATCGAACCCAAACCGGAGAAGTGCGTCTTCATAGGATACCCTAAGGAAACAATTGGGTACACCTTCTACCACAGATCCGAAGGCAAGGTCTTTGTTGCTAGGAATGGATTCTTTCTAGAGAAGGAGTTTATCTCGAAAGAAGTGAGTGGGAGGAAAGTAGAACTTGATGAGGTAATTGTACCTTCTCTCGAATTGGAGAGTAACACATCACAGAAAACCGTTCCCGTGATGCCTACACCAACTAGAGAGGAAGCTAATGATGATGATCATGAAACTTTAGATCAAGTTACTACCGAACCTTGTAGGTCGACCAGAGCACGATCCACACCAGAGTGGCATGGTAATCCTGTTCTGGAAGTCATGTTACTAGGCCAAGGCGAACCTACGAACTATGAAGAAGCTATGATGAGCCCAAATTCCGACAGATGGCTTGAGGCCATGAAATCTGAGATAGGATCCATGTATGAGAACAAAGTATGGACTTTGGTGGATTTGCCCGATGATCGGCAAGCCATAGAGAATAAATGGATCTTCAAGAAGAAGACTGACGCTGATGGTAATGTTACTGTCTACAAAGCTCGACTTGTCACGAAATGTTTTCGACAAGTTCAAGGGGTTGACTACGATGAGACTTTCTCACCCGTAGCGATGCTCAAGTCTGTCTAAATCATGTTAGCAATTGCCGCATTTTATGATTATGAAATCTAGCAAATGGACGTCAAAACTACATTCCTTAATGGATATCTTAAAGAAGAGTTGTATATGATGCAACCAGAAGGTTTTGTCGATCCTAAAGGTACTAACAAAGTGTGCAAGCTCCAGCGATCTGTCTATGGACTGGTGCAAGCATCTCAGAGTTGGAATATACGCTTTGATGAGGTGATCAAAGCATATGGTTTTATACAGACTTACGGTGAAGCCTGTATTTACAAGAAAGTGAGTGGGAGCTCTGTAGCATTTCTGATATTATATGTGTATGACATATTATTGATTGGAAATGATATAGAATTTCTGGATAGCATAAAAGGATACTTGAATAAGAATTTTTTAATGAAAGACCTCGGTGAAGCTGCTTATATATTGGGCATCAAGATCTATAGGGATAGATCGAGATGCTTAATAGGACTTTCACAAAGCACATACCTTGACAAAGTTTTGAAGAAGTTCAAAATGGATCAGTAAAAGAAGGAGTTCTAGCCTGTATTGTAAGGTGTGATGTTGAGTAAGACTCAAAGCCCGACCACGGCAGAAGATAGAGAGAGAATGAAAGTCATTCCCTATGCCTCAGCCATAGGTTCTATAAAGTATGCCATACAATGTACCAGACCTATTGTGTACCTTGCCATGAGTTTGGCAAGGGGGTACAATAGTGATCTAGGAGTAGATCACTGGACAGTAATCAAAATTATCCTTAGTTACCTAATAGGACTAAGGAAATATTTCTCGGTTATGGAGGTGACAAAGAGTTCATCGTAAAGGGTTACTTCGATGCAAGCTTTAACACCAATTCAGATGACTCTGAGTCTCAATTTGGATACGTATTGAAAGTGTGAGCAATTTGCTATAGTAGCTCCATGCAGAGCATTGTAGACATAGAAATTTGCAAAATACATACGGATCTGAATGTGGCAGACCCATTGACTAAACTGCTCACATAAGCAAAACATGATCACAACTTAGTACTCTTTGGGTGTTAATCACATGGTGATGTGAACTAGATTATTGACTCTAGTAAACTCTTTGGGTATTGGTCACATGACGATGTGAACTATGGGTGTTAATCACATGGCGATGTGAACTAGATTATTGACTCTAGTGCAAGTGGGAGACTGAAGGAAATATGCCCTAGAGGCAATAATAAAGTTGTTATTTTATATTTCCTTATTCATGATAAAGGTTTATTATTCATGCTAGAATTGTATTGATCGGAAACTTAAATACATGTGTGAATAAATAAACAAATACCGTGTCCCTAGTAAGCCTCTACTAGACTAGCTCGTTGATCAAAGATGGTTAAGGTTTCCTAACCATAGAAATGTGTTGTCATTTGATAACGGGATCACATCATTAGGAGAATGATGTGATGGACAAGACCCATCCGTTAGCTTAGCATAATGATCGTTCTGTTTATTGCTATTGCTTTCTTCATGTCAAATACATATTCCTTCGACTATGAGATTATGCAACTCCCGGATATCGAAGGAATACCTTGTGTGCTATCAAACGTCACAACATAACTGAGTGATCATAAAGATGCTCTATAGGTATCTCCGAAGGTGTTTGTTGAGTTGGCATAGATCGAGATTAGGATTTGTCACTCCAAGTATCGGAGAGGTATCTCTGGGCCCTCTCGGTAATACACATCATAAGCTTGCAAGCAAATGACTAAGGAGTTAGTTACGGATTGATGTATTACGGAACGAGTAAAGAGACTTGCCGGTAACAAGATTGAACTAGGTATAGAGATACCGACGATCGATCTCGGGCAAGTAACATACCGATGGACAAAGGGAATTACGTATGTTGTCATAACGGTTCGACCGATAAAAGATCTTCGTAGAATATGTTGGAGCCAATATGGGCATCCAGGTTCTGCTATTGGTTATTGACCGGAGAGGTGTCTCGGTCATGTCTACATAGTTCTCGGACCCGTAGGGTCCGCACGCTTAACGTTCGTTGACGATATAGTGTTATATGAGTTATATGATTTGGTGACCGAATGTTGTTCGGAGTCCCGGATGAGATCACGGACATGACGAGGAGTCTCGAAATGGTCGAGAGGTAAAGATTGATATATAGGATGATGGTATTCGGACACCGGAAGAGTTTCGGAGTGCACCGGGTAGTCATCGGGTCACCGGAAGGGGTTCCGGACACCCCCGGTAAGTGTATGGGCCTAATGGGCCAAGGGGGGGACAAACCAGCCCCTGGTGCGCCCCTTCTTTGGACAGCAGGCCCTAAGGGAAGGAAAAGGGGGAGGGCTAGCCCCTCCTGCCTTTCCCTCTCATGGGAGAAAGGAAAGGGGGGGGGGGGCGCCACCCTCCCATGCCTTTTCCCCGCACTTATATAAGGCAGGGGGGCGCGGCTTGGGAGGGACTCCAAGTAGGATTCCTCCTACTTGGGTGCCTCCTTTGGTTGCTCCTCCCTCCCACCTATATATATGTGGGAAGGGGGCGCCTAGCACACAACAGATCAATTGTTAGCCGTGTGTGGCGCCCCCCTCCACCGTTTACACCCCCGGTCATATTTTCGTAGTGCTTAGGCGAAGCCCTGCGGAGATCACTTCACCATCACCGTCACCACGCCGTCGTGCTGACGGAACTTATCTACTACCTCGCTGTCTTGCTGGATCAAGAAGGCGGAGGACGTCACCGAGCTGAACGTGTGCTGAACGTGGAGGTGCCGTACGTTCGGTACTAGATCGGTTGGATCACGAAGAAAGTTCGACTACATAACCCGCGTTGTGAAATGCTTCCTCTTACGGTCTATGAGGATATGTAGACACACTCTCCCCTCTCGTTGCTATGCATCTCCTTGATAGACCTTGCGTGTGCGTAGAAATTTTTTGTTTTCCATGCAACGTTTCCCAACATATCTTGTCTGGATTCGTGCCGAAGAGGTGCCGCACAGTGGCCGGATCCGAGGGCTCATGCTCCCACATGGGCTTGGCCCTTTCCTGACAATGGAGGATCCCGTGCTGGAGCATGATTTGGAACATGTCGACCAGCTTAGCGCCGGTCTCTAGCACATTGTCGACGCGCTTCTGCAGCGCCTTGGTGTCAGCAACGCGCCCCCAGTCCGAACTCTTGGTGGTCCAGGAGGCCAATCTGGTGGGGGGTCTGGACCGGAATGCGGGGGCCGCCCCCCATGCGGCCTTCCTCGGCTCGATGATGTAGAACCACTCCTTCTGCCACATCTGGACAGTGTCGACGAAGTGGCCGTCCAGCCATTGGACCCGTGTCAGCTTGCTGATCATGGCCCCGCCGCAGTCCGCGTGCTCGCCACGGACCACCTTGGGCTTCACGTTGAACACTTTCAGCCACAAGCCGAAATGCGGCTGGACCCAGAGGAGCGCTTCACATATGACGATGAAGGTCGAAATGTGGAGGAGGGAGTTGGGGGCCAGATCATGGAAATCTAGCCCATAGTAGAACATTAGCCCCCGCACAAAGGGGTGCAGAGGAAATCCAAGCCCCCTAAGGAAATGGGGGAGCAAAACTACCCTTTCGCCTGGCTCGGGCGTAGCGATGATTTGGCCCACTTCGGGGGCTCGATGGGCGATGTTGCCCGGCAAGTAACCGGCCTCCTTCAACTTCAGGGTATCTTCGTTGGTGACGGAGGAGGCCTCCCACTTCCCATTGGCGCCAGATCCAGCCATGGTCGAAGGAGGTGAAGTGGGATTGGCTAGGGAAGCAGTGAGAAAGGGCGCTGGAGCTCTGAAGGACTACGAGTGTGGAAGGAAGGAGAAGGCGTGGGATGCAGATTATAGCGGACCCCCTTTATAGACTGTGGGCAGGCCAGAGATCCCTTTTTTCACGCCGTTGGCCTCTCCACTTCCCAATATCCCCGCAGTGTTATGAGCAGGGAGGGGAATCGAAATCATTAACCATATCCCCCGAAAGGCGGGACACGATCTCCACGTTGAGTGGACGTGTCAATCGTCGTGTCAGCCTTGAGCCGCGCTTCGAGAAATAGTAACTGCCTGGCATTATGGCCGGAAGTGACTCTTCGTTGAAGGAGGAAAAGTTGTCAGATAAAGGCACTATTTGCGCTTGAGCGATATTTTTATTATTACCTTCGGTGTTAAGTAAAATAGCCGCTTCAGATTCCGAACATTGCTTGGTACTGAACAGGGGGGAGACTAGCCGAGGAACTTGCCCCGCAAGCCGAATATTGGTCAGATGAATGGATACCGGATACAAGTCTCAGCATTGTAGGCAAGTTCGGGGGCTACTGAGGGAGTCATGGACTAAGGGGTCTTGGGGGCGACGACCCATTTTACGTGGGCCGGACTGGTGGAGCCGTGTGGTGACCGAAGACCTGTGAAGCTGTGGTGTGCCCTCCAAGTTAAGGGTGGACGAGATCTCTTTCCCTTTTGTTGTAATCTATCTTCGGTAACCCTAACCGTATCGGTGTCTATATAAACTGAGGGTTGTAGTCATTAGGGTTAGAGCTACATTCATCACCTCATAGCCTTAGGGTTTAGCTCATGCTGATCTCGAGGTAGATCTACTCTGTTAACTCCATCATATATTCAATACAATCAAGCAGGACGTAGGGTTTTACCTCCTTGAGAGGGCCCGAACCTGGGTAAACACTATGTTCGTCGTCCCCTGTTATCCATTGATCCTAGATCCACAGCTCAGGACCCCCTACCCCGAGGTCTGCCGGTTTTGACATCGACACCTTGCCGGAAAGCCTTTCTGACCAGGGCCCTTGATCCAATATGGGAGCCGCACATGCCTTTGTGTATCTCCGCCAGCAGTGCCTTCCCTTCTTCCCGGCAAACGCACTTTAATTTCACACCATTGGGCCTCCTTCTGTATAGTACATCATTGACAAACTAATACATACTGGCCCTCCGGGCTACTTTTTTAGCTTCTTCTTGATCTTCGGGAAGTTCTCTTATTTGGAGGTAACGGACTATGTGTCGTGCCCAAGTTGGAGCCTGAGGCTCGACAACAAGGATCAGTGGCACCTCCTCGTTCGAGGGAGCGCACGCCTCAACCACGAAAATTGGAAGTTCGGTGCGAGGGTGCTGCTTGCCAAGCGAAGTGGAGTTGTTCCCGCCAACCTCTCTGCCAGGGGCTTCAGGAAGCTCTGCCGGGAGAGGCTTGCCGGAGTCCAGTTTTTTCCTCTTTCTGGCCATTGTTACAGGGGATATGGAGGGCTGAGTCAGGTGGAGAACAAAAGTCCCTGGTTCCACAGGAAGCTTTTGCGCAACGCACTTTGAGAGATGATCAGCGATGCTGTTTTCCGCACGGGGTACGTGCTCTGTTTGCAATCCGTCAAAGCGCTCCTCCAGCTTTCTCACTTCCTCCACGTATGCCTCCATCAATGGACTTTGATAATCCTTGTTTACTTGCCTCACTACAAGTTGTGAGTCTCCATGAATGATCAACTTCTTGATTCCCAGTTCTGTTGCGATCCTGAGCCCGGCAAGGAGTCCTTCATATTCTGCGGTGTTGTTGGTAGCCTTCTCCCGGGGGAAATGCATTTAAACCACGTACTTGAGGTGCTCCCCAGTGGGTGCTACGAGAAGCACGCCAGCTCCCGCACCTTGTAGGGAGAAGGCACCATCAAAGTACATGATCCAATCTTGGGGCGCTTCCCTGCCGGGAATAATTATCTCCGGCGTCTCTTCATCTGGAGTTGGTGTCCATTCTGCAATAAACTCCTCCAATGCTCTGCTCTGAATTGTTGATGTGCTCTCAAACTTCAAACCAAAGCTCGATAACTCCAAAGCCCACTCCACTATTCTGCCAGTGGCCTCAGGGTTCCTCAGTATGTGTTGCAAGGGGAAGCGGGTAACAACCATGATTTCGTGGGCTTGGAAGTAGTGGTGCAGTTTCCTTGAGGCCATGATGAGGCCGAAGATCAACTTTTGCACACCAGAGTACCTTGATCTAGCCCCCTGCAGTAGGGAACTGACAAAGTACACTGGCCATTGCACCACCTTCTTCCTTGCCGCGATTCTGGAATTGCCCCCGCTGCCCTGCTCTTCTTTGTTCTGATATGTTCCTGAACTTGCCGGGACGAGTTCACTTTTCTCTCCGGAGGGGATGGTTGCCACGGCGGCTCCTTCATCTACTTCCCGCTGGGCCACCAGTGCTGCACTAAGCACTTGATTGATTGCCGCTAGGTATAGCAGCAACGGCTCTTGTGGTTTAGGAGTGACTAGGGTGGGAATAGAGGAAAGGTATGTCTTCAAATCTTACAGCGCAGCGTCCGCCTTCGGGGTCCACTCCATGGGTCCTGCCTTCTTCAAGATTTTGAAAAATGGCAAAGCGCACTCGACAGACTTGGAAATGAACCTGCTCAGTGCAGCAACACATCCAGTTAAACGCCTCACATCTTTAACTGTCTTGGGTGCTTGAATCTGCTCGATCGCCTTGATCTTGTCAGGGTTGGCTTCTATCCCCCGGTGGGATATGAAGAAGCCAAGTAGCTTGCCGGAAGGAACACCAAACACACACTTCTCTGGGTTCAGCTTCAAGTTGATCTTGCGAAGATTCATGAAGGTCTCTTCTAGGTCCTGAATGAGGGTTGATTTGTGTTTGGTTTTGACCACTATGTCATCCATGTAAGCTTCAATATTCCTATGCAACTGTGACTCAAAACCAATTTGCACTGCTCTTGCAAAAGTGGATCCAGTGCTTTTTAACCCAAAGGGCATCCGTACAAAACAGTACGTGCCACATGGGGTTATGAACGCGGTCTTCTCTTCATCTTCGTTGGACATGAAAAATCTGGTGGTACCCGGAGTAGGCATCCAAGAAGGAAAGCAGGTCGCATCCAGAAGTGGAATCCACAATCTGATCGATGCGCGGCAAGGGGAATGGGTCCTTCGGGCATGCTTTATTCAGATCTGTGAAATCTATGCAAAGCCTCCACTTCCCATTCGCCTTGCGCACCACCACTAGATTCGCCAACCAAGTTGGATGCAATACCCCTCTGACCAAACCAGCAGCTTCGAGTTCCTTGATCTCTTCGGCAATAAACTGCTGCTGCTCCAAAGCTTGCTTTTGGACCTTCTGTTTGATGGGCCGGGCATGTGGGCAGACAGCAAGGTGGTGCTCGATTACCTCCCTGGGAACACCGGGGATGTCAGATGGTTGCCAAGCAAACACATCGACATTCGCCCGCAGGAAGGCAACGAGCGAGCTTTCCTATTTGTCGTCGAGGGTGGAGCTGATAGTAAATGTACCATCAGCACCAACCAGCCCTGCCGGGACCTTCTTCACAGCGGGCGCAGCAACCTTTGATCTCTTGCTATTGGAACTCTCCGGCAAGTCATCAACAGGCGCAGCGCACTCCGAAGAGGCGTGCTTCCCGGATTCTTTGCTGGCATCCTTGCTAGCTTTCTTCCCTTTCTTGCTTTCCTTGGCGGGAGCGGTAGCTTCCACGGCCTCTGCAGCGACTACTTCTCGGTACATCCTGTCCACACATATAATTGTGTCCTTTTTGTCTGATGGAATGGAAAGGACGCCCATTGGCCCTGGCATCTTCAGCGTATTGTAGGCATAGTGGGATGCCGCCATGAATTTTGCCAGGGCTGGACAACCAAGGATTGCATTGTATGGCAGGGGGAGGTCAACCACATCAAACACGATCTTCTCAGTCCGGTAGTTCAATTCCCCCCCCCCCCCCAAACATTACCGGCAGTGTGATCTTCCCCTTAGGATGACTCCTGTCGGGGTTGATCCCTTGGAAAGTACCAGTAACTTTGAGCTCTTCATCTGCTATCTGGAGCTTGCTGATGACCTTGGGAGAAATCAGATTCAACCCGGCCCCGCCGTCAACCAACATCTTTGTGACTTTGAGGTTGCGGATTGTTGGTGAAACCAACAACGACAAACACCCTACCGCGGTGGTGCGGTCAGGGTGACCCTCTTCATCAAAGATGATGGGTGTGTAGGACCACTTGAGTGGCTTCCGAGAATCTGCCGCTGGCTCCACGGCATTGACCTCACGCGCCCACTATTTAAGCTGGCGGTGAGAGGAATGCATGATGCACCTCCGTCAATGCATAGGGCGTTAGTAGCCTTCTGAAACTCCTGCTCATTGGTTTCCTCTTCATCTCCTTCATCACTCTCGTCATCGCATTCCTTCCTCTCACAGCCTCTGGCAGGTTTCCCTTGATACTGAGGGGCCTTGCCGGGGCGACCTCCTCTGCCACCTCAGCCCTTCCCAACAACGCCATCTTGATCTCTCTCTTTGTCACGCTTCTCGTACTCAGCCTTTTGCTTCTTAATGAGTTGCTCAACCTGATGACACTCTTGAAGATCGTGGCATTTGGTCCGATGGATCTTGCAGCACGGCCCATCAGCCTTCCCAGCCTTCTCGGTAGCCACGGCTTCCCGGCAGTCAGCGCACGCGGCAACTTCCTTGCCGGGAGCCTCGGTCTTGGCCTTCTTGCCGGTACTAGGAGTACTCGACCCTTCAACAGCTATCATTGCCTTATCCATGCGCTTCTTGTTGCGTTTCTTGTTCTTCTTCTTCTGATTGGTGGCGTCGTTGTCGTCCTCTGAGTCAACGTCAATGCCATCTTCTTCACCAGGGAGACACCTCCCCTCCTCTGTTCGGGCACACTTATCCACCAAAGTGTACAGCTCATTCACGGTCTTGGGCAACTGGACGTTCATGTTGGAACGTACCCTGCGGTTGCATACATTGTACTAGAATGCAGCTATCACAGCTGCCGGGTGGATGTCCGGAATGTTCCTGTGCACCCGGCTGAATCTCCGCATGTATTTCCGCAAACTCTCTCCTTCCTTCTATGGGAGGAGCTGCAAGTCGCTGGGACGCCCTGGTTCTTGATGACCGCCCATGAAGGCGCCAACAAATTCATGGCATAGGTCGGCCCAGGACGAGATGGAGTTCTCCGGCAAGTGCATCAGCCACGACCTCACGTTTGGCTTGAGTGCCAAAGGGAAGTAGTTAGCGAATACCCTCTCATCTCTTCCTCCGGCGGCTTGAACAGCAATGGTGTAGATGCTCAAGAACTCTGCCGGGTTCAATCTTCCATCGTACTTTTCTGGTATCTCTGGCTTGAACGTACGGGCAGATGGCCAACGGACTCGCCGCAGCTCGCGAGTGAAGGCGGGGCACCTAACCTCGAAAGGCATGTACCCGTATCCACCAAGCACGGGCTCGTCGATGTCGGGGCCATTGCACCTATCAGACTGGCGGCAGGTTTCGCGGCGTCGTTCGATGGTGACGCGTGCGTCCTCCCTCCGCCCGTCTTCCAGGACTCGTCGCTGGTCTCGACGTGCCTGGGGATCAGATGAAGCCATCGATACGTCATCAGGTTCTTGGCCGCGTGGCTCTGGCTGTGGCCCCTATGCTGGCTGTCGCGGAGGGGATTGCACCGTGGGGGTGGCCCCTTCGGTACGGCCAGCGGCTCGGGCTATCGTCGCCGCCTGTGGAGGCCGTGGCGGGCCTCCCCGCTGTGATCCTCCTGCCTCAGCGAAACCAATCAAGCTCTGAATGGTGGCTCTCCACTCATCCATCTGATCTGCTGCCGGCGGAAATCTCAACAGGAGTTGGGCCCGCGCCATGGCTCCCGAAGCGGTGCTTGGCATAGACGATGACGCAGATCGCGACGTCGCCTGGCTTCTGACGGTGCCGGTAGTGACGGCGTCGTGCTCTCGTCGCCATGAGCCCGTCACCAGGGTGGTGTGGCGACAAGGTGGATGCTCTTGGGGATTGGCGACCCCATTCAGCGCATCGTCTCGGCTAGCTTGTCTTGGGGGTGGCGTGTGCCCTGCAGCCGCACCCGCATCGGGGGCGGCTAGAGGGTTGCGGTTTACCCCAGAGCGAGTGCCATCACTGCGGCTGCGTTCCTCAGTGGGGCGGAGAGGTGGAGATGGAATAATCTCTCCACCCGCATCCTGTGGAGCATGGCCGCTGGGATGCTGTTGATGCTGTCCTTCTCCGGCGCCTCTCGCTCCCGTTTCGGCCGCAGGGGGAATGGCGATGCCACCGCCTGCGCCGGCCATGTCCCCCACAGCGCCCACGTCCCCGTGCGCCTCTGTAGCCCCCACGGCATCGGTGGCTGCATGCGAAGGGGCCTTCGAGGCGGACGGGTGAGCTGCAGCACCGGACTTTTTCTTGGGCGCCATGGATGATGAAGCCGTTGAAGAAGAAAACGATGATGAAGATGACGCACTGCTTACATCCTCGGGTTCACGCAAGCGCTTCCCCCTACCTGGCGCACCAAAGATGTCGTGGTATAACACGGCCACCTATGGGGCCATCGGTCCCTTGTGGTTCGGCAGGGGGGAAGAGCACATTGCACAAAGAGCGGAGAGCATAGAGCAGCACGGCATCGATGACACGAGCAGTTTTTACCCAGGTTCAGGCCGCCGCGAGGCGTAAAACCCTACTCCTGCTTTGGTGGATTGATGAAAGAACCATGGTGGAGATGCAGCGCTCTAGCCCGGCAAGGTTGCCTTGGGACAAGAGCAGCTTCGCACATATGAGTGTATGGGGGTCCGAATCCTTTCTAAGGTTGCCACGGCCCTCCTTTTATAGGTCAAGGGGTCACCACAATGGCAAATCAGTCATTACGTACTGATTGGATAGCAAACAGTGCTATCATACCTAACTCTGGCAGTTAGGACAAAGTGCATTAAATGCACCGCTTAACGTCACGTCGCAGATGCGGCCCGGCAAGCCTTACCGGGCCGTCTTGGTCATCTCCTGCCTGCCTGTGCGACACGCGTCCGGACGGGTGCCTCACAGGGGTAATCTTCTCTCCAAACAGCTGCCACGCGCTAAATGGCAGCCACTTAACCACCTGGGGGCTTGACACCGCACTGATAGATGACTTGCGTCATGGTGAGGTGGAGCGGTGGCGCCTTGGTGGGGTAGTCCTCCCTCGGCGTCCTCGGCAGGCTTGCTGGGGGAGCCTTGAGACTTGTCCTTTGGGTGACCTCGACCCCGCCAGGCTTGCCTACCCGGCAAGGGAGGTTTTTCCTCGGTGATGTCCTGCTCACTTGGTTGGTCTTGGTCTTCTTGATCCGCCCTTTGACTTCTCAAAGAGCTGTCTCTTCGGCTTGGTCTCGTCTTGGATGTTGCAATCTTGCTCTTGAGCCTGTGTACAGTTCGGGCAACACACGCCTGGGGTTTGTTGCACCGACAATGAATGACTATATTTGGTTGCTGTTAAGCATGTTGTACTCCCTCCGAATCTTTTTAGTTCGCATATAAGATTTGTCTAAAGTCAAGCCTCGTAAAGTTTGACCAACTTTATAGAAAAAAAATACCAACACTCACAATATGAAATCAATATCAGTAGATGTGTCATGACTTAAATTTTCAGATTGTATAACTTTAGCATGGTAGATGTTGATATTTTTTCATATAAATAAGGTCAAACTTTATGAAATTTCACTTCAGACAATTCTTATATGCAGAGTAAAAGGACCGGAGGGAGTATTTAACATGCCTTTCCATTTGATTTAACAATGGCACTGTTTGGATACTCTAACTTAGCTAGAGGTTAGAGTTAGTTTCTAGCTCATGACAGTTAAAAGGGAGAGAGAGATTGGTGGAATAGTTGATTGTATTGCTTGAGCCTCGTGGGCATTTATATAGGAGTACATGGTCATCTTGGAGTACAAGTCAAGGTAGAATAAATCCTATGCTATCCTACATTTCCAAAATAACAATGATACTCAACAATGACTAACCCTAAACTAACTCTAGCCAAAGAGGTGTTTGGATGACAGGGTTAGATTGACAATAAATGCACTAGGAGAACTAGCCCCAATTAGCACCTCTTGGGTGGGATAGTTGTTTTCGGTGGGTTAGACGCAACTAGCTCAAACTAGCCCTCGTGTTTGGATACTTTAGGGCTATTTGAGCCCAAACTAGCTCAAACTAACTCTAACCCATGGATCCAAACAGGGCCAATAACTAGTGTACTTAGACCTGCACAATACAAGTTTGAATGACTATGTTTGCTTGTTTTTAAATATTAGGCATGTTGCAGTTAATAACACACCTTTCCACTTCTTGTTTTTTAATATTATGTTTTTAAAAATTTGGTGTTGCACATGTAGGTCCTAATGTCAGAGGTTTTGACCCACTGTTCGACCCTTTTTGCATATGGGGAAATGTCCATGAATATCAGTCAAGTAAAGAAACTTAGAAAGATTGTTAGGACAAAGAAATTAGCGACAAAAAACAAGAAGATCTTTGTGTGCACAATGAAGAAGACATCAGTTTACTACAGCATGGTACTAACTATTATACCTTGTCTTTTTAATTCCTTTGCGCCAGTTCAAATCTAGAGAAGATATTTATGCATATCCTTGTTTTCAGGCCTTTCCAAAGCAGTTCACTGATGATTACTCCCTCCGTAAACTAATATAAGAGCGTTTAGATAACTACTCTAGTGATCTAAACGCTCTTATATTAGTTTACAAAGGGAGTACCTCTCAAACCACCTGTATGGTTAGGAGGCGAGGAAGGTATTCATACAACACCCACGGTTCAATATTGAAGTGTTCCTGAAGAGGACAA
Organism: Thinopyrum elongatum; assembly: GCA_011799875.1. Lineage (NCBI taxonomy): Eukaryota > Viridiplantae > Streptophyta > Magnoliopsida > Poales > Poaceae > Thinopyrum > Thinopyrum elongatum. The sequence continues at coordinate 495,915,833 of CM022299.1, read as the reverse complement.
AGGATGGACGGTCAATCATCCACAGGCACTGGCCTAAAGTTGCAAAGACCTTCAACATCAATGAAGGCTCAATATTCGCCTTCCGCTTTAGCAGTTTTCCAGATGAGATTCATCTGTCTATGTACCATCTATGATGCTAATTTCGAAAGGTTATAGATGTTCCATGTGAAACTTGGTGCTGGTGCAGTTGTGTAATGGGGTAGCTGAGTGCTGAAGCTATATGATGTTGTACTCTGATGTATTTCAATTACGAAATCCTGCTTCCTTAATATGAAAATGAAATATATTGTGTGCTTAATATGAAATGTCAATTAGATTAATAAATGGATTATTAATAATAGGACAATTAGCCTGCTAATTGGGTTTTTCTATTGCAAACGGTTATTGAGAAAACACCGTGGGCGATGGCCTCGGGCAACGCACACAGTTTCTAGGAATAAACTGTGTTGGATCAATGAACAATCACACACAACATCCTCTTGAAAACTGTTTTCGTTAGGCCACCTTGCGCAAACGTTTACCACATAAAAAGTGTGTGTGATGGACAGCCTTTGCCACACAGTTTCTTCTACGCACCGTGTGTGATGCATTCAATAACACAAACGATAAAATTGTTAATATCGTGTGCAATGGCAACGCTATCACAAATGATTTAATGGGGAAAATTGTGTGTGATGCACCTGCGAACGGAAACGTTTTTCTTGGAGTGACTGTGTGGGATGTATATATGAACGGAAACGTACTTCTTGGATTAACTGTGTGGGATGTACATACTAACGGAAACGTATTCCTTGGATTGATTGTGTGGAATGTACATACGAATGGAAACGTTTAGCCGGGACTAACTTTGTGGGATGTACTTACGACCGGAAACGATTTGGCATGTATAATTGTATTTTTTTAGCACAATTGTACATATAACCGTATTTGATCGCTCGTCCGTCGCACACAACCTCACTTTGCCAAGCGTGTGTGACCGGAGGGCCTATCCCCGACAGTTTCTGGGTCATGTGAGAAGGACCCCCCTATCGCAGTCACTCACTTGGCGACGGTTCAAAACGTCGTCGCGGAAAGGGGTTAAAAACCGTTTGTATAGCACCTCACTGTACCAGTGCGTGCTTATGGAAAAGAACTTGCATGACATCTTTTGTCCTACCCTCCCGTGGCAGTGGGGTCCATAAGGAAACTAAGGGATATCAAGGCCTCCTTTTAATAGAGAACCGAAACAAAGCATTAGCACTTAGTGAATACATGAACTCCTAAGCTACGGTAATCACCGGAAAGAATCCCAATTATTGTCACCTTGGGGTATGCGGATCATAACTCGTAATAGGTGTCTACAAATTGCAAGATAGGATCAAGAACACACATATATTCATGAAAACGTAATAGGTTCAGATCTGAAATCATGACACTCGGGCCCTAATGACAAGCATTAAGCATAGCAAAGTCATAGCAACATCAATCTCAGAACATAGTGGATACTAGGGATCAAGCCCTAACAAAACTAACTCGATTAAATGATAAATCTCATCCAACCCATCACCGTCCAGCAAGCCTACGAAGGAATTACTCACTCCCGGCGGTGAGCATCATGAAATTGGCGATGGAGGAAGGTTGATGATGACGACGGCGACGGATTCCACCCTCCGGAGCCCCAAACGAACTCCAGATCAGCCCTCCCGATGAAGAACAGGAGGTGGCGGCGGCTCCGTATCGTAAAACGCGATGAATCCTTCTCTTTGAATTTTTTTCTCCGTGAATAGGTATATATGGAGTTGGACTTAGGGTTGCCGGATCTCTTGGGGGCCCACAAGCCTGGGAGGCACGCCCCTCGGAGCTTGTGGCTCCTAGGTGGCCCACCTCTGGTATCTTTTTCCACTAGTATTTTTTATATATTCCACAAAAATTCTCCGTAAATTTTTAGGTCAATTCGAGAACTTTGTTTTCTGCACAAAAATAACACCATGGCAATTCTGCTGAAAATAGCATCAGTCCGGGTTAGTTCCATTCAAATCATGCAAATTAGAGTCCAAAACAAGGGCAAAAGAGTTTGGAAAAGTAGATACGATGGAGACGTATCAAATCCCACAAGCTTAACCCATTGCTTGTCTTCAAGAATTCAGTTGACAAACTAAAAGTGACAAAGAAAAACTTTTACAAACTCTGTTTGATCTTGTTGTTGCAAATATGTCTAACCAATGTTCAGGTTTTCAGCAAAGATTATGAACTAACCATATTCACAATAACATTTAGGTCTCACATTTACTCATATCAATTGCATAACCAGCTAGAGAGCAATAATAAGATATCTGGATGACAACACTTTTTTCAAAACAATCATGATGTAATATGATATAATGGTATCTTGCTAGCCCTTTCTGAGACCGCAAAACATAAATACAGAGCACCTCTGAAGTTCAAGCACCAACTAGGTATTATAATTCATGGCAAAAGAGATCCAATCACACTCATACTCAACATCAATTAAGACCAAAGCATAAAAATGGCAGTAGTGCTCTCTGGCTGGTGCCTTAATAAGAAGATGATGACTCAACAATAAAAGTAAATAAATAGGCCCTTCGCAGAGGGAAGCAGGGAATTGCAGAGGTGCCACAGCTCGAAGCTTTTAAAACAGAGATGAATATAATTTTGAGAGGTATGCTTTCATTGTCAACATAACAACCGAGAGATCTCACTATCTTCCATGCTAGACACATTATAGGCGGTTCCCAAATAGAATGGTAAAGTTTTACTCCCCCTCCACCAACAAACACAAGCCATGGCTAGCCGAATCCTCGGGTACCCTCCATACCAACAACAATCCGGGGGAATTTTGTTTCATTATTATATTTTGATTTTGATTTTGATCATGGAACTGGGCATCCCAATTACCAGCCAGTTTCTCGTGAATGACAAGCGAATAAACACTCATCGAGAGAATAACCCACCTAGCATGGAAGTTACTGACAGCCCCTTGTTGCTACATGAGAGATTCGGGCATACAAAATAGATTATTATTTGAAGGTTTAGAGTTTGGCACATGCAAATTTACTTGGAACGGCAGGTAATTACTGCATATAGGTAGGTATGGTGGACTCATATGGAACAACTTTGGGTTTAAGGAAGTGGATGCACAAGCAGTATTCCCGCTTAGTACAAGTGAAGGCTAGCAAAAAGATTGAGAAGCGACCAACTAGAGAGCGACAACGGTCATAAACATGCATTGAGATTAATCAACATTGAATGCAAGCATGAGTAGGATATAAATCACCATGAACATAAATATCATGGAGGCTATGTTGGTTTTGATTCAACTACATGCGTGAACATGTGCCAAGTCAAGCAACTTGAATCATTCAAATGAGGATACCATCCTATCATACTACATCATATCCATTTTCAATGCATGTTGGCACACAAGATAAACCATTATCCACTCCTAGCTAATTAAGCATGGCATGAATAACTATAATCTCTAATTGTCATTGCAAACATATTCCATTCATAATAGGATGAATCAAGAATGATGAGCTAATCATATTTACAAAAACAAAATGGGCCGAGTTCATACCAGCTTTTCCTCATCTCAATCATTTCATCAAATATCGTCATTATTGCCTTTCACTTGCACAACCGAACGATGTGAATAATAATAATAGTGCACGTGTCGTGGACTAAGCTCGAATCTGCAAACATTTATTCAAAGGAGAAGACAAGATAATATGGGCTCTTTGTTAGATCAACAATAATGCATATGAGAGCCACTCAACATTTTCATCATGGTCTTCTCCTTATGACCCAAAGAAAAGAATTTCAAAGAAACACGCTGAAATATTTTTGGAGTTTTTGTTTTTCTCAAGAAAGCAAAACAAAAGAAAAAAATGAAAACAAGAAAAACTATTTACATGGGAAAGCTCCCAACAAGTAAAAGAAGAACGAGAAATCTTTTTGGGTTTTCTTTTAATACCATGACTAAATAAACTGGAAAGAAAAACTAAAAAGAAGCAAGAAATATCTTTTGATTTTATCAAAGTTTTTCAAACACACAAGAAGAAAGCAAGAAAAATAAACTAACATGGATTATACAATGAAAAAGGGTGAACACTGACAACTGGAATGAATGTGTGATGCATGAATGTATGTCGGTGAGAAATACATACTCCCCCAAGCTTAGGCTTTTGGCCTAAGTTGGTCTATGGCCACGGCTCGTAGTAACCCTCTCCTGGATATTGCGGAGGGTCCTGAGGGTTCCACTGGTTGGCAATCTCCTGTGGCTCCCACTGATAAACAGGCTCCTGATATGGCTCAGGTGCTGGTGTTGGCTCAGGTGCTAGGGGTTGTGTCAGACCCCGGTGTGCATAGATGTCCTCGGGCATAATAATGTACCTACTTGAATAAATATTGAACAAAGAAGGTGTAGGCAAGGTAATAATCTCATGAGTGCCCTGGCTGAATACTAAGTTGTAGAGGAGTCTCTTTTGCTTGTCTTTGTCAATAAAATTATGCGCTACCATACTAGCATAGTCTAAATATTTAGTGGGTAGCAGCATCTCCTCCTCCTCATCATGCCTAATAGGAATCTCAAAATGTGCTGCGAGGCGGGAGGCATAGACACCACCAAAAATAGTACCCTTCGAACGGTTTGTGTGTAACCGCCGAGCAACCATGGCGCCCAAACTAAAAGTTCTATCAGCATATTAAGCATGATGCAAAATAGCAAGGTCAGGTGCACTAAGGCCTCCACTCCCCACAACCAATCAAACATCTCCCGGCAAATAATGCATAGTAACATAAAACGGAGAAAATGTAAACTAGCTACTCTCGCTTCTAACACTCCTCTCTCTTCCCCCACAGTAGTTTCAAAAATGAAGTCCTCCATGTCTCTAGGACGTGGCTCACTGATACGGCCCTCATAAGGTATTTTGCAAACATTGAAAAAATCATATAATGTCATTTCCTTAGGCACATCATACAAGTGAAATTCTACCATGGGTGGTTCCTTCCTAGGATAAAAGTGAAAATTTTGCACGAATGTATTAGTGAGTAGGAGGTATTGGTCGCACTTATCTTGGAGGAAGGGGACGATGCCAGCATTGTCTGTCAAATAATAGAAATCCTCATAAATTCCCGCCTCCTTAAAAAATGTATCACTTGGCCACTCACACGGCTGAACCAACGCCCCACATGGAAGATTGTACTTGGGCTTTTCCTCTTGAGTTTCCTCCGAATTACGACTTGATGAGCCCCTTAACCATCTCCTCATGGCTTTTCTTTTCTCTGAAAATTTCTGAAATTTTTAGTGACTCAAAATAAAAGTGAACCAAACTCAACAAAATTGATAGCAACTACTCCCACAAGTGTCTAGAGGCTATATCATGCAACAAAACTACTTTGAACCATATAAATTTGACATGCAAGCTCAAGAACATGGTCACCACAGTAGCAAAAATTTGCAATACATAAAGCACTAGAACAAAAACTAATTGGACCATTGGAGGAGTCACATACTGATGAACAATCCCCCAAAACAATTTCGGAAATGGAGTTCCGAGCAAAGAGATCGAAAATGACAGCAAGATGAGCAAGAACACGGGTTTGAGCAATGGTGTGATTTTTTTCTGGAGGAAGAAGAAGTGCATGGGTGGCTAGAATAAGTGAGGGGCCCTACGTGGGCCCCACAAGCCTACATGGCGCGCCCAGGGGGGTGGGCGCGCCCTGTAAGCTTGTGGCTCATAGGTGCAACCCCTGGGGTGTGTTCAGTGCCAATTTTTTTCAAATATTACAGAAAAAATCATATAAAATTTTCAAGGCATTTGGAGAACTTTTATTTTCTAGTTATTTTTTATTGCACGGATAATTCAGAAAACAGTAAAATAATAGCATTTCTATTTTATTAATTCTAAATAACAAAAAGTAAAAAGTGGGTACAGAAAGTTGTGTTTACTAAATTCATCCATCACATGCCCGTCAAAAGGAATCCATTAATAAAGTTGATCAAGTCTTATTAACAAACTTCTTCCGAATGACATGAAACTGGAGAATCTTCGTATAGCACTAGGTTACCTCAACGGGGATATGCATATCCCCAACAATAAGAATTTCATATTTCTTTTTTACAGTAGGAATAGGGAATTCAAAACCTCCAATAGTAATTGTTGAAATTTTTCCAATAGAATTGATACTATTCACTTGAGGTTGTTTCTTCGGAAAGTGTACCGTATGTTCATTACCGTTGACATGAAAAGTGACATTGCCTTTGTTGCAATCAATAATAGCCCCTGCAATGTTCAAAAAGGGTCTACCAAGGATGATCGACATACTGTCGTCCTCGGGTATATCAACAATAACAAAGTCCGTTAAGATAGTAACATTTGCAACTACGACAGGCACATCCTCACAAATACCAATGGGTATAGTGGTTGATTTATCAGCCATTTGCAAAGAGATTTTAGTGGGTGTCAACTTATTCAAATCAAGTCTACGATATAAAGAGAAGGGCATAACACTAACACCGGCTCCTAGATCACATAAACCAGTTTTAACATAGTTTCTTTTAATGGAGCATGGTATAGTTGGTATTCCTGGGTCTCCTAGTTTCTTTGGTATCCCACCCTTAAATGTATAATTAGCAAGCATGGTGGAAATTTCAGCTTCCGGTATCTTTTTTTTTATTTGTAACAATATCTTTCATATACTTAGCATAAGGAGACATTTTCAGAATATCAGTCAAACGAAGGCACAAAAAGACATGTCTAAGCATTTCAACAAAGCGCTCAAATTCTTCATCATCTTTATTCTTTGAAGCTTTAGGAGGAAAGGGCATGGGTTTCTGAACCCATGGTTCTCTTTCTTTACCATGTTTCCTAGCAATGAAGTCTCTCTTATCATATCTTTTATTCTTAGGTTGTGGGTTATCAAGATCAACAGCAGGTTATATTTCCACATCATTATCATTACTAGGTTGAGCATCAACATGAACCTCATTATTATCATTATTATTAGGTTCATCTCATCACCAGATTGTGTTTCAGCATCAAAAATAGAAATATCATTTGGATTTTCAGGTGTGTCTACAGTAGGTTCACTAGAAGCATGCAAAGTCGTATCATCATTCCTTTTAGGAGGACTAGGTGCATCAGTATAAATTTTCTGAGAATCTTGCTCAATTCTCTTAGGATGGCCTTCAGGATATAAAGGTTCCTGAGTCATTTTACCACCTCTAGTCATAGTTCTAACAGCATGATCATTCGTCTTATTGTCCATTTCATTAAGCAAATCATTTTGTGCCTTGAGAACTTGTTCTACTTGAGTTTTTATCATGGAAGCATGTTTACTAACAACCTTGAGATCATTAATAGTTCTAAACATATAGTCACTCAAGCGTTCAATCATATAAGCATTTTGTCGGGGTACACAAACAGGGGTGTATGTTTTCCCCTGACTTGTGCACGAACAGCAACCCTCCGGTCCAACAACTCTTAGCATCCAAGACCAACCAAAGGAACAAGATACCACTAAGGAAAAACCTCCCTTGCCGGGCAGGCGAGCCTGGCGGGGACAAGGTTGCCTCGAAGACAAGTCTCCAGATTGCCCCGGCAGGCTTGCCGGGGGCGCTAAGGGTGGATTACCCCGCCAAGGCTCCACCGCTCCACCTCACAGCAACGCAAGTCATCGATCGGTGCGGTGTCGAGCCCCCAAGTGGCTAAGTGGCCGCTATTTGGCACGTGGCGGCCACTTCCAGAGGAAATCACCTCCAAATGACACCCGTCCAGGGACATGTCACACAGGCAGGCGAGAAGGTGGCCGAACGGCACGGCAAGGCTTGCCGGGCTACGCTACGATGTGACACTAAGTGGCGCATTTAATGCGCTCTGTCCTGTCTGCAGAGTTAGGTATGATAGCACTGTTCGCTATCTAATCAGTACGCAATGACTTATTTGCCATTATGGTGACCCCTTGATCTATAAAAGGAGGGCCATGGCAACCTTAGAAAGGATTCGGACCCTTGTACACTCATACGCGCGTAGTTGCTCTCGCCCCGAGGCGACCCTGCCGGGCTAGAGTGTTGCGTCTCCACCTCGGTCATCTCATCAATCCACCAAAGCAGGAGTAGGGTTTTACGCCTCGCGGCGGCCCGAACCTGGGTAAAAAATGCCCGTGTGTTCACTATCGTGCTGCTCTGCGCCCTCCGCTCTTTGTACAATGCGTCCTTCCCCACTGCCGAACCACAAGGGGCCGATGGCCCCATAGGTGGCCGTGTTTTCCCACGACATCTTTGGCACGCCAGGTAGGGGGAAGCGCTTGCGTGAACCCGAGAGCGTACGCAGCGCGTCAACTTCATCATCATTCTCTTCATCGACGGCTTCATCATCCATGACGCCCAAGAAAAGACGGGGCATAGTAGGATGGGAGGGGAGCGGGATCGCTCCCCCGCCCATCCTGTCCAATCTCCGTCGCCTTTTTCCGCGCGGCTACAGCAGCGACGGGAACAAGGAATGATGGCGGCGAGGCAACCCCGAATGATTCAGGCAGCATGGTCACCATGCAGGCCCCGTTCGGGAAAAGGAACAAGGTGTAGGGGTACAAGGTTTCTCTCTCCGCCACTCTCACTTATCGACAATCGAGCTATCTGGGGTTTAGCATCATCAATGTCGATGAGCCCGCGCATGATACTCGGTCCAGCATTTACCCTGCCTAGGGAAATCCTGAGTTGAGCGCTGGTGCGAATCTGTTGATTGACGCCCCGGCAAGTACGCTCCGGCAAGGCCGTCCGCGTTAGCATGACTTTTATGCCAGCTGCTGACAAGATTGTTAAAAAAAGGTGTGGGGAGGAGGAGAGAGAAACCGGTCGTGCCCTGCATCGCGTCCTGCTGCCCGCAAGATATATATGGTCCTTGCCGGCACCTGCCGGGGGCCGGAGGGCAATGTGCATGGTGCCATCCTTCCCGAAGCATGCGAACGCGACAAGTGGCCGCGGCTGAAGGAGGAGGAAGGGAGCGAGAATGAAAGCTAAGTCCACGCAATTGTTGCTCCGTTATAGACCTTAAATTTGCACTTGCTTATCCCTTGGGTCCCAAGATGTTCGTATGAGGAAATCTTTCATGTGACGGTACCTTACTAGTTTTTTGTCTGCGCCCCCGCTCTGTTCCGAGCCTGCTCACAGAAATGGGTGGCTACGTTGAAAACTACCAAGGAAAAACCAGCCGGGACGTATCCTCGCCAAGATAACTGCTAAGGGCCCGACCCTTACGACAATCACGGCAGTATGATACCGGCAGGCAACCAAAATACACGCAAAGACTAATCGTACGAACACCAACGGGTGAACTAAAAAGGATAAGACATGCAAATGAGATTAAATAAAGACATCAGTTCCACACAAGCATAAGCAGTACGATGTCTAAATGCAGGACATGCACCATGTTTTGTTTCAGGACAGCGCGATGGCAAGAATAGTTTAAGGCCGTGCCTGGCGAACCCGCAGAACAGTGGGGACGGCGAGGACCTTATCGGCATAGGGGGTGGCGTTCTCCTCGGCAGCAGAGGTGTCTGCGCCCTCCGGCAGCCTCCTAAAGCTGTTGGCAAGGTCGAGGTCTGGATGGCGGTAGGCGATGTTGCTCAGAACCATGAAGAGGGTGTTGCGAGCAAGCTTCCGGGATTCACTCGCAAAGCGACCGGCCTTTCCCTCTTCGTGTGCCTTTAGCTTTTCGATCAACTCGCTGAAGAAGAGCCCTAGCTTGACGCTAGGGACTTCATGCGTGCTGGCCAAGAAGACTGGCCCCTCCATGCCCATCACTGCAGTTTGGGCAGTGAGATGCTCGGCGACGTCAATCAAACTCTTGATCTAGAGGTTGACCTGCTTAGTGTGGTTCGCCAGTTTGTCCTCTGCATCTTTCCGGAGGAGCCTTGTAGTATCCAGGTCCTTCGCCAGCTGCTTCTCGCGAGCCTCACTAGACTCGTCCAAGCTCTCCAGGGTGCCAATCCTGGCCTTCAAATCTTCAATGGTGCCGTTGGTGGTCTCAAGGCCTTGGCTCTTGGAGGAGAGCTGAGATTGCATGTCCTTCAGAAGAATTTCTGCTTTCCGCGTCTCCTCCTTGAGGGTCATGACCTCCTTGGAGCTCTCGGCAAGCTCTTCAGTCAGTTTGGCCACCTGTTAGCTGAGATCGGTCTTGGCAGTGGATGCAGCGGCAAGGTCATCAGCGAGCTTCTTCAGTTGGACAGTAGAATCGGCAGTAAGGGCGTCCAGGGCTGCCTTATGCTTGTCCTCCTGCTCCTTGGTACGCTGCTACACGAGGGCTTCTAGTTCTTCATCTTTGGCATGGAGGGTGGCTTCGAGTTTCTCTTCCCGGGAAGAGATATCCTTCTCCTTGGCATCCAAGAGCGCCGTGCGCTCCGCTAAACAAGCCTCCCGGGCGATGACATCCTCCCTTGCCATGGAAATCGCCTCCTACTGCCTCATAAGGACCTGGAACTACTTGCCGTGCCAGTCGCGCAGCTCGCTACCCTTGTCCCTCAGCTTCTGGTCCACCTTGTTGGCGGACTTGCGCTGCTCCTTGACCACCTGCCATTTCTGGCTGTGCTGACTCTACATCTCCTTAATGCCCGCCGCCATGGACTCCAGGAAAGACAAGTCCATGGCGACGGTGATGGAGTCGTCTGCCTCTTCAACCCCTTGGTACAGCGACGCCAAGATGCGCTGAATCTCTCCATCGAGTTCCGCGCTCATCGCTGCTGACGAACCAGGGGCTCCGAGCCCAGGCTGTGCAAGCACCAACGCTAGTTGACTCAAAGATGGTTGCGGGGCCCCCGCCACGGTATCAAATGAGGGGAGGGGGTCCATGGTTTGGAGGGGGATTTTCTCTTCAATCGTCGTCCCTGATCCTGGCGCACTGCTGGGGGCTTGCTCCATTTCCATCAGGAGCTCCTGAACACCCCCGGCAGCATGTTCCTGCCCCTCCGCAGCAGCAATCTTGGCGGCTTCCTCCGCATCATCTTTTCCTATGCTGGCCACCTCTTCCAGCAGTTTAGGCTCTTTCGATCAGAGGGGCTGCAGGCAGAGTCAACAATCAATGATAAGGAAGCAGAAGCATTAGAGAGCCAGGGACATGGAGCAAGATGGTGAAAGCAGCAGAATTAAAAGAGTAAATGGATTACCCGGAGATGCCTGCCATGGAGGAGCTTCGGTTTCCCCGGCAATGTCAGTTGCCTGGCCATGGTCACCATCCCCTCCCTTAGTTACCATGGCGTCGTCCTGGGCGGACTCTTCCGTGGAAACCCTTGTCGGGGATCCCTCGACTCGATCGGCGGGCGGGGTGAGCCCCTCCTGGAAGGACTCGCACTGAGTAAGCTCCTCCTCTCCTCTGGATACGGAGGTGGGGAGCTCTCCTCCGTCACTTCTGACGGGGGGAGCCAACCCTGCACTTTCAGGCTGGGGGCTGAGCTGGGGGCTTGGTATCAGGACGTTCATGCTGCTTCCTCCCAGGCACGTGCCATCCACCGTCTTCGGCGGCTTCGCGCGCCTGAGCCGCTTGGTCCGGTGGATGAGGGTCTCGCCTTCTTCCTCCTTCTCCCTGGCAAAGACAGCAAGCCAAGATCAGTCAGCAAGCAAGAGAATATGCGGAAGCTGCAGTAAAGAAAGAAGAGTGTTCTTTCTTACTCTTCATCAATGAGCATGGAGCTCAGCTCGAACTCCACGGGTGGTGAGGGCGCCCTGCTTCTCTTCTAGGGCGGAGGAGCGGAGCTCCCCGGCAACTTCGAGCCTTGCTGAGGCACAGGGGACTCCGACGAGGATGAGCTAAGCAAGGAGCTCGGGCCGGACTGGGAGCTGGAGTCGACTCCCGTGGCTGCCAATTGCTTGGCGGGAGGGGTCCTAGCTTGCTGCCCTTAGAGGTGGTCTTCTTCACCTTCTTGGCGGCAGGTGCAGGATCGGGAACCACTGCTCCCCGGCTAGCCACCCGCATGCGAGGGCGCTGCTCCAAGATTGGCTCGGGGACTTGAGGGCCTGCCGCGAGCCACTCCTCCCCGGGCTGCTCGGCCTCCGCAGCCCCCTCTTCCTCCTGGGCCTCAGCTGCCGCGGCATATACGCCTCAATCCTGGCAGGTTCATCCCCGACAGGCTCGTCCCCGTGGGCTCGCCCCTGGAAGGATCATCCCCGGCAGCCTCCTCTGTGGCTTGCGCCTCGCTTCTGCCATGGGAAGAGCCTTCGTCCTTAGCCTCCTCCTCTTCCGCTGCCTTCCCGGCCTTCGCCTTTGCGGCGTCTCGGAGTGCCTTGTCCTCCTCGATCCGCCTCTTGATAAACGCCTCTTCCACCTTGGAGGTGCGCTTGAACATATTGGTCTCCACCCTGGTGGCCCTCTCCACCAGGCTGGAGGACCACGCAAGCTCTTCGTTAAGCTCGGGTAACTGCCAGTCACCCGAAACTCCATGAGCATTGCAATCTGGCATCCATTTCAGGATCTAGTCTCGGGCCGAGTTGATGTTCAGTGGGATGATATTTGTCGGTAACCTGAATGGCCCAAGGCTGCCAAACAGTTGTTCACACAACCAAGCATGGCCGTAGACTAACAGGTTGTTGGTCAGGCCAGGGTGCAACCTCATCCTGTTTGCAGCATCTCCATACTACCAGGCGAACCTGTCCCTCTTCTGCAGCGGCGTGATACGACGTCGAAGGAAGTCAGCTCCCACATGACCGATGGCCAGCCCGGCAGCCTTTAATCTGGTAACCATGTTTATTGCCGGGCGAAGCCTGTCATCGGTAAGGCCAAGCTCCCTCTAGTCGTTGCCACGCACAACGCACTCTGTCCGCGCCTGGCAGAAATCTGGGGCCTCCTCACCCTGGATCCAGCACCAGTCTCCCCTCCACCCCTCCCATCTGCCGCGCTGCTGCCCGGGGAGGTAATCCCAGTTTTCCGTCGCCACCCGGGGCATCCAGCTTATGTTCCCGGAACGATGGGCTTTGTTCTCCACCCGTGGGACGAAATAGTTCTTGAACAAGTCGACATTGGGGGCAACTCCAACAAAGTTCTCGCACAAGTGGGCAAAAATTGCCATGCACGCCATTGCATTTGGCGTAAAGTCCAAAAGGTGGAATCCATAGATCACCATCATTGCCTTCAAGAAATCCGAAAAGGGAGGACAGAGGCCGTAAATGAAGTATGCACAAAAGAATCGATATGAATCTGGCGGGTCCTTTTTCCCCTCTGCCAGGACCTTGGGTGCGCCATGCCCCTTCGGGACCTCCCTCCCCCAGAGATATCCGTACCTTGCTTTCAGCATGCCGCTGTCCAGATTCAATGGGAAGAAGACCACGTCTCCCCTTTGCTTCTTATCCAGCTCTGCCACTCTCTTCTTGCTCCCCTCGGCAGCCACCTCCTTCACGGCGGTCGCCCGCTTTCCCTTGGGAGCGGCGGTTTTCTTCCCCATCTCTTCAAGTTGCGGCAGGGATTGGGGAAGGAAATTGGGTAGGGATCGGCAGTGAGTGTGGGTGAGGAGGGAGAGCAGTCGCTTGGCTTGCGAAAGAAGATGGTGGAGGGGCAAGGCAGACGATGAATGAGCAGTGCCCCTTCACGTTTTTCTCTCTTAAGGGAAAAGACGTGGGGGAGGGGCGCAAATCTTCAGAAAGTTACCGTTTTACATTAACTGCTGCAGTCCCACGCCCCCACGACTCGCGGTAATTGCGTGAGGTGGATGTTGGATTGACTGGTCATCATGACAAACCGCTGCACGCGCAGCATTCTCTCGCCACGTGTCCATACACTATTTGGGGCCTAACCCAACGTGCCCAGCGACACGTATGGCTCAGGCCCGGGGGCTTCTGTCGGGGTACACAAACAGGGGTGTATGTTTTCCCCTGACTTGTGCACGGACAGCAACCCTCCGGTCCGACAACTCTCAGCATCCAAGACCAACCAAAGGAGCAAGATACCACTAAGGAAAAATCTCCTTGCCGGGCAGGCGAGCCTGGCGGGGATGAGGTTGCCCCGAAGACAAGTCTCCAGATTGCCCCGGCAAGCTTGCCGGGGGTGCCGAGGGCGGATTACCCCGCCAAGGCTCCACCGCTCCACCTCACAGCAACGCAAGTCATCGATCGGTGTGGTGTCGAGCCCCCAAGTGGCTAAGTGGCCGCTATTTGGCACGTGGCGGCCACTTCCAGAGGAAATCACCTCCAAATGACACCCGTCCAGGGACGTGTCACGCAGGTAGGCGAGAAGGTGGCCGAACGGCACGGCAAGGCTTGCCGGGCTACGCTACGATGTGACACTAAGCGGCGCATTTAATGCGCTCTGTCCTGTCTATAGAGTTAGGTATGATAGCACTGTTTGCTATCTAATCAGTACGCAATGACTGATTTGCCATTGTGGTGACCCCTTGATCTATAAAAGGAGGGCCATGGCAACCTTAGAAAGGATTTGGACCCTTGTACACTCATACACGCGTAGTTGCTCTCGCCCCAAGGTGACCCTGCCGGGCTAGAGCGCTGCGTCTCCACCTCGGTCATCTCATCAATCCACCAAAGCAGAAGTAGGGTTTTAAGCCTCGCGGCGACCCGAACCTGGGTAAAAACTGCCCGTGTGATCGCTGTCCTGCTGCTCTATGCCCTCCACTCTTTGTGCAATGCGTCCTTCCCCACTGCCGAACCACAAGGGGCCGATGGCCCCACAGGTGGCCGTGTTTTCCCACGACACATTTTGTTTCAATTGTCTACTAACATATGCATTCAAATTTTCTGTTTTAACAATAAAGTTATCAAATTTATCCAAGCATTGACTAGCAGAATTAGTATAAGGAATATCACCTTCATCAAATCTATAGAGAGAATTTATCTCTAGTACCTGTGTCGGGGTATTAAGACCATGTATTTCTTCAATCGGTGGTAAATTCTTAACATCTTCAGCTTTAATACCTTTTTCTTTCATAGATTTCTTTGCCTCTTGCATATCTTCAGGACTGAGAAATAGAATACCTCTCTTCTTTGGAGTTGGCTTAGGTGGTGGTTCAGGAAGAGTCCAATCATTATCATTACTCAGTATATTATTCAATAATTGTTCAGCTTGTTCAACAATTCGTTCCCTGAAAACACAACCTGCACAGCTATCTAGGTGGTTCCTAGAAGCATCGGTTAGTCCATTATAAAAGATATCAAGTATTTCATTTTTCTTGAGAGCATGATCAGGCAAAGCATTAAGTAATTAGAGAAGCCTCCCCCAAGCTTGTGGGAGACTCTCTTCTTCAATTTGCACAAAGTTAAATATTTTCTGTAAAGCAGCTTGTTTCTTATGAGCAGGAAAATATTTTTCAGAGAAGTAATATATCATATCCTGGGGACTATGTACACAACCAGGAGCAAGAGAATTATACCATGTTTTAGCATCACCCTTTAATGAGAAAGGAAACAACTTAAGAATATAGCAGTAGTGAATTTTTTCCCCATGAGCAAATAGGGTGGCTATATCATTTAATTTAGTAAGATGTGCCACAACAGTTTCAGATTCATAACCATGGAAAGGATCAGATTCAACCAAAGTAATTAACTCAGGATCGACAAAGAATTCATAATCCTTATCAGTAACAAAGATGGGTGAAGTGGCAAACTTAGGATCATATTTCATTCTAGCATTCAAAGATTTTTCTTTCAACTTGGCTAGCAATTTCTTAAGATCATCTCTATCCTTACAAGCAAGAAAATCCCTAGCTACCTCTCCATCCATAACATAACCTTCAAGTATATCAGGCAATTCATATCTAGGAGTGCTAGGTCTAATAGGTGTTTCAAGGTTTTTAGTTTCAATAATTTCAGAAATATCAGCACTTTCAGCGTTCTCAATATCATTAACTCTAGCAAGTTGTTCATCAAGAAATTCACCCAGTGGCATAGTCTTATCAATCAAAGTACTAGTATCATCATAAGCATCAATCAAAGCAGAGGTAGCATCATCAATTACTTGTGACATATCAGGATTAATAGCAGGTGGTGGTGTGGCAAGCTTACTCAAAACACAAGGTGAATCAAGTGCAGAGCTAGATGGCAGTTCCTTACCTCCCCTCGTCCTAGAGGGAACGATCTTGGTTCTGGTATCTTTCAGATTCTTCATAGTGATCAACAGATATAAATCCCAAGTGACTCAGCAAATAGAGCTATGCTCCCCGACAACAGCGCCAGAAAAAGGTCTTGATAACCCACAAGTATAGGGGATCGCAACATTTTTCGAGGGTAGACTATTCAACCCAAATTTATTGATTCGACACAAGGGGAGCCAAAGAATATTCTCAAGTATTAGCAGTTGAGTTGTCAATTCAACCACACCTGAAAGACTTAATATCTGCAACAAAGTATTTAGTAGCAAAGTAGTATGATAGTAATGGTAACAGTAGCAAAAGTAACAGTAGCAGTTTTGTAGTGTTTGTAACAGCAGCAACGAAAGTAACTTAGCAAGGATCAATATGTGAAAAGCTCGTAAGCATTGGATCGACGATGGATAATTGTGTTGGATAATATTCATCATGTAGCAGTCATAACCTAGGGCGACACAGAACTAGCTCCAATTCATCAATGTAATGTAGGCATGTATTCCGTATATAGTCATACGTGCTTATGGAAAAGAACTTGCATGACATCTTTTGTCCTACCCTCCCGTGGCAGCGAGGTCCATAAGTGAACTAAGGGATATCAATGCCTCCTTTTAATAGAGAACCGGAACAAAGCATTAGCACTTAGTGAATACATGAACTCCTCAAACTACGGTAATCACCGGAAAGAATCCCAATTATTGTCACCTTGGGGTATGCGGATCATAACTCGTAATGGGTGTCTACAACTTGCAAGATAGGATCAAG
The DNA here is from genome assembly GCA_011799875.1 of Thinopyrum elongatum. Taxonomy (NCBI): domain Eukaryota; kingdom Viridiplantae; phylum Streptophyta; class Magnoliopsida; order Poales; family Poaceae; genus Thinopyrum; species Thinopyrum elongatum. The sequence goes on along the minus strand of CM022299.1, from coordinate 495,898,997 downwards.
AACACACATATATTCATGAAAACATAATAGGTTCAGATCTGAAATCATGACACTCGGGCCCTAGTGACAAGCATTAAGCATAGCAAAGTCATAGCAACATCAATCTCAGAACATAGTGGATACTAGGGATCAAGCCCTAAGAAAACTAACTCGATTACATGATAAATCTCATCCAACCCATCACCGTCCAGCAAACCTACGAAGGAATTACTCACCCCGGCGGTGAGCATCATGAAATTGGCAATGGAGGAAGGTTGATGACAGCGACGGCGCTGGATTCCACCCTCCGAAGCCCCAAACGGACTCCAGAGCAGCCCTCCCGATGAAGAACAGGAGGTGGCGGTGACTCCGTATCGTAAAACACGATGAATCCTTCTCTCTGATTTTTTCTCTCCATGAATAGGTATATATGGAGTTGGACTTAGGGTTGCCAAAGCTCCGGGGGGCCACAAGCCTGGGAGACGTGCCCCCAGAGCTTGTGGGTCCTCGGTGGCCCCCCTCTGGTATCTTTTCCGCCAGTATTTTTTATATATTCCACAAAAATTCTTCGTAAATTTTCAGGTCAATCCGAGAACTTTGATTTCTGCACAAAAATAACACCATGGCAATTCTGCTGAAAACAACGTTAGTCCGGGTTAGTTCCATTCGAATCATGCAAATTAGAGTCCAAAACAAGGGCAAAAGAGTTTGGAAAAGTAGATACGATGGAGGCGTATCACATGTCAGAGCTTTTGTTTAGCAAGTCCACATACTCAACCATCATTTAGTCTTCTATGATTGCTAACACTCACACCATATATATGGAACAAAAGTTTCAGCCAGACACATAGAAAGATAAGGGCTTATAGTTTTGCCTCCCAACTTATTCACCTTAAGGGTAATGTCAACAATAATAACTCATGATCACTCATATCCAACTGGATATATATGCCTAGATCTTTCCCCACCACATGATGCTTGCAAAAGATAAAAATAAAAAGGAATAGAGGATAACACTATTGACTCTTGCATAAAAAGTAAATACATAAAAGTAAAAGATAGGCCCTTCGCAGAGGGAAGCCGAGGTTCTCATGCGCTTTTTATTTTTGGATGCGCAAGCTCTTAATGCAAAGGAATGTCACGTTATATTGCCCCTTGTGATAGCAACCTTTATTATGCAACCCATCGCTATTATTTCTTTACCATCACAAGTTCGTACAACGCTTATTTTCCCTTACAATAAAAGATCAAACATATTTGGAAGCAATTTTTATTGCCTTATGCACCGATGACAACTTACTTGAAGGATCTTATTCAATCCATAGGTAGGTATAGTTTACTCTTGTGACATAAAACTGGGTTTCAGGGTTTGGATGCACAACTAGTATCTCTACATGGTGCAGATTTTTGGCTAGCAAAGATATTGAGCAAGCACCACATGTTGAAGGATCTATGACAATATAACTTCTATGTGAATATAAGCAAACATAATTCATTACGTTGTCTTCCTTGTCCAACGTCAACAATTTTGACATAAAATACTTAATGGGGGCTCACAATCATAAAAGATGTCCAAGATAGTGTATTTGCATGTGAATCTTCTCTTCCCTTACTATTTTTTTTATGAATTGCATTATTGACCAATGCTATATTTGTCAACTTTCAATAAATTTTACCACTCACACTTTTCCTTATGTAATGTCATTACTTTCCATAAGATTAGCATATGATCTTTTTAATTATTTTCATTGCTAGGATTGAAACATAAAAGTAAAGAAGCAAAAACTCAAACTACTCTTTATTATATAACTCTCAACTCGATTACATAGATAGATAGATCACGAAACTAGCACTCAAAGATAGATCATACTAAACTTTTATTCAACTAAATCATGAAATAGCTAAGGATCAAACTGAAGATAGGGAAAGGTAATAAAAGAGATGGTGATACGATACCGGGGCACCTCCCCAAGCTTGGCACAAGCCAAGGGGAGTGCCCATACCCGTGTACTCAAGTTTCTTTCTTCGGTGATGGTGATGGTGATGAAGTGGTGGCATTGTCCTTCAGTTTCCGCTTGAGAACACAATTTTCTTCCTTCAACTTGCTAATTTCTTGCTCGAGCTCCACTATCTTCTCACACAATACATTCTTGTTTTCCTGTAGAAGACGGAAAGGGATAACTAGATCTTAGATTTGTTTACTATGTTTGGGAGGCTCGACTTCTTGAACTCCACATGCATATCCCCCGGTTGAGGTAGAGGGGCATCGTCTTCATCCCAGCTTGCGTCTTCCGTTTCCTTCAAGTTGACATCTTGCTCCTCCTCCGTGGACCATCCATAGGGATCTATTTCCCCATAGATCTTTGGATTTGCAACATAGTGTGATACGAAGCTCCGGATTCTAGGTTCACCCCGGGTCCTTGAAAACTCAGGACCAGCCCTGATCTTAAGTCTCTAAGTGATTGATGAGCCTTAGCAAGTTCAAGTTTAAGTTGTTCACTTTTAGCTTGCTCATTAAGAAATAAACCATTATGTCTTTCAAAGCAAGCAAGAACATCTTGGAACCTTTTATAAGTGTTATTTAAGCTCTATGAAGAGTTTTCCCAATCTCATAGAGATTTTGAGTCAAGTCATCATTATCATCCTCATTACAACTATCATCATTATCACTAAGATAAGATGATACGTCGTCATTACCTCTTGCCATGAGGCACATGTGATCCAAAGGGGTTGATGATGATTCTTTTGGAGAAGAGGGTTCTTCATCAATCAAGCATGCCTCGTCTTTCTTGATTTCCCCTACATGGTTAGTGAAAGATCGTGGATGTCGCCTAGAGGGGGGGTGAATAGGCGCTTTAAAATAATTATGGTTTAGGCTTGAACAAAAGCGGAAAAAACCTAGCAATTAATTTGTCAAGCACAAAACCTACAACAACTAGGCTCACCTATGTGCACCAACAACTTATGCTAAGCAAGATAAACAACTAAGTGATAGCAAGATATATAACATGAAACACTATGGCTATCACAAAGTAAAGTGCATAAGTAAAGGGCTCGGGTAAGACATAACCGAGGAACGCAGAGACGACGATGTATCCCGAAGTTCACACCCTTGCGGATGCTAATCTCCGTTTGGAGTAGTGTGGAGGCACAATGCTCCCCAAGAAGCCACTAGGGCCACCGTAATCTCCTCACGCCCTCGCACAATGCAAGATGCCGTGATTCCACTAAGGGACCCTTGAGGGCGGTCACCGAACCTGTACACTTTGGCAACCCTTGGGGGCGGTCACCGAACCCTTACACTTTGGCAACCCTTGGGGGCGGTCACCAGTACCCGTCAAATTGCTTGGGGCGATCTCCACAACCTAATTGGAGACCCCGACGCTTGCCCGGAGCTTTACACCACAATGATTGAGCTCTGAAGCACCACCAACCGTCTAGGGCGCCCAAGCACCCAAGAGGAACAAGCTCAAGGGTACCAAGCACCCAAGAGTAATAAGCTACTTCAACTTGTAACTTCCACGTATCACCGTGGAGAACTCAAACCTATGCACCAAATGCAATGGCAAGGGCACACGGAGTGCCCAAGTCCCTCACTCTCAAATCCCACCAAAGCAACGAAAGCTATGGAGGAAAATGAGAGGAAGAACGAAGAAGAGAACACGAAGAACTCCAAGATCTAGATCCAAAGGGTTCCCCTCACATAGAGGAGAAAGTGATTGGTGGAAACGTAGATCTTGATCTCCTCTCTCTTTTCCCCCAAAAACTAGCAAGAATCCATGGAAGGATTGAGAGATAGCAAGCTCGAAGAAGGTCAACAATGGGGGAAGAACATGCGCTCAAGGGATAAGGTTCATTAGGGAAGAAGACCCCCTTTTATAGGCACCCCCGAATCCAACCATTATGCACTCAGGTCGTGCACAAGCGGTACTACCACTCAGAGGAGCAGTACTACCGCTTAGCACGGTCAAAACAGCCCAACGAGAAAGAAAAACACGAGTTGTAGTTCTGCTAGACAGGTAGTACCGCTCTGGGGAGAGGTAGTACCGCTCGGGTGGAGAGGTAGTACCGCCCGAAGAGGTAGTACCGCTCATGGGGAGAGGTAGTACCGCTTACCGCTTATAAGAGGTGCTACCGCTCTACTACCGCGAAACACGGGACACGAAAAAACGCATCCCCAGAACCAGCGGTACTACGCGCGGCACAGGGCGGCGGTACTGCTGCTTACAAGCGGTACTACCGCTCTAGAGAGCGGTACTACCACTCTAGAGAGCAGTACTACCGCTTGAGTCTTTCAGGAACACAATAGAGAAAATAGAGGATGCAATAAAGCCTAAACTGCCACAACTTCTGCATATGAGCTCCGAATTGAGCAAACTCAAGCTTGTTGGATAGATGATGACGACTAGCATAACATCAAAAAGAGAAGAGGCAGGGGAGGTATGCCTAAGATATAGAGGAGTGAAACCTCCAAAAGAGAAGAACCGGCATAACCTCCAACATCGAAAACATCATAGAAGATGCATGTGAACTCCGTTTTCGATGAACTCGAGCTTGTCATCAAGATGACCATAAGCTCTAAGACTCACAAAGAGAACCGGAAAAAACCCAACATCGAAAACATCATAGAAGAAACATGTGAACTCCGTTTTCGATGAACTCGAGCTTGTCATGAAGATGACCATAAGCTCCAAATCTCACAAGGAGAAGAACCAAACAGGAACCAAGAAAGATGATGCAAGGATGCAATGGTTTGAGCTCTCTACGAACGATATGATCAAGCTACCAATTTGAGAGCCCCCCTTGATAGTACGGCAATCGATCCTATAACCCGGTCTCCCAACTACCACCATGAGACTGATAAAATAGGAAACCTATCAAGGGCAAACCTTTGCCTTGCGCATGATCCACTTGAGCTAGATGATGACTATCTTGTCCTCCTCAAGGTGGACCACCTTTCTTGATTGCGTTGGGTCGATGAAGACAAGTTGATTGCTCCCCCATACTCCACTATGGGTGAGCCACTCTTCGGCACATCTTCACAAGTCCATTGTCACCATAATGGACGGCAAGCTTCAAGCACTTGATCTCTTCGTGATGCTCCACCTGAACTTGCACACAGCAAACTTGATGATTATCACCACTTGATGTCATCCTCCATGGGTTGTATGGGATCTTCCTATTGACGCAAACCCATGGAAACATACCTAACCCCACATAGAACTCTCACGTAGACCATGGGTTAGTACACAAAGCGTAATGGACAATACTTACCATACCGTGGGATCACATGATCCCACTCGGTACATCTTCTACGCTTTGTGTGTTGATCAACTTGAAACACTCTCTGTTCTTAGCCTTGATCAACCTTGAATCTTTCCAACTCTCTTCCTTTGGATGATGTCTTGAAGGTAAACATGAATGATCACACAATCTTGTTCTTCAAGACATGCTTGCAATAAGCTCAACTCTGACATGCCCAAGCTTTGGATAATTCCTTGAAAAGTACCTTGGCCAACACATAAACTCCTTGAAACCAACAAATGGACTTCAAGAAAAGCCTATGGACAAAACCTACGAATATAACTCAAGGCAAACATTAGTCCATAGAGATTGTCATCAATTACCAAAACCAAACATGGGGGCACCGCATGTCCTTTCAGTTAGTCATAGAACAACTAGAGGAAACTAAGGCATTTCGATCAAGGTAACATGGGAGAGCAAACATATCATCAGAAACATTTGCCATGGAATTCTTAGGTGATATGCATGGACTACCTACACAATAATGTATACTATTTGTTGTGCTAGATATGCTCAAGTCCATAGAAGATATATCACTAGCATATACACAAGCAAGATCATTAATAATGAGCTTAACACCATCATCACAACATATTTCTTCACTCACCATGTCATTACCTTTTGGCACACCACATGTTGGTGAAGTGGAAGATGTTGAAGTGTCTAAGTAATCGGAGGTGGAAGCAATAGAGAGCTATTCATGATATAAAGTCTTCATCAATATTGGACCCACCATATATTCCTCAAGTTTGGTCCAAGCCTCATGAGCCGAATTACAAGTTGAGATTGACTTAAACACTTCAAAGGTTATAGTTTGATGAATGGCAAGAGAAGCATCACAATCTAGAAGCATATCCTCGATAGATGGAGATGGACAACCCATTTCAATAGAAATCCCTACAAGAAAAATTCGCAAAGCATTTGGACCCATGGCCCGAAAGTGACAAAGCATGTGAATCCTCCACAAGTGATAATTTGTGCCATCCAAATCAAAGGTGTCATTATGCACTAAATCACTAGTCGACATTGATACTCTCCAGGAGGTGAAGCCTAATAAGGACAGACCTTGCTCTAATACCAATTGAAAGCGATGTCGCCTAGAGGGGGGTGAATAGGCACTGGTACAGCGAGGTGCTATACAAACATTTTTTAACCCCTTTCCACGACGGCATTTTGAACCGTCGCCTAGTGAGTGACTGCGATAGGGGGGTCCTTCCCACACGACCCAGAAACCATCGGGGATAGGCCCTCCTGGCACACACGCTCGGCAAAATGAGGTCATGTGCGACGGGCGAGCGATCAAATACGATTATATGTACAGTTGTGCTAAAAATATATAATTATACAGGCCAAATCGTTTTCGGTCGTAAGTACATCCCACACAGTCAGTCCCGGCTAAACGTTTCCATTCGTATGTACATTCCACACAGTCAATCCAAGGAATACGTTTCCGTTAGTATGTACATCCCACACAGTTAATCCAAGAAGTACGTTTCCGTTCGTATATACATCCCACACAGTCACTCCAAGGAAAACGTTTCCGTTCGCAGGTACATCACACACAATTTTCCCCATTAAATCGTTTGTGATAGCGTTGCCATTGCAGACGATATTAACAATTTTATTGTTTGCGTTATTGAATGCATCACACATGGTGCGTAGAAGAAACTGTGTGGCAAAGGTTGTCCATCACACACACTATTTATGTGGTAAACGTTTGCGCAAGGTGGCCTAACGCAAACAGTTTTCAAGAGGATGTCGTGTGTGATTGTTCATTGATCCAACACGGTTTATTTCTAGAAACTGTGTGCGTTGCCTGAGGTCATCGCCCACGGCGTTTTCTCAATAACCGTTTGCAATAGAAAAACCCAATTAGCAGGCTAATTTGCCATTAGCAGGCTAATTGTCCTCCCTTTGGGAGGCCCGCGCGATGGGCTATTAGCTCAGTGGTAGAGTATTAATAATCTATTTATTAATCTAATTGGCATTTCATATTAAGCACACAATATATTTCATTTTCATATTAAGGAAGCATGATTTCATAATTGAAATACATCAGAGTACAACATCATATAGCTTCAGCACTCAGCTACCCCATTACACAACTGCACCAGCACCAAGTTTCACATGCAACATCTATAACCTTTCTGTCGGGGATATACCCCGCGGTGTAACCCGCTGGATGTATGACCCGGCGGGAGCTTGACGACTCACTGGCGACCCGCCCGGACCTGGTGGTTTACGGGCAACCCGCCTGAACATTGCGACTCACTGGTGACCCGGCGGACAGGTCAGTCGGATGACAAGGCCCAAGGCCCAGTAGGCCGGATTCATGTGATGGTGGGCCGGTTTAAGAGGAAAGGCGTGAGGAATATTTCCCTTACAAGGAATCAAGACCCGGACTTGTATTCGGTTTGTATTAGAAGATAGACTAGTCCTAATCCTATTGGGACTCCACATGTAACCCGCCCCTCCAACTTATATATGGAGGGACAGGGCACCCCAAAAAGGGGAGAGATAATCTCTAAGGCTAGATACAACAAAGGGGAGCCGGCTTATACAGCAACTCCCTCATGAGCATAATGAGACCTAGCCACAAACAGCATGTAGGGCTATTACCGGATGATGTTTCCCGGGGCCCGAAGCTGTCTAAACCCTTGTCTTGTGTGTTAACTCGCCTCGCATCTCTCGATTCCGATCAACCCCTCTCAAGCTACCACATAGATGCGTTGGCCTCACGACTAAGTCCTCGCACTAAGGACATCTGCCGTGACAAATCCACAACAGTTGGCGCCCACCGTGGGGCAGCGTACAGTGGTGTTGAGTTCTTGGAGGGATCTCTCCCAGGGATCGAGAAATTTGCAATTTTCTGGATGAGCCGGTTTGGAAGGGGTCACAACTGGTCTGTCGCCGTCGTCTCCCTGCCGAGAGCCGTCGAGGCCGCGTTGAGCCGCCTCTGCTGTGTTGAGCCGCCCAGGCCATGTTGAGTCACCGGTCTGCCTGAGCCGCCTCTGCTGCGTTGAGCCACCCGGGCCATGTTGAGTCGCCCGGGCCATGTGGAGCCATCCGGGCCATGTTGAACAGCCCGGGCCATGTTGAGCCGCCTCTGCTGCGCTGAACGGATCATTTATCATCCGAACAAATTAGGTGATATCCATCTAAGTCTATTTTATTAGCGCATATTGTTTTTGTCAAAAAACAATCACTTTGGTCCGCAATATATTTTGTGCAGGACAATGATTCATTATAAAGGCGGCGCCATGATATGCCTATGGAGTGTGTGTTAGCACCATCATGCGCTGGTGACTCCACCCGCTTGTGGTTGAACGGGTGTGTACAAGCCGCCGCCTGTGCAGCTCGGCCTACATCAACTTGTTAGGACCGTGCCCGCAATTGACTTGCCGTCCGCATGGCTTACCACGCCTGCGATTGATTCGCCCGTCCGTGCACTGATGGGGGTTAACTCGCCTGTCCGCACCGGCTTATAATGTCGCGGTCGGCTCATCTGTCTGCTCCCGCGGCCGACTCGCCCGTGGTTGATTTCAGCTTCACCGTCGTGATCATCAATGCGGTGGATAATTTCTGGCCTAACGTGTCAGGTGAAATCCATCCAGTATATTTTTATATTACTCTGGTTTGCAATCTCTTTATCGCAGGACAATTGTCTACTGCAAAAGTGACCGTCATGTCACGGAGTTTGCTAAATGATTTATGCTGGAAATATACATTGAGTATTGCGAGGATTGTCAATTCGCCTCAAGCCTCTGGTTTACATCAAATTTCAGCATTCCGCTGCTCAAAATTATATGGTGGTTTATATCACGGCTGAGTATGAAGAATCTCAAGCCAAACTCCTCGAGTCGTCTTAAGACTCGGGGGCTACAATGACATGACTCGGCAGAATTGGCCGGTTTCAGTGAATTCAAGAACTCCGGGTCATTGGAGGGAAGATAACCCGGTCCCGGAGGCTACTGCTATATTGATGAAAATTTAAAGACCGTCAGGAAATTTCTGGTTTAAAATGAAGGATTCCAGTTCAAAATCCGGCTCAAGGGAAATCTGTCTCTCACGAAGCTTTAAAGCTCTCAATATCCGGCTTACAGTTCCGGTTCAAAAAGAATTCATCTCTCGCAAGTTCGAGTTCTCAGAAAAATTAAAGGTTGCCAAAGAGAACTTGCTGCCATGATGCGCGGTTCAAAAATAGGTATCCTGCCTTATGGGCTTATCTTTTTATGATCACTTGGGGGTTTCCTGCTCATTGAGCATAGCTATGACTACCCTACTGATCCGGCTTGTACGCCTTGATTGCAAATAATTTGGGGTTTTCTACCCAAGTTGTATTGTTACCAAAGAGAACTTGCTATAATGTGCAGTTCAAACATAGGTAACCTGCCTTGATGGCTTGTTAAAAATTACTTGGGGGCTTCCTGCTCATTGAATATAGCTATGACTACCCTATTGGTCCGGCTTGTATGCCTGGAATGAAATATTACTTGGGGGCTCTTTTGTTAATGGACAAGAGCTTTGTTGACCCTGGTAATAGGCTTGGACGCCAGGTGTATTCACCAAAAAATCCGGGTTATCCTGCCTTTGTAAGTCTGCCACTCCGCCCAGGTAATCCTAGAATGACTCGTCATACTCTTGACAGTCAATCTTATAAAGACCCTGAACTTGTCAAAGTTAAAACAGCGATTGGTCATGTGAGGCCCGGCTTATAAGGTTTGAATGAAGGTTTAACTCAGCGGCTATGCAGCCCTTGAACAGCACTTGACTTTGAGGCTTGGCGGCCTATGAAAGCCTTGTTTTTTGATTTATATTTGATTTGAACATTTTTTGAAGTTCACCTCTTGTGACATATTAATACATGATTGAAAACCAATGAGAGCTATGTTGCCTTATGGTTTATATGTGAACTTATCCGGAGTTTATTAACCCGGCCTGGCTTTGGACTTTAAGTCGCCAGTGTATAATAATTATCTGCTTGAGTGTTGTGCTCTAAGCTTTGGGATGTTAACCCTTGCTGTGATGGCCTGATAAGCCGGCAGTATGAATAAATTGAACAGTGTTGTGCTCTGTCACTGGTCTGTTACCCTTGCTGACATGGTAAGCCGGCAATGTGCATAAATATCACAGGGCACTTGTGATCTGTTTGTGTGAAGGAAAAATGATAAATCTGACCTGCATAATTGATGATATCATAAGCATAAGTGGCAGATCTTCAAATGGCGGATCAGCAGTGTTATGCAAGCAAAAAGTGCGTGATGGTTTGGCACTTGATATTGAGGCCTTGTAAGCCTTAATTATATGACTTATAATTGAGCATATTGGGTTTGGTAACCCGCCCTGATAGCAGACTTTAAGTCGCCGGGATATATTTTGCCTTGAGCAATCAAAATGATGATATTTCATGACTCCGGGTTGATACTGGCCTTGGATTATAATTATCACGGCATCACCATGGTATTAATCTACAGGTATGCCTTTCAATAATGGTATGAATATTTTGGGTTTGGTAAACCGCCCTGGCTATGGACTTTAAGTCGCCAGATTGCACAATTGGGATTATGCGCTTATGAATACTTGGGTTGTCACCCTCGCTGGATGTGGCGATGTAAGCCGGCAATTTGAGCCAATCTTCCAGGTGTATTTTTAAATTGTTGGATGAATATGCGAGGTTTGATAACCCGCCCTGGCTTTGGACATTAAGTCGCCAGTATATTTTGAATTGCGACATTAGAATCATGCGCTTATAAATCATTGGATTGTTACCTTCACTGGGTATGGCAATGTAATCCAGCAGTATAAATCAATCCTACAGGTATGTTTTCCTGGTTATATGAATATGCGAGGTCTGATAACCCGCCCTGGCTTTTAACTTAAGTTGCCAGTATGTTTAGGCTTGAATGGCCTTAATTCTAGTCTTTTCCATAATTGCATAAGACTATGTTATGTTTGGGTTGTTACCCGCCCTGGCTTTTGACGTTAAGTCGCCAGGGCATATGTTGTTTAAGCTCTTGTGCAGGATTTGTAGAGCTATGACTTACATAAATGATTAAGTTCAAGCCCATCATCAAAGATTGAAATTGGTGTTTCAAAAGGGTTATCAACTATTGATTTTTACAAAGGCTATAAGCCGCTGGATTACAAAAATCCCGGATTACAATGAATGCGCATTAAGTCGCCATCGGCCATGAGCCACTGAGTATTTAACTCAGGATTTATTTGTCAATGGACAAGATCTTGTGATTGTTTTCACACCGGATTATATTATTCAAATCTTGAATAGCCAACATGGCTAGATTTTTATTATGGTTATCAATAACCAGTATTATGATTGAGGTTTTCAAAGTCGCTTCAGCGCAATGGCTATTATTTCTTTATCAATGGATATGATTTATTCTGCAATGGAAGGAATAGTCCCGAGTCGTTGCAGGCTTACGACCCGGTACTTGGGGGCTACATTATTCAGATTGATATTACATCAAATACGCAAGTCCTATGTCACTGCCAGCATGTACTATGGCACTTGGGGGCTAATGCAAGGTCATTTTTTACTTGCGTTATTGACGACCCGACTCATCACATCGTAATGAGCCGGCCCTTGGGGGCTATCAATTGCTCCTGTCAAAAATTCAAAGTACACAAGCCTTAATCCATTATGTTGAAGGGTCCACTGCTCAGTTGCTAGAACACAAGGCTCTTAACCTTGTGGACGTGGGTTCAAGCCCCATGGTGGGGGTTACATCATATGATGTTATTTTCAATGAAGTATATATAAAGTCCCAACTCAGTATTATCTTACTGAGCCGGCCCTTGGGGGCTACACGTTGCTGCTTAAGTCTACATGATCATATCTACAAAGTCCCTGCTCACTATTGCATAATGACCCGGCCCTTGGGGGCTACACTGGTTGAGGTTTTCATGAGCATAAGGCAATTACAAGTCCCAGGTTGCTGCAAGCATGACAACCCGGCACTTGGGGGCTACATATGTGGAATATTCAGTTTTGACTAGTGATTGAGATGAACAACTTGGATTTCTTCAAGGTTGCAAAATTTATATTGAAGCAAGTCTTAAGCCGTTACTACGCTCCCTTCTTAAGACTTGGGGGCTACAGGTGATAGGCATTTAAGGGAGGTACACTCTCAAGCTTGGTGTTACCAACAATTATGACCCGGTGCTATCAATATTTACAAACCGGCAATTTTGGCAATCATAACTCGGCAAGCCCTACATCTTTAAGTCGGCTGAAAATCAGCAATGTCAGCAAATTAATTATGAAGCTGGCCTATTGACCCGGATTTTTTGAATATATCTGCTAAAGGAGATTTGCTATGAGATCATGGACACGCATCCAGGAGGAAATGACAAGGATTTAAGGATGATCAGGTGCCGGTTCAGGAAAACTTTTTAACCAGGAGCACAACCTGTCAAATTTGTTCTTGTGTTTATTTTGCAGCATAAGTTTACCATTGATAAATCCAAGCTAAACTAGGGGCTAATGTCGGGGATATACCCCGCGGTGTAACCCGCCGGATGTATGACCCGGCGGGGGCTTGACGACTCACTGGCGACCCGCCCGGACCTGGCGGTTTATGGGCAACCCGCCTGAACATTGCGACTCACTGGTGACCCGGCGGACGGGTCAGTCGGATGACAAGGCCCAAGGCCCAGTAGGCCGGTTCATGTGATGGTGGGCCGGTTTAAGAGGAAAGGCGTGAGGAATATTTCCCTTACAAGGAATCAAGACCCGGACTTGTATCAGGTTTGTATTAGAAGATAGACTCGTCCTAATCCTATTGGGACTCCACATGTAACCCGCCCCTCCAAATTATATAAGGAGGGACAGGGCACCCCAAAAAGGGGAGAGATAATCTCTAAGGCTAGATACAACAAAGGGGAGCCGACTTATACAGCAACTCCCTCATGAGCATAATGAGACCTAGCCACAAACAGCATGTAGGGCTATTACTGGATGATGTTTCCCAGGGCCCGAAGCTGTCTAAACCCTTGTCTTGTGTGTTAACTCGCCTCGCGTCTCTCGATTCCGATCAACCCCTCTCAAGCTACCACATAGATGCGTTGGCCTCACGACTAAGTCCTCGCACTAAGGACATCTACCGTGACAAATCCACGACACTTTCGAAATTAGCATCATAGACAGTACATAGACAGATGAATCTCATCTGGAAAACTGCTAAAGCGGAAGACGAATATTGAGCCTTCATTGATGTTGAAGGTCTTTGCAACTTTAGGCCAGTGCCTGTGGATGATTGATCGCCCATCCTTCATCCTCTTCAGGAACACTTCAATATTGAACCGTGGGTGTTGTATGAGTACCTTCCTCGCCTCCTGACCATACAGGTGGTTTGAGAGGTAATCATCAGTGAACTGCTTTGGAAAGGCCTGAAAAAAAGGATGTGCATAAATATCTTCTCTATATTGGAAATGAGGTAAAGGAATAAAAAGGCAAGGTATAATAGTTAGTACCATCCTGTAGTGAACTGATGTCTTCTTCATTGTGCAGACAAAGATCTTGTTATTTTTTGTCGCTAATTTCTTTATTGTAAAAATCTTTCTGAGTTTCTTGACTTGACTGATATTCATGGACAACTCATTTCCCCATATGAAAAAAGGGTCGAACAGTGGGTCAAAACCTCTGACAGCAGGACCTACATGTGCAAGACCAAATTGTTAAAAATATAAATATTAGAATGGTTCCTGCAATTGCACAATAATGTGCTATTAGACAAAGGACCATGCATGTGCAAACCTCGATTGTAAACCTCAGTGCTTCCCATTGTTTTCCTGCAACACATATAAGGTAGTTAGTGATCAGGTTAAGTGAGGGTTCACATGCTATCAGTAAAATATGTTGATGAAAAATAAGCACATTGCAAATTCATCAGATTAATTCAAGCCACATGGAAAACCCATTTATCCAAACCAAGCATGATTAAGAACTAAGGAAATATAGCAATTGTATATGTTTCTCATGTATTAAGTGCAGCCAAATTCGATTTATTCCTCACATGCACAACAATACAAAACTCTACCCACGAGAATTGGACATCACATTGCAGAATTGAACCAAGCAGTTAACTAAACACCACAACAAATGAACCAAACATTAACTGAGCACCACATTGCATAATATAACATACTCCTAATAGAAGATCAGACAGTTAACCAAACCAAGCATGCTTAACAACTTGGAAATATAGCAATTGTATTTGTTTCTCATGTATTTAGTACAGCCAAATTCGATTTATTTCTCACATGGTATACAATAACAGAATGCACCCACAACAATTGAACATCGCATTGCAGAATTGAACCAAATAGTTAACTAAACACCACAACAAATGAACCAAACGTTAACTAAGCACCACATTGCACAATGTATAACATACTAGAAGATCAGACAGTTAACCAAACCAAGCATGCTTGACAACTTGGAAATATAGCAGTTGTATTTGTTTCTCATGTATTTTGTAAAGATAAATTCGATTTATTTCTCACATGGAAGACAATACAAAATTGCACCCTGAAGAATTAAACATCACATTTGCAGAATTGAACCAAACAGTTAACTGAAGACGACAACTAATTAACCAAACAGTTAATAAGTGAGCACCACATTGCACGACATATAGAACATATACACTAGAGCAACAGATTGCATGGTAAAAGTAGATAGGACAATTCACTAGAATTTGTTAAAGAAAGGCAGGAGCAGAACATGCAACGGGTAAACCGAGCATGCTTAACCGGCGTAGCTAGCAAACTGAACATAGGTCCTTATAGTGAGCTAATGAGACAAGCTACTCCTCATCGTCGGAGATATCGATGATGATTGGCTCCTTGGACATGGAAGAGGGCGAGGCCTCCACATCATGGGTGCCCTCGTCGTAGTGGTGAGTTGCCTGAGCCGCTCCGGGCACCAACCTGATGCCTCTCGAGTTGAGGTAAGCACGGGCATGCTGAGAAAACACCTCGTAGTCTTCGTCAAAGGCACCGACGGTGGCCTCGAGGAAACGCATGAACTGTCGTTTAAAGCAGCCAACCGCGTCACGGCGTCGGCGCGCGAGGCGTCGACGGTGGCCTCAACGGCGAGGTGCTCCTCCAAGATCTGGGGGTCGGCACGAATGGCAGCCATTGCTACCTCATCCACGCGTGCGGCCGCTATTTGCTTCTCCGCTGCCAAATGCTCCTTGAGCTCCTGGCTATACTGCATGCACCATGGCTTAGAGCAGCGCTTATTTGTGGGAGGGGTCGGTGATTTGGGTGGAAGGTGTCGCGCCGGTGGTGGGGGCATGTGGGATGTGGAAGGAGGAGGATGATGGGGGTCGGGTGTGGATTACCTGCCTGGATCGACGAGGCCGAGCAGCATGAAGGTGGGTCACTGGTGAGGAGGCGGCGCTGCAAGCAAGGAGTGAAGGTTTAAACTTGGAAGGGAAGGCGGGAATAGGGGAAATGTGGCTTTTGGTAAGGGGGAGGGGGCGGGGAGGTAGATATTTCCGTGGAAGCCGAAAATTTTGGATCGGTGCAGCGAAAAAACTGGTGTGCAAAGTGTCATCAGACACGGTCCCTTATGCAGCACTGTGTACGATATGTGAACATCACAAACAATTCATATAGCTTAACCCGTGTGTGATGATTTTGAACGTCAAAAATTTTGGTTCGAATTTCCCTGGTTACAGTGGCCATCCACATCATTGCATAATTTGGGTACACAAAGGAGACTACAGCACACCCACACTTCTTAATCGAGCAAGTTCAGCAATTAAACAGAGCTAGCTGACCTAAACATTACTCTAACAAATTAAAGACCATCGCTCTTAATTAAACAAAACAAAGATTACTACTACGGCTGGTGCTTGTCGATCTCCGCCGCCTCCTCCATGTCCAGCTCGCGCCCGACGATCTCCTGGGGAAGGGGCTCCATGGCATCCATCACACCATACTTGGCAAGCATCTCGCCATCCGCGTCCGCCACCTCTTTGGAAAAGGCCGCCATGAGCTGGGCGTGGGCGGCCGTGATCTGGGCTTGAACGGGCTCTGTCGTGGCAAGGTATGCCGCGGAGGAACGGACGGCTGCTCGAACGCTCTCGACGATTGCCAACTCTTCGACCGTGGGTTGCCGACCGTTGTCGGAGAAGCTTTGTTTGATTTGTGTGGTAACCGCCATGAGCTGGGCGTGGGCAGCCTCGACATGGTCATGGGCGGCCTCCATCAGGGCTAAGGCCGCCGCTGCGAAACGGACAGCTGTTGTGCCGCTCTCGCCAGTTGCTATCCTCGAGGCAGATGTTGCTGCTGCCACCTGAGAAGCAACAGCAGCCGTTTGGGCTGCCTTGGCCGCCCGGTCGCAGATTGCGGCCATGCTCATGCAGCTTGTTAGCACGCGCATGGCGGCTGCGGCTGCGCTCTCGCCGGAGTGGGCCGCCGAAGTTGCCCTCACGACGTGGGTCCACGTCCCCATCTTTCACCGGCGATGATTGAACAGTGAAATGATATTTGGGGAGCGAGCTAGTATGCTTGACATGCCGGCTATGGACTGTAGCCGACGCACCTTCTCGCGTAAGCCATAGGCGTACTATACTCCGACGGTGCTCCAAGATATTTTGTACTGCATCTCACATGGTTGGTTATAATAAACTGTGTGCGATCTACTTGATTTTTCATCTTGATTTGAATTACATAATGGGGTCACAGCAGCAAAGGAGGGTGTTTGAATTGCTAGAACTTTTATCTGCAGTGAACATGCAACTATAGGTGTGTCGTCAAAAAATTGGAATTATTCAGGGTTCGCTTGGACATTTTTATACATTAACTTGGTTTTCTAGCCATTTTAGGTGCACAATTCAAGATTAAAATACATGCATATGCTCCGGTGCACCAAAATGGGTTGTAAAATCATATATGTGTCCATGGGTTTATGCTTATATCCCATGCAAGAAATGGGGATGAATTTCGAACACCACGGCACCGTGGCTCTCCGACAAACGTTGAGGTACTTGCTTTTGCAATTCTAGTAAATCCAAAACCCGTCTGAAATTCATGAACCTTGGCATGCTATCATGGAATGGCATCAACATGCTGGGGTAAAAAAATATTGTCCCATTTGGGGCAGGTTATGGTCTAAGCTTCTCACAAACCAGAGCTTCTCACAAGAAGCCTCATGGTTCCGTTAGGGAAACGTGTCACCTTTGTGGACAAAACGATATTCGTCGCCTCTTCTTGCTTTCAATTTTTTTTTCTGGTGTCAACATAGAACAACAAGAGTGTCGTGTTAAATTTTGGAATTTTTCGGGGATCGTTTGGACATTTTTATACATTAACTAAGTTTTCTAGGCATTTATGTGCATAATTCAAAATTGAACTACATGCACATGCTCCAGTGCATAAAAACGGGTTGAAAAATCAAATGTGTGTACTTGGTTGCAAGCTTAGGTCACATGCAAAAATGAGAATGAATGTCAAACACCTTGACACTGTCGCTCGGCCGCTAACATTGAGATACATGGTTTTAAAATTCTAGTAAATCGAAAACTCGTCTGAAATTCATGAAACTTGACATGATATCATGGAACGGCATCGACATACTGTGATAAAAATATTGTCCCATTTGGGGCAGGTTTGGGTATAAGCTTCTCACAACAAGCCTGATCATTTCAGTAGGGAACGTGCCACCTTGGGGGACGAAACGATATATGTTGCCTCTTCTTACTTTCAATTTTTTTCTCAAGTCAACATAGAACAACAGGAGTGTTGTGTCAATTTTTGGGATTTTTCAGGGTTCGCTTGGACATTTTTATACATTAACTGAGTTTTCTATGCATTTTTATGTGCATAATTCAATTTTGAACTACATGCACATGCTCCAGTGCATATAAATGGGTTCAAAATTGAAATGTGTGTCCTTGGTTGCATGCTTAAGTCCCATGCAAGAAATGAGAATGAATGTCAAACACCTTGCCACCGTCGCTCGGCCGCTAACATTGAGATACATGGTTTTTAAATTCTAGAAAATCGAAAACACATCTGAAGGTTATGAAACTTGACATGCTAGCATGGAACGACATCAACATGCTGTGGTAAAAATATTGTCCCATTTGGGGCAGGTTGGGGTATAAGCTTCTCACAAACCAGAGCTTCCCACAAGAAGCCTCATGGTTACGGTAGGGAACGTTTCACCTTTCTGGACGAAATGATATCCGTTGCCTCTTCTTGATTTCAATTTTTTTCTAGTGTCAACATAGAACAACAGGAGTGTTGTGTTAAATTTAGGAATTTTTGGGGTTCGTTTGGACATTTTTATACATTAACTGAGTTTTTTATGCATTTATGTGCATAATTCAAATTTAAACTACAGGCACATGCTCCAGTGCATGTAAATTGGTTGAAAAATCAAATTTGTGTCCTTGGTTGCATGCTTAGGTCCCATGCAAGAAATGGGAATGAATGTCAAACACCTTGCCACCATCGCTCGGCCGCAAACATTGAGATACATGGTTTTTAAATTCTAGTAAATCCAAAACTCGTATGTAGTTCATGAAACATGACATGCTATCATTAAGCGGCATCAACATGCTGTGGTAAAATTTTTGTCCCATTTGGGGTAGGTTTAGGTATAAGCTTCTCGCAAACCAGAGCTTCTCACAACAAGCCTGATGGTTTCGGTAGGGAACGTGCCACCTTTGGGGACGAAACGATATCCCTTGCCTCTTCTTGCTTTCAAAAATTTTCTAGTGTCAACATAGAACAACAGGAGTGTTGTGTCAATTTTTGGGATTTTTCGGGGTTCACTTGGACATTTTTATACATTAACTAGGTTTTCTAGGCATTTTATGTGCATAATTCAAATTTGAACTACATGCACAAGCTCCAGTGCAGAAAAATGGGTTGACATATCAAATGTGTGTCGTTGGGTGAATGCTTACGTCCCATGCAAGAAATGGGAATGAATTTCAAACACTAGGGCACTGTTGATTGCCGGCAAAACATTGAGATACTTTGTTTTTAAATTCTAGTAAATCCAAAACTCGTCTAAAATTCATGAAACTTGGCATGCTATCATGGAATGGCACCTGACATGCTGTGGTATTTTTCGTGTCCATTTTGAGAGAAGGCGCACTCGAATAACAGCCAACAAAGGCATTTTGAAACAAATAGCTGCCACTTTAACATCTCAAATGTTTGTATAATTAAAATCATGTGCGTTTTGTTAACCATTCACGTGATGCCACGTGTCTCTCTTTTAATGGCTATAGGAGGTGTCGTGCGGACAGCTGCTTGACTGAACGGGAGGCGTGCGAGCGCAGTCCGGTGCGCAGGCTGACCGAGAGGCGTCCAAGCTGTCCTCCAATGCGTAGGCTCACCGGAAAGTGTGTGAGCTGTACGCTACGCAAGCTCACTGGGAAGCGAGCCCTTTGACTTCCATGGCCGCCCGCCTTGCTCGCATCCTCTCCATTAATGGCGCCCGAGCCGCTGTTTAATACGGACGGCCTCACTGTTCGCCTCCCATTCCCCTACCTCCCACAGACCTCCACCAATGCCATGGCGCAGAAGGATCATCTGCCACTAGTCTTCCAGTTTGGTGAAGTCGACTCCGAGCCGGAGGAGATAGAAAATAAGGAGGAATGGGGCCTCATCGACATGGCCCTAAACGAGCTGGCTACGGCGGTTGATGCCCCCGCGCCCGTCCCAGCTCCCATCCCCGTGCCTGCACCAGCGACCATCCCCGTAGCATTGACGGGCTAGTCGCTGAGCTCTATCGCAGAGCTGGAAGCCGCTGGCATCAGCGAGGTCTCCGCGGACCCGCGCGAGCTCGTGTACATGCCAGCGCCAGCGCCCGTGCCCGTGCCCATGCGCGCCCATGCACCCACCACGGCGCCGGTCCTAGTGCGTTTGCCTGCCCCCGCCGCGCCCATGCCCATGCGCGCGCCCCCCTCAGCGGCATGGGACGCCGCCATCGATCGCTACCTCGCAGCACCGCGAGTTGTCGTCCTCCCGCGCCCCGCCCGTCGATCGCGTGATGACATGATGTTTGATTTCCAAGTGAAGAACATTATGTGCTGCCTTGAAGACTTCAACAACAGCGTCCCAGAGGACGACAACGACAACGCCGGCATGGCACGCCGCCTCCGCCGCCGCCAGAATTAGTTTTTTTTGGGGTTTAATACTGTATCAGTGTATCTCGATCATATGAATATAAATTCGCAGTGTGACTGAATGAAAGATATGGTTTGAACGAGCTTGCGTTTTTCTCTCTGAATGTCAGACTTATCAAACAATTTTCTTTAAAGACAACGTAAATGGTTTTTAAATATAAAACACTCATCGCAAATGTTTTAGATAGAACACCCGTATGCAAACCGACTGCTTCCCGAGGAAGCCAAGGGAAAATGTGCCGAGCAGGATTTGTGCAGCTCTTGATCGCAAACGTTTTAGATAGAACACCCGTATGCAAAGTGAGAGCTATGGTCTTCCCCAGTAAGCCAAGGGAAAATTCGCAGCGCAGGATTTGTGCATCTCTTCAACGCAAATGGTTCAGATTGAATACGGTATGCAAAGCCAGACTTCGGCGCTAAGCCAAGAGAAAATGTGTCGAGCAGGATTTGTACATCCCTTCAACGCAAACGGTTGTTTTGGATGACCCGTGTGCAAGCACGTACAGATAATTTGGTAAGATTTGCATCTGTCATATTGGGTATATTGCCATTTGTCAAACTGGAAAGATTGACATTTGTTGATCTAGTAACATTGCCATTTGTCAAGCTTGTAACACTGCCATTTGTCAAAATATGCAGCTAAAAATCACTAGCACTATCTAATTTTTGCAACTAAAATTCAGTAATTAAGCATAGATTTCATTCATAGATTAAGCAGTCGTTCTTTTATACAAACAATTCAACTCGACAGCTGAATCGACCAAACTTTTCCCCAATTGTTGCCAACCATGTACTGAAATAGCTAGTTCAACTATATATACTAGCTAATTTTAAGTACGTTGTACAGTTCCACCACATCTATAGTCAGATGAACTGAACAAAATAGCCCCTAAATACTACTACTACGGAGGGGCTTTGTACTATTTCCGGCAGCCTCTCCTCTGCCGAGCGCGCTCAGTAAGAGGCAGAGGAGGAGGAGCCTACTGACGAGTTGGACAACTGCAATACCGTGCCTGCCGCTGCTGCACCTTCAGCGACGCTGACCTCGAACGCCCTCTGCCGCTCCAGACGACCCCTCTCGAAGCGGTGGTTCTCCTCGTAGATATCCTGATTCCTCGCCTCTGCGGCGGCGTGTGCTGCGGCCACGGCGATGGTAAGGCTCTTTGCGTGCTCGACAAGGCACTCCTCCTCCTCCCGCAGGAACTCGATGTAGCGCACAAGGTCGCTGACGCATGTGCGGGCCTCCACCTCCGCCTCCCGCCTTCAGGCGGCGGTGGCGGAGCGGGTGATGACCCCGACGGTCGACGGTGGGCTGACAGCCACGGCGGCCGACGATGGGGTGGCGGCCACGACCACCACCACCGGCCTTCGGGCCGCGGTGGTGGAGCGGGTGATGGCCACGGTGGCCTCCAGTGGGGTGGCGGCCACGACGGCCACCTCCCGCCTTTGGGCCGCGGCGCCAGAGCGGGCGATGGCCCTGACTTTCGATGGTGGTGTGGAGGCCACAGCGGCCGGCAACAGCTGCCGATGGGCAGCGGCGGTGGAGCGTGTGGTGGGTGTTCCGCGAACACCCAACAGGGACGCCACGCGCACTACACTATGCCGTGGACTGCGCCGCCGCCGCGGTGTAGCCTCCCAGCTAGAGTTGTCCTCTGATGACGGCAGAGTGGCTGAGCGACGATGATGGACCGGTGCCATTGGCGATTGTGGGAGAAGCAGACGAGATAAGCTATAGGGAGGGAGGGGAAAATGCGACGCAGGACTCGCCGACCATGAGGGTTTATATAGCAGGCTGGTAAGCATTGGGATTTTTGGGGATTTCACCAAGTCGGGCGGGAAGCTTGCGCGGGAACCTGCGAGGTTGCGCGGGAACGGGCTCACCGATGATTCATTGGCGCCACTTCGAGCCATCGTTTGGCCAAAAGAACGCCCACCCGTGCTGCGCAAGCTTGCGCTGTAAGCCGTCTGCGGCAGCGGGGTGACAAGATGTGCGAGAGGAGGACGAAAAGACACGTACACATACGGTTAATAAAAAAACGTTTGGATTTAATTACCTACTACCCCCGTCCTGGTTTATAAGTCGTCTATGTATTTTTGTGCCAAATTTTGACTAGAGATTTAACTAATAAAATACGAATGCATGTCGCCAAAGATTATATCGTTGGATTTGTATTTGAACATAGTTTCCAATTATATAATTTTTATAACATGCATCAATATTTTGTTGGTTAAATTGAAGGTCAAAATATGGCACATAATATAAAGGGGACTAATAGACGAAGACGGAGGTAGTACCACACGGCCGCTCTCTACGCAGCATCGCAACTACCGGCCGGCTTGTAGACGACTATTCCCTGCGTGTTCAACTACTCTATGCATGTGGTTGCTCACGGTTGAGGCGGCCGCGGTGCGCTCTGCTCGCGTCTCGCCGCTCGCGTTGTGCTCTCGCGTCCCTCCGGGCGCTCTGCCCTTGTCCCTCCATGCGCGCTGCCAGTGTTTGGGGCCGGCGCATGATCACGTACGTTCGTGCTGCCATTATGCATGCGGTTGCGCCGGGCGCGGCGCCACGATGCAGTTACCCGCTGCAAAAACTGTCATGTGGACGTGCCGAGAATCCAGGCCGCCCGGCCCCCATTTATTCTTGCGGCCATTTACCTTCATCTCTCGCGCCACACGACACAATAAGCACACCCATGATGACACATACAGAGAGGACATCCAGCGGTTCCAATGGCGCTCCCCGTGGCTCCAATGGCGCTCCCAGCAGTCGACGACGACAACGGGGGCCAGTTCACCACGCATCACGTAGTGGACACCCATGTGAGGGGGAAGGCCCTCTCGGTGGTGTACACGAACGAGCCGGTCTCGGTGGAGAGCTCCATCCAAACTATGGAGCAGTTGCTTGCTGAGGACAAGTACCAAGTGGTCGGCTTCGACCTCGAGTACACCATCGGTCGTGCCGGCTTCGACCTCGAGTACACCATCGGTCGTGCCGGGCATGATCAGAAGGTTGCCGTCGCCCAGTTGTGCGTGCGACATGACGTCCTCGTCTACCACTACCACCTAGCCACAAGGCCTTGCGAGCGTTTCTCCAAGTTTATCAACAGCTCCGACTATAGTTTCGCTATGGTGGACACCACCAATGATCTAAAAGCGCACAAGGTTTCGGGCTTGAAATGCTAGAATCTTGTCAACATCCAAGACCACTACAAGGTCCGGGGCAGCGACAACAACAAATAGAACTTCCTGGTTAACCTCGCCTCGGCCATCATCGACCCCTACTACATGAAGATGAAGGATGAGAGCAAGAAGGACAAGAAGCCTGGCACAGTGTCTGACATCAGAGACTGGATGAACAACACGTCAAGTACACGGCCAAGAATGCGTACACAAGCTACGAGATGTACAGGCAGACCATTGACATGAGGAAGTGTCTTCTTCCTGCCCCAGATGAGGGATCGAGACACAGAGCAGTGACGGGAGCGTCACAAGAAGTAGATGACTAGACGATCGTTTCTCCTAGTTTAGAATACATGCAATTGTTTATTGAGGTGTGTGCGAATGATCTGTATAGTCACTTATGTAATTGGATGTTTATTTCAGTTATATATATATATATATATATATATATATATATATATATATATATATATGTTATTCTTATGTAGACAGAGCAAATCACACGGCTCATTAGCAGCAATCGTCTGTGTTATTATTGGTCTTTGCACACATTTCTGATTACGGACCTGTTTGCCGCGTATCACACACATCTTGTTCAGTCGAACTGTTTTCTGTTGTCTTGGCTCATCTCAAACAGTTCATCCGAGTGAACTGTATGCCCTCCATCGCACACACCTTAATCTGGCTGACTGTTTCTATTGTGTTGCCTAATCGCACACAGTTCATCCTAGTGAATTGTATGCCGTATATCGCACACACCCTCATCTGGCTGCCCATTTCTGTTGTTCTGCCTCATCGCAAACGGTTCTGCTGGATTAACCGTATGCCATGCATCGCACACGCAACTCTAATCTGAACCGTGTTTGATGTCACCGCCATCGCAAATGTTTTGTATCTTTTTTTATGGTTTTATTACATCACCGTTTGTGATTAATGCATCGCACACAGTTTCATCGAAGGGTCTCTGATTGGACTGTCCTGTTTGGACCAACCTACAGTAGTGAGGCATTTTAAAAACTTCTATTGATTTGGCTTAATCCTATTGCGAAAATAAACTAGGAGGATACTTTTGAAGCACAAATCATAAATACACTAGGCTCCACTAAGTGCACCAATAACTTAATCTAAACAAGATGAGCACAACAAGGATACTCACTAGCACAAGTAAGTTACACAAACTTACTTGAGCAATATCACAAGATATGGAAGTGTATGACACAAGATAACAATTCACACTAATCAAAAGATATATCAATAGTACCAAGTATGAATTGCGAAATATAAAGTGTAGGCCTAAATAATCTCTACAAGGAAATAGCCAACACAATATAATGAGGACAACGAGATATAGTGAATGCAAGGTCAAGTGACCAAAGTAAACCACAAGTAAGGAGATAGGGTTAGGGATAACCGAAGTCACAAAGACGAGGATGTATCCCGATGTTCACTTCCTTGGAGGGAAGCTAGTCACCGTTTAGAGAGGTGGATGTCACCACGAAGGCACACCAACGCCACGAAGACTCACCCTATTCTTCTTGAGTATCACCACGAAGGCGATTCCCAACCACTAGTGGTAGACCTTGAGGCGGCCTCCAAACCTTCACAAACTTTCCGGGGGACAAATCACAAGTTGGTTCCTCATCGGAGCACTCCTACCGCCTAGGAGTCTCCAACCTCCAAGAGTAACAAGATCAAGGGGGGAATGCTCAAGACTTGCTCAAATCACGAATTCCTTTGGTCACAAGAGGGAGAGGGAATGGATCTATCACTTGATTGGAAAATCTCTCAAGAACTCTCACGAATCTCTGTCAGTGTCAAAACCGGCGGATCTCGGGTAGGGGGTCCCGAACTGTGGATCTTAGATCGATGGGGAACAATAGACGTAGGACATGATATTAACCCAGGTTCGGGCCCTCTCTAAGAGGTAAAACCCTACGTCCTACTTGATTATATTGCTTGTGTATAAGGGGGTTACAGAGTAGGTCTACCACGAGATCAGACGAACTAAACCCTAACTAATAGGATGGGGATTGTTCTTCTAGCCTCTACGAACTAAGCCCCCTGGTTTATATAGACACCAGGGGTTCTAGGGTTTACAGATAGTCGGTTACATCAAGGAAACTTCGGATCTTCCATCTTGACTTGTGGTACACACCAAGGCACAAAAGGTCTTCGGTCCGGATATGGTGCGGCCCAACAGTCCGGCCCACGTGAGATGAGTCGGCACCCCGAGGACCCCCTAGTCCAGGACTCCCTTAGTAGACCCTGAACTAGCCTTCAACGCCGGCTTCTTATAACTCCCAAGACTACAGGCTCCGGCTTGCAGGCGAGTTCCCTTTCTCCCGAGTATTTGCAATAATTCTTCTCCAGTTAAGCCTTTAAATGGTACTTGACTCAGTTCGGCCATACACCGAGCCGTATCCGGACTCTGAACTATCTATTTTACTTAGCCTCGAAGGCCAATCGTTCAAGTGTGAACAGTGTCTTTGACTGACAGCTTTCAGCGAAGGGTTGCGTCCGGTCATAAACATGAAGACTCGATGCACGGCTCGAGGCCGCCATTTTGATGGCACATCCCTTCGAGGCAGAGATCGTGCCCTGTTTTTTAAGGGATTTGATCAATGATTCACAGTATCCCATTCATGCATAACGCTACGAGTTTATCGGGAAGAGGCGAGGTGGGCGGCGCATTTACAGGACTCTTGGTATTACAACTGCTTATAAAAGGGAGCAGCCACGGTTATCCCCGTAAGCCTTCTTCTTCCTCTCGCCACAGCCTTTCCTAGTCTACAGAGCTCGAGCACTCCAACCCATCCTTCCACAAAGTCGAGTTCGGCGATGGCCGGATCAGGAGAAAAGGGCAAGTGGGAGGCCTCGTGTGTCACCAACAACGACATCGAGGACCTGAAGCAAGCGGGCTTCCTCTTCCTCGACATTGCACGTTGGGCCCCTAAGGAAGGCCAGGTCGTGCCGACACCCTGCATTGGCGAACGGGTGGTATTCGTCCCCCACTTCATCCGGGGACTAGGCTTTCCCCTCCACCCATTCGTTTGAGGGTTGATGTTCTACTATGGACTCGACTTCCATGATCTGGCTCCGAATTCTTTCCTCCACATCTCGGCCTTCATAGTTATTTGTGAGGCCTTCCTCTGGGTCCAGCCGCACTTCGGCCTATGGCTGAAAGTTTATAATGTTAAGACGAATATCGTCGATGGCCAGCACGCAGATTGCGGGGGGCGCCATGGTGAGCAGGCTTTCCCGACTTGGCTGGCCGGAGGGCGTGTTTGTAGACACGGTTAAGATATGGCAGAAAGAGTGGTTCTACATCACAGAGCCCCGTGAGGCAAACTGGGCAGCTATTCCGGATTTCAGATCCGGACCTCCGGCGAGGTTAAACTCGTGGACCAGAAAAGGCCTTGACTGGGAGCCTGTCGCTGAGGTGAAGGCACTGCAAAAACGTGTTACCGGTATGATAGAGGCGGGGGTCACACTGACCAACGTGGTTGAGATCATGCTCCACCGCAGTCTGCTACCCAGCCAACTCCTGGCCACCCCGATGTTGTCCTGGAAGCCTGAAGACCCCCGCACCATGCAATATTTCCACGGCACTACTCGCGAGAAGCTATGGAGAGCACTGTTTAAGCCACAAGAGACTTGGCCGGTCGAGAAGGAGGACATTGGCCTCGACGCCGAGACCCCTCCCAAGGAGGTAACATGACACCATCCTCCCTTATGCTGGGGTATTTGCCCTTCCATTACGGATCTCAGATCCTTGTTTCTTATTTCCCCAGGGTTGGCTGAGGAAGGCTGTGAAGATGGGCTGTCCGGCCCCGCTTCCCGAAGACCCCATGTCCGCTCAGCTAGGAGAAATGCTGACAAGTGGCGCCTTACAAGGCGCCAGAGAAAAAGGAGAAGAAGAAGAACCCCACAAGGGGGGCCAGGGAGGGCCTCCGCCAATGAGTCTCTCCGAACACCAAGTCCGGGAGCACCCATGCCTCCTCCGCGCAAGAGGGGGACCAGGAAGAAGAAGAGGAGGAGGAGAGCAACTCCTCCCGCACCAGGAAGAGAGCGGCACCGGCCGATGCCGAAGGGGAGCACCCTTCTCTAGCTCCGAAGAAGAGGGGCAAGGGGAAGCTGGTTCTGCTCGATGATAGTTCGGACTCTGACAAAGAGTCCGCAGCCTCCGAGAAGATCCCGGAGAAGGTTCCCAGGGTCAAGCCCCGCGCCGAAAGGTAAGAGCCCGAAGACTTGTCTGGACGCTGGTTTTACTAATCCATTACTAAAAACATATGTTCTTTCACATTGCAGCCCACCGCGTGACCTCCCTGATGACCAGATGTCTGAGGGCACTTCTCCGCCAACTGACCTGGCAGAGAGCGGAGGCGCATCGGGCGCCGCACCCCCTCTGGTCATTGATGAGACCGGGGAGGTGCTGTCCTAGAGGACCCCGTCCGTGCCGAACATGGGAGGAGATGGCGATATCGCCATGGCCAAGGCTAATGCTTCGACCGCCAAAGAGCAGGAGAAGGAGCTCGGTCAAGCCGAGCCCTTTTAGATGACAGTTCCGAGGCCCGCACGGCCCTCTGAAGCGTCCCAGCCGCCTCCCACCGAAGGGGGAGCTGGGGCCCTGCCGCCAGTGCCGAACACTGGGGACCGGATCGCGGCAGAGTGGTCGGACATGATGG
Organism: Thinopyrum elongatum; assembly: GCA_011799875.1. Classification (NCBI taxonomy): domain Eukaryota; kingdom Viridiplantae; phylum Streptophyta; class Magnoliopsida; order Poales; family Poaceae; genus Thinopyrum; species Thinopyrum elongatum. The sequence goes on along the minus strand of CM022299.1, from coordinate 495,870,676 downwards.
AGGAGGCTATGAAGAGCTCCTCCATAGTCGCAGAACACTGCACCCTGATGGGTGCGGTTTTGCAAAGCGTTCGGTCCGTTAGTAGAGGATTGAAAGATGCTTTTGGTAGCCTTTTAACAGGCTTGGAGGTAAACAAAGTAATGCTTGTTTCTTTTCAAATGAGATTTGAGCAATCCTTATATGTAGCAGCCCCCGAGACTCTAGCAGGTTTTGGAAAGAAACCTGGCTGAGGATCCAAATCGTCAGAATGATAGGCTAACCAAAGTGCTTGCTACGTAATTTCAGGCTTCAGCATTAGCGGCGGCGGCCAACGCCGCCGAACTAGCTGAGATGAATCGGAAGCTGAAGAGTTCCGATGAGGAGCTCGACCTCGTCAACAAGCGGTTTGATGAGGCACAAGGTTAGTATGCTTGAAATGTGGTTCCTTGAGTTCCTTTGTCGAGCAAAGTATCCGGAATTATCTCTAAGCGGGAAACGATTTTGCAGCTGCTGCCGCAAAGGTCAAAAACCTCAAGGCCAAACTGCTGCGAGCCAAGAAGGAAGCGGACAAATAAAAGGCAGCGGTCGAACAGGCGGCTGCCGAACTCGCGTTGGTGAAGACCGAACGTGAGAAGCATGAGGCCAGGGTGGCCGAAGTGCAACAAGAGCTCAAGGATGCCATCACGAAAGGTGAGGACCTTGAACAAAAGAATAAGGAGCACGCCACCACATTGGCGAATATGAAGACGGAGATCCAAGAGGCGCGGTCGGAGACACGGAGCGCCCGGGAGGAGCTCCGGCAAGTAAAGCAAATTGCCAATGGTAAGCAGTACTTACTGCAGAGTGTATTTGGCGGCCAAAGATTCAAGTTGCTCTCCCGGGTCTGGCGTTCCGCAGGCGCCTTTGTGGAGCTCCCGAGGAGTGCGGCTGATGCAGCGAGGCATTATGCGGCTCGGGAGGGTGACGCTGATCTGAGGCTATTCTGGGCACAGTTCCAGGCGCACGAGCACCCTCCCCTCCTCGTTAATCAAATGGAGCAAATGATGGAGCTGCACCGCATGGCAGAGCCGGCCATGAAGGATCTTTGTGTCCGGCTATGGCCTGCCGAGCCCATACCGACCAGCTATTTTGGTCTGGTGGCCAAGTTGTGTGATGCTTCTGCCCGTATCGGGGCCATTAAGCGCTTTGTATGCATCGAGGGGGCTCGGATGGCGTTCTCGGAGACAATGGTGCACTGGCCGAAAATTAAGCCCGTTGATATGGCCACCAGTCCGCCACCAACTGGGAAGGAGCATAGGCGCCCGGAGCAATACTTCGCCGCCGTGATGGACGGAGCTCGGGCAATGGAGGCGCAGTGTTCCAAGGATGTAGTCCTTGAGTAATTACGTTGTGATTTATGAACTTGTGATGGAACCTTATGCTTAATGAGCCAGTGGTATTTTGTATGGTTTATCATACTTGTGTGTTTGTATATTTTAGTTTTGACTCCTGTGTGGCCGTTTTATCCTGAAAGTTACCAGTCATCGGCTTCAGCCCCTACGTAGATGCTACGAGGGGTGTTCCATCCTCCGCACTGTAACCCTTAGCCAACGTCTCAGTGCCCGGAGGCGGGAGTGTAGGGGGGAACAAGGCAATCAGACTATGCGGCTTTATTACCTTCACTTAGCCATAGGAGCTTGACTGTGGGGGCCGGTGACAAGCCCCTAGTGTGGTGAGATGTTGGGCGAACCTTAGGGCCGAACATCAATCACTTGATTTGTTCAAAGACAAATCCTTCGTAGTACATGGGACAATCGCTAACGCTTTTTGGTTTGAAAACCAGTCATCGGATCGCTGACCAGTTCTCGCCTATTATGATAGTCAGTTTTCGGCTTTCTCCACTGAGGTACTTAACCAAACTAGGCGGAAGTACAATTGCAGTGGTTCTCCCTTTACCTTCTTAGCCGAACATGCGGAACGTAAGAAGGTAAGCACAGGAGCGGGGCAACCCAACTATTGACCTAAGACATAATTCGGAACTGGTGCATATAATGCAATATCCGAGACGCCGAACACAGTGAAAAGAAAAAGGTGTCGGTCTTTAATGTATAGGGTGAGCATCTAGGCCAAGCCCCCGGTCTAATAATCGACATATAAATGAAATCCGAAGTGTATAACACTTGATTGAGGCAGATTCGAAGAGCGAAAAGGAACAACCAGGGAAAAGTACAGCATAAGTGACTGTAGAGGAACCGTAAAAAGGTTTGCTTTATTTCCAATAAACTCATGACGTCTAGCCGTACAATTCGAACTGCCGAACAAGACTTCGAATAGGTATACGTTGTAAAAAAGATAAATTTACAGATGAAAGGTTTACGCAGGGCCTTGATGTGTGGGTTAACACTCGAACTGTGTCCTACTGCATGTCTGCGCCTTTGTTTCTGCTAAGAGGGACAACTTTGTTGGATGGTTGTCCGATGACAGGTCCTTGACAGGGAGTCCTTGAGAGATTGCTGCGTTGGTGGGGCTTGAAGCCGGATAGGTCCTAGATGGTACTTGTACGTCATCCGAAGACGCGTTGTTTCATAGTGCGGTCGAACCGAACTCTTGGTTGGGGCCCCACAGCTGCCCATGGTATTTTGAGCGCGAAGTTATGGTATCTAGGCACGTGGTGTGCTGATGTGGTGAGCAGGCCATGGGGGGCGTATTCCTATGTATGTCGAGCGCAGGAAGGCCCCTTGGCGGGAGATAGGGCTCGTGTTCACTTGTTTGCCTCACGCGCCTTGATGGCGAGCTGGCACTTCGGGCCTTCGTATTCGGCCACCAAGGTCGCGGTGTGTTCCTCCGTCCGAAGAGAGCGCTCTGTGTTCCCATTGACTGTGATAACGCCTCTTGGTCCGGGCATCTTCAGTTTGAGGTAGGCGTAGTGGGGGACGGTGTTGAAACGAGCGAACGTCGTTCGGCCGAGGAGGGCGTGATAGCCACTGTGGAAGGGGGCGATGTCGAAGATCAAATCTTCGCTCCAGAAGTTATCCGGAGAGCCAAATACCACTTCTAAGGTGAGAGCGCCCGAACAACGGGCTTCAATGCCGGGGATGACCCCCTTGAAGGTAGTGTTGCTGGGTTTGATCCTTGACGGGTCAATTCCCATTTTACGGACTGTATCTTCATAGATCAGGTTGAGGCTCCTTCCTTCATCCACATTAGGACTCTAGTGAGGTGGTAGCCATCGATAATTGGGTCGAGGACCAAAGCTGCCGATCCTCCATGCCGGATACTAGTCGGGTGGTCCTTACGATCGAAGATGATCGGACATGCCGACCATGGGTTGAATTTCGGGGCAACGGGCTTTATTGCGTAGACGTCCCGAAGTGCGCGTTTCCTCTCCTTCTTGGGTATATGAGTGGCATATACCATGTTCACTATTTTAACCTCAGGAGGGAATTGTTTATGGCCTCCATTATGCAGCCTGCAAGGTTCCTCGTCATCCTCGCTGCGGGGGCTTTTGCCCGCGTCTTCGGCTGTGGCTTTACTGGCCTGCTTGATTACCCAACAATTACGGTTGGTGTGGTTAGCGGGCTTGTCCGCGATGCCGTGTATCTAGCACAGCCTATCCAAGATAACATCCAACTTGGTGGGTCCGTCTTGGTTACCTTTAGAGGGCTTCTTTCGCGGCCCTAACTTGGAATTGCGGAATCCGGCATTCAGTGTCGTATCGTCGGCCTCGGCGCCATTGTGTCGACGTTTATTTTTGTTATGCCTTGGCTTTCCGTTGCCGTCCCGGACTTCCGAAGTGTTAGGGTCTTCAGGGTTGGTGCTTCTATGAGCCAACCAGCTATCATCACCTGCACAAAAGCGGGTCATAAGGGAGGTAAGAGCTGCCATTAACCTTGGTTTGTCTTGGCCGAGCTGGCGTGCGAGCCATTCATCCCGGATACTATGTTTGAACGCGGCTATGGCTTTGGCGTTCGGGCAGTTGACTATTTGATTCTTTTTGGTTAAAAACCTGTTCCAAAACTGCCGGGCCGACTCACCGGGCTGTTGGACCACGTGACTCAGATCGTCGGCATCCGAAGGCCGAACATAGGTGCCTTGGAAGTTGGCTCAGAAAGCATCCTCGAGCTCTTCCCAGCTCCCTATGGAGTCTTCGAGGAGGCTGTTTAGCCAATGTCGGGCTAGTCCTTTAAGCTTTAGTGGTAGATATTTCATGGCGTGGAGGTCATCTCCTCATGCCATATGAATGTGGAGAAGAAAATCCTCAATCCACACGGCCGGATCTGTAGTTCCATCGTACGTCTCGATATTCACGGGTTTAAACCCTTCCGGGAATTGGTGTTGCATCACCTCATCGGTGAAGCACATTGGGTGAGCGGCGCCCCTTATTCGGGCCACATCACGTCGAACCTCGAATTCCATCCTGGCCCGGTGTTGTTCCCGAACTCTATAGTTCTGGTCAAGCCATGCTGGTATCCATCTCTTCCTTCTGGAGGGTATCCTCTTGATCCATAGATGGACCGTGACTGACCTGCTCTAATAGTCAGGTCGTGCCAAAGATCGTATTGATATTCTGGCTGTGCCGCCTCCTTGCCTTTACGGCAGGGAGGGGCAGGTAGGTGTTCGGCCTCCCCAGCCGGCATGTCCCTTCCTCGAGGGGGGGCGGTCAGGCTGGTCGCCTCGCGTTTGTTTGGGTGGTGCGGGCTTGAAAGCCCCGTCATCGAATTGCGGCAACAATCTGCGCTTGGGGTAGCTCTTCGTTTGCCGTTCATAGCCGTACCCCTCTTCGGCTGCTAGGACTTTGATAACCCACAAGTATAGGGGATCGCAACAGTTTTCGAGGGTAGAGTATTCAACCCAAATTTATAGATTCGACACAAGGGGAGCCAAAGAATACTTGTAGGTATTAGCAGCTGAGTTGTCAATTCAACCACACCTGGATATTAATTATCTGCAGCAATGTAATCAGTAGCACAGTAATATGATAGTTTTGATAGCAGTGATAATAGTAACAGTAACGGTAACAGTGATAGCAATGATTTTGTAGCAATTGTAACAGTAGCAGCAATAGTAGTAACTTAGCAAGAACAATATAGGGAAAATTCGTAGGCATTGGATCGGTGAATTCGTTGGATGATATTCATCATATAACAGTCATAACCTATGGCGATACGGCACTAGCTCCAGTTCATAAATATAATGTAGGCATGTATTCCGTAAATAGTCATACGTGCTTATGGAAAGAAGTTGCATGACATCTTTTGTCCTACCCTCCCGTGGCAGTGGGGTCCATAAGGAAACTAAGGGATATTAAGGCCTCCTTTTAATAGAGAACCAGAACAAAGCATTAACACATAGTGAATACATGAACTCCTCAAACTACGGTCATCACCGGAAAGTATCCCGATTACTGTCACACCGGGGTTTACGGATCATAACACGTAATAGGTGAATATGACTTGCAAGATCGGATCTAGAACATAGATATAATGGTGATAACATAAACGGTTCAGATCTGAAATCATGGCACCTGGGCCCAAAGTGACAAGCATTAAGCATGGCAAAGTCATAACAACATCAATCTCAGAACATAATGGATACTAGGGATCAGGCCCTAACAAAACTAACTCGATTACATGATGAATCTCATCCAACTCCTCACCGACTAGTGAGCCTACGAAGGAATTACTCACTCCCGGTGGGGAGCATCATGGAATTAGTGATGGAGAAGGGTTGGTGATGATGAAGTCGAAGATCCCCCTCTCCAGAGCCCCAAACGGACTCCAGATCTGGCCTCCTGATGAAGAACAGGAGGTGGCGGCGGCTCCGTATCGTGAAACGCGATAATTCTTTCTCCCTGATTTTTCTGCAAAAATAGGATTTTATAGCGTCGGAGTCAGGGTCTGCGGGGCCACCAGGTGGGCACAACCCACCTGGGCGTGCCTGGAGGGGGGGCGCCCTGGTGGGTTGTGCTCACCCAGGGGCCCCCCTTCGGTGTTTCTTGGCTCCAGTATTTTTCTTTTATTCCATAAAAATTCTCCAAAAAGTTTCGTTCCATTCCGAGAACTTTTATTTCTGCACAAAAACAACACCATGGTAGTTCTGCTGAAAATAACGTCAGTCCGGGTTAGTTTCATTCAAATCATGCAAATTAGAGTCCAAAACAAGAGCAAAAGCATTAGGAAAAGTAGATACGCCGGAGATGTATCAGATTTTCGTCCATCTGTCATTGAGGGTGTCTTGTTTGGCCTTGATCTGTTGCTGCTTCTTCTTTAAGCTTCGAGTGGTGGCTACTAGCCGTTGCTTGAACCAATCCTGTTCCAGTGGATCTTCTGGGACGATAAAATCTTCAGCCCCAAGGCTGACTTCTTCTTCGGAGAGGGGCATGTAATTGCTATCTTCGGAGTCGTTGGGGTCCTCGGCGTTACGATGACCTTTTTCCTCCTCTAGACCATCAAACTGGTGCTCGGGGGCGGGGTCGCCGATGTCTTCCGCGTTGTACGGGGTATCATCTTCTCCGGTGCCCGTGTTGCTTTCCCTGCCACGTCGCCCTTTGGATCGTCGGCGTTGTCTTTGGCGTTTGGGGGGCTCCTCTCCATGTTTGTTACTGTCCCTTCTGGGGGTGCCATCCCCATTGGCGCCATCGCCGTCATCGTTGGGGGTATCCACCATGTAGACGTCATAGGTGGATGTGGCCGTCCATCGGCCGGTGACGGGAGGGGTGGCTCCAGTGTGGGCCGTGGCCTCGCTGTCGTCATACATGTCGTCAGCCTCCTCGGAGGCATAGTCGAGCATGTCGGTTAAATCCTCGACAGTGGCTGCTAAGTGGGTGGTGGGTGGGACGTAAAATTCCCTGTGGCCTACCTCAAGGCTCTGTTGAGAGCAAGCCGAGGACGGGCCATCGACAATAGTCATCATCTGGATTCGATCGAGCGCCTCGTTTAACAGGGCGAGGCTAACCGGATCGGTGGAAGAGATTTCTTCGGAGCTGACCTTCGTTACCATGGCGGGGAGAGGCACGAGTTCGGCCAGGGCGGAATCCTGGTCTCCGGATGTTGTACCTGCGTCGAGGCTCACCATCGGATCTGTAGCGAGTCCGGCTAGGGCTGCCTCCCAGTCTTCGGGCGCCGAACTCCCGTTAGGGCTCAAAGCCGGATCCTCGACGAGAAGGAACGGTCCGGACAGAATTGATCCCTGGTCTTCGGACGTAAGAGCTGCACCCAAGCTCGAAGCTGATAGTATGGTAAGGGCCGATCCGGAGATCAGATCGGAAAGAGGCGCCGAAGTTAATGCTTCAGGAGCCGTGGTGGTTCCAGGTGAGGCTGAGAAGCCGGTGAAGATCAGATCGTCCCGAGCGTCGGTGACGTATTCGTAGTTACCAAACCTGATCTGATGCTCAGGGGCGAAGCTGTTGACTGGGTTGAGATGATCGGCCGAGTCGGCATGCAAAACAACACTGCCGAACGCGAAAAGTTGCCTGGGGACGAAGATGTCCCCGGTGCTAATGCCGTCTCCGATGATCAGGCGAGCCATTGACCCTTCGGTGATCCGACAACAAAACTCTCAATGAAAGCACCAATGTCGGTGTCAAAACCGGCGGATCTCGGGTAGGGGGTCCCGAACTTTGGATCTTGGATCGATGGGGAACAATAGACGTAGGACACGATATTTACCCAGGTTCGGGCCCTCTCTAAGAGGTAAAACCCTACGTCCTGCTTGATTATATTGCTTGTGTATAAGGGGGTTACAGAGTAGGTCTACCACGAGATCAGACAAACTAAACCCTAACTAGTATGATGGGGATTGTTCTTCTAGCCTCTACGGACTAAGCCCCCTGGTTTATATAGACACCAGGGGTTCTAGGGTTTACAGATAGTCGGTTACATCAAGGAAACTCCGGATCTTCTATCTTGACTTGGGGTACACACCAAGGCACAAAAGGTCTTCGGTCCGGATACGGTGCGGCACAACAGTCCGGCCCACGTGAGATGAGCCGGCACCCCGAGGACCCCCTAGTCCAGGACTCCCTCAATCTCTCCGGGATCTAAGATTTGGTGTAGGAGAAGTGAGAGGGAGCCACTTGGGTGTTCTAGGGTTCTTTTGGATTGAGTGGTCAACCCTCTATCGGATTGGTAGAGGGGTATATATAGCAAGCCTAGAAAACTAACCGTTTGTGAGTAAGTGGCTGTGTCGGGCTGGATATCCGGCGACTGAGAAATGTGCACACGTACACAGAAAAATAGGGCCAATGTACAGGGCCCAAACATCTGGCCAACGTTGGCGCCCCGGACATCCGGCCATGTGTTGAACATCCGGCGGACACAACCAACATTTCAACATGGTTTCTGGACATCTACGGCCGGATTTCTGGGAGGATCCCGGACATTCGGGGCGTCCCGGGAGCCCGTACATCCAGCCAAGTCCTGGACATCCGGCCAACACAAAAACTGCAGCCGCCCCAATAGTAAAGCATGCATAACTTTCTCATCTGGACTCCGATTTTGATGATCTTGGGCTCGTTTTGAAGCACATGTCATTTTTTATGGTCGTTGATCCATGCAATTACAACCAAAGGAACTAATACCTTTGACTTGAGCATTCCACTTGAGCTTGATGTTGACATTTATTCTTGGATCAATATGGAAGCGAAAGCTTGATCACGACATTTGGTGAACACTTCAAATAACTCCCCCATAAGCCATGCGGGGATCATTTCATTGCATTCTGTCTTCACATGTCCATAATGTGATCATCCACAAGCATCAAGCATGTAATCCTTCGGGATGCTTATCTTGATCTTGCCCTTTTCAACCATGATCATCATAACTTGATGTCATACTCCTATGGACACTTGGAATCTTTCTCTTGATGCAAGCCATGAGAATCACCTAACCCATGTAGATAAAGAAAACAAATAGTATGGTTAGTTCACAAAGCGTAATTGAAAATTACTTACCATACCACAAGATCCCATGTGGTACATCATTCGCACTTGTGTGATGACCATCTTTGAGTTCAATCATTGATCTTCATCTTGGTCGCATTTATCTTTAGTCCATGATTAATCTTGATGTCTTGAAGGCCCTATTGATCTCTTCACTATACTTTATTGCTTCAAGACATAATCACCAATATCTCAATTCACCATGACCATATCAAGTTTCTCCATGAATATCATATTGGACATCATTTGCACGTTTTCACGCTCCAACATTAGCATCTTGAGAGGCACAATGAATTCTTCACTTGAATTACTTGCTTCAAGACATAATCATCCATGACTCAATATATGAGCTCATCATGATCCTATCTTCAAGCATATGTAGAATTCTTCTAGTTAATCGTTCTCTCAAGAAATTGATCCATCATGGTTCAACCCATAATCCTAAGCACGAGAACCTCCGAGATCCTTAATAACCCCATATAGATCACATCTTGTTTGTCATACGGAATTCATCTGGATCATATTTGATTCAATCATTGAGCTCAATCTTGATGCACAACTATATGTATATGGCATCCATTCCGAATCCATTCGATCTCCTTCTTGCATCACCATGGAACAAACATCCTTCAATTCATCCAATATTATTCATGCATTGCAAATGGAACTTTTCTTCAAATGTATAACTAAATGCAAACATTAGTCCATTATGATTATCATCAATTATCAAAACCACACATGGGGATTACATGCACTTTCCCGCGGGTCTGGGGGTCGCGCCGGCTCACTGCCGCACAAAAAGCGCCCGACACGATGCAGAGGCCGGCAGCTCCAGCCGGCCCGCCGTTGAGCCGTGGCGCTCGAAGCAGGCAAAAGAACGCGGCGCCCTCTCCCGCAATGATGGCCGAAATGCGTGGAGCCGCTTTCACGAGGTCGGGAGGCTCTTTGGCCCACCACCAAGGGCCTCCACGAGGCGGAGATTGAGCTCGCTGCCCTGAAGGACGCGGTGGTGGCCGGTGAAGAAGGTGCCGCCAAGCGGCTTGAGGCGACGAAAGAGGGGTACGAGCTCGCTACCGTTCTATACCGGTTGGCGACCGAGTACTACCTCAAAGTGAAGCCTTAAACTAGTTTTAGATTAGATTTATCTACTATGTTTCTATGTTTGAATGTTTGAACTTCGGTGATGAACTATTGCGGCGTGAACTAAGTTTCAAATACACAGTATGATTTTTAGCGGATCTATTCGGCCTGCGGTATTGCAAATTTGTTTAAGAACCCCTTAAATGAACAGGATCTGCTAGAGTTGCTCTTCCTGGCCGGGCATACGTGTTTTGTTTGGCTGATGATCTGTTCCTGAGTGAAAGACGGAAACAAAATGGAACCTGTTCTGGAAAAGAGCAAACGTAATAGCTTGTGATACGCTTTTATCAACTGCCACACCCATCGGTTTGGTATAGCGGAAAGAGATAGGAAGAAAGAAAAAACAGGAAGAGACCCTTCGGCCACCTTCAGTCGCATCGCGCGGACAACGAGATCCCGGCGGCCGGGTCACCGACGGCGGCATCCAGGAGCGTGCCAAGCGCGCCCCGAGATCTCGCTGATCGTCGTCCTCGTCCGCGCCGGGGGAGTTCCAAGCGCGTCGTTGCCGCTGGTTGGGGTCGCGGACCCCTTCCACGGGCGGTGGCGACAAATCGGTTACGGCGCGCGGGGCGGCGGTCGTCTGATTCCGACGGGAGAGAGGAGGAGGCCGCGGAGCCCGCGGGTTGCTGGTTCCGGAGGGAGGAGTCGAGGAGGACGTCGCCGCCTGCGTCTAGCGAAAGATCCGGTCATTAGAGGAGGATTGCCTGGGCCACGGTGGCAATCAAACAAGGCTCAGGCAACTTCGAGGGAGGTCCCCCGCCAAGGCAGGTTTCCTCCATCAAACAAGACCTAAAATCTACCGCCGCGTGCCCTGCAGCCGCCGCAGTGCCATTCTCATTGGCGTCGTCGCCGCCGTCGGTCCCGTTCTTCCTCATCGAGTTCCTGCTATCTCTACTCCGTCTACAATCTTTGGCGATTGGGTTTTGAGGTATGAGCATGTTTTCATCCAGTGATTAGTTAAACCCCACTTACCCCCATAATTTGTGGGTGTGCCGGTGCCATCTAGATCCGCCCCGCGCTAATCACATCCTATTATTGCTGTTTCACAGGGAATGAAGGTTATTGGATCAAAATTTATGATTCATAGGATTTATATATGATGACCGCACATCCTGATATGTTTGCAACCCAGTAAATTCCGTGGAGTACAATACTTGTGTTGACTGTGATTGGGCAAATTCTGCATTAGGTTTTGCTGATAAAATTGGACATCAATTGGCTGCAAATTATGGAGCACCTCCCGGTAGAAGTTATTGGCAACATTCTTGCGCATCTTAGTGTTGCACGAGATGTCATGGTTTCCTCTGCGGTTTGCCGGAAGTGGCGGGAGGCCTGCAGGAAGCATCTCCATTCACTGTCCTTCAATTCAGACGACTTTCCTCGGGACATGACCACACGCCAACTGGAGATCATCATTACACAGACTATATTTCAGACGTTGGGACTGCAATGCCTCTCTATTCATATAGATAACACACATGAGTTCTCTGCAGCGCCTGTGATTGCATGGCTAATGTATACCAGGGAGACGCTCCGGTGCCTGTATTACAACATCCAAACCAACCCTAATGTGAACATCCTGGAGAAGTGTGGTAGACAGAAGCTGGAGGTGTTGGATTTGGACCATAACACAATCACCGGTGTTGAACCAAGCTACCAGAGGTTCACTTGTCTTAAATCCCTTTATTTGAGGCATGTGAGCATTTCTGCCCTGGATTTGAGCCTTCTAGTTGCTGCTTGCCCCAAGATTGAGTCACTGGCACTTGATGTCCTTGAGATTGTCACTTCTGATTCGCAGTCTACAATGGAATTAACGAGCCACACCTTGAAAAGCATCTTTGTAAAAACAGTTGGCGTGGATAAGATCATACTCGATGCAGATAATCTGGAGGTCCTGCACCTGAATGCTTTGAATCTTGATCTGTTTGAACTCTCTGGGAAGGGTACACTAAAGCATCTCAAGATTGATGACGTGAGTGTTACACATTTGGATATTGGGGAGAGTACCGATCATCTGGAGGTTGTGGATGTGAGTAACTTTATGATAGTCTGGCCAAAGTTCTACAATATGATATCTAGAGCATGCAACTTGCGGATGCTACGTTTCTGGGGTGTTGCGTTTGATGATGATGATGAGATTGTGGACTTGGAGACTGTTGCTATTGCATTTCCTCTTCTAAGGCATCTTTCACTAAGTTATGAATTACGAGATGGGCTACTGCAAGGATTGTCACCACTGGAGAATGTTTTGGTTCTGGAACTTGGTTGGACAGTAATAAGTGAGCACTTTGGACCCTGGGTGTTTGGAATGATTGAAAGGTGTCCAAATCTCAAGAAACTTGTCATTCATGGTGTTCTTTCTGAGGCAAAAACACGCGAAGAGCGCAAGATGTTAGCAACCTTTACCTCTTTTATAGTTTGTCTCATGAGAAAGTATGTGCATGTGGATGTGCAATTTGAGTATGAGTGATCAGCCACGAGGTCGAGTGGGCATTCATTATCCTTGTTCAGTGCAACTCTTGCAATCAGGTAATCTTTTGGGGGTTTTGGACTTCGGCATGTATTCCAGCACAGCCTCATTGCAACTCTACTTTCTGCAATTTCTTTCCTTTTTAAATGTCTTATAGAAATGGCTCATCTCTGGCTATCTTCGTGTAAAATTAATCTTGGTTGGTGCTATTATATGTTGCATATTTTGGTGCTGCCTTGTCAATTTGTTTATCTAAATAATTAATCTGTGAAGTGTTGGTTCCTCATCCGAGTCACTCACATGAGTCGAGGAAAACTTTGGAACCTTCAGAACCGTGCTGTGTTGAAGCAAAGTTAATGTATATTACAAATAGATACAACATAACCGGCTTCTTCAGCTCCTGCTCAGAGTGATATAGTTGTAGCTGTTGGCATAGGTTGTTATGGAACTCTGCTATCCATGTAGTCATCAATGGTTACTTGAACACCCATATAATAGAGAGGCTGCCTTTTCACATTTCTACTTCCTTGTGCATACCTCGATATAAGGGCATTGTTGTGCGGTATAATCTGGTCACCTGTAGGATTCAGATTCGTATTGTGTCTCATGATAGAATATTAAATTGCAACACATGCTTCCAGAGAATAGACGATTCCCTTATAAGCTATAACATGTCATAGCTAATTTGTTGATGTATGACATGGTGGTTTTTTACCATTTGGAGATAAAAGAAATTTTTTCTACCTTCCCATTAAGTTTGTATATTAAGTAGACAAATACTACCCTTTGAAGAGATCAGAAAGTATCTGTCTATCGGAGATCTTGGAAATTTGATGTAATTACGTGCTGATACATTAGTAACTAGCAAACAGCTATAAAATTCAGTAGGCATGCACTTATGCTCTTTCCATTCGGTAAATCTTGCCCATGACGTGCTTATACTAGAGCACCTATACTAGCTTATGTTTGTTACTTTGTTTTAATGCTCAATGCTAGACCGGTAGGGACAGAGGGCTTTGAATAGATGTTAGTCAGTTCAGTCAGTGTATACTGATTTTTATCACAGAAGAGCCTCGGGAGGGACATGACATACAATCAGGTTTATGGACTTTTGAAGCTTTGTATAGTTCTGCTTTTAACGAATCCACTTCAGTTTACCATATGCATGCTAAGATGTACAATTACTTTCAAAGTTTTTGGAGCTTTAGAGCTTGTGTTTTCCATGTCGTGTATTCTTTGCTCACCCTACCTTCCATGGGAAAAACGGCAATCTGCTCAGTTTATGATTACATCAGTTTAAGATGCAGATGACATAAAACTAGGGAGGTTACACATACATGAAACTTGGTCCAGAAAATTGTGGATACTGACAGACACTGCTTTAAACTGAATTTAAGAAATATTGTATTTGGTCATTTGATGCTACGGTATCTTGTTTAACAGCCAGGAAGACTTCTATGTATACTGAGAACCAAATCACCTAGGAACCACAAATTATTGACCTGATATTTTGGTTTAGGCTGCAGCGATGCAATATCTCACTCTGAGTAATATTGAGTACGATATTGCTGTATTTGGGATGCAATATTAGCTTTATGGTATCTAGTCCATATCCGCCTACTTTCAACTCTGATGAGATCGCATGCTTTGCATGGCCCAGGATCAGTACCTGGAGCTTCTTATTGGCTTTGTCTAACCTGTGAATGTACTCGATGGCTAACTCATGGTTTTCGAGTCGCGAGAGTAGTCGTTGACTAGTCGATGAGTCGCAAAAAAATGTCGACTCATGACTCGAGTTGCGACTAGTCGCAACTGCAGGCTCGACTTTTTCCGAGTCGCTACCCCAGAACGACTCATCGACTCGAAAACCATGGGCTAACTATAATTTCTTTTAGCTTCTACTATTCATGCAATTGTAAGATCTATTTAATAGTACTAGGCAAATCATTGCTCTTCTTGAGCAGCTCACTAATATGCTATTATATCCACTTGTCAGTAAAGCACGTAGTTCCTGCCAGAACTGTTTTTTTAGAATCATGTTAGATCTATTTGAACATTTAGTTGCTTAAACACAATGCCATGGTGTAAACAAGTTAAGGTAAAGTGTCATTTGGATGTGGCTAAGAACTAGATAATTTGTACTAGCATAGTCACATGCACAGTTCCGTTATGCATGCCCAAAGATATATGGGTATTGTAATGTTACTGTTTCGAGGATATGCGCTATTTTTTTAGAATGACACTGGGAATTGATCACTTAATGAATTAATGGTTTTATGGGATTTTAGGAATAACAAGCGATTCGTGTGTCTACTTTTGTGAACAATCAATATGCTAATTTCAGTAAAAGGGAAACCATTATGTTATGTCAGATTCTAGCCATCTTTCGTGGTAACATGTTCCTGAAGCACTGATTCTGTAAGGAAATGGTGGCAGACAAACCAACATTATCTTGTTTTTACATTCATCCTTCTCTAAAGGATTAGTAGCTTCCGAGCCTAGATGTCTTATTACTGTGCGCTGTCAACTGTGTTGTGCTGTTTCACTTATTAACCATGTACCTGGAATCTAGCAGCTCTTAGATGAACTATTCTGTGACAGTTCTAGGCTTCTATCATTGCTTCACTTTTTTGTAATACTTACTTTTCTTATGTTTTTTTAAGCAATATCACCTCATCGTTTTGACTTAAATACAACACGATAAACTGATAGAGCAAAGTTTTGTTCTTATATTGATCTAATCTACTAGTGTTAGAGCCTCTATCATTGTGCAGTGCAACATAGATAAATTTATGCCTAATGTTTTTTATCCATCTTGCAGCTCTGCTTCTGATCCTACTTCATGACGAGCATATATATTTTATAATCGGCAGCTGCATGTACCATCGGACATGGTTAAAGAAAGCTTGAGACCACCTATTCACAAAATTGCAGATTCCTGTATTTGCCCCATCGCATTATAGCACGGACGGCAGAACCAGATGCGATTCCTTGTTCTGAGAAACCCTCTCCCTCTCTCCTGCTCCATTTGTTCAGCTGTAGTGGAATGATTCAGTTGAGATTTAAGTGCACATCATATCAAACATCTTTTGGATATTCATGAGATTAGAATTTGGTTCGAGATTCTCTTGATACGTGCTGTCAGAGTAAAAGGTTTTTGTAAACTGCACTACCATTTAAGGCTTACGGTTGCATGCCCTTAGTGGACCTTCTCCTCGGAAATGGGTATCCAGTATCCACTGTGCCACTTTTTATGCCTTGATATTCCTTGCCCAGGGTGATCTCCACTGCATGGCAGCATCACTGCCTAATCTTTACCGCCCAAGCTGAGTGTTATAAAATCTGAGGGGAGCATCTCTGCTATTATTCCATCGGGGCTTAAATTCTATTTACAGTTCTTTACTATAACAGAACCATATTCCGCGCCGCGATCATAACAAACTGGGGCTCCGGGTTGGCATGCCAAATTGACATTCCTTTCTGTAAATACGGCTCCACTCGCCATATGCGTTTTGCCTTTCTTATTAACAAAACGAAGAGCTGATTCGGTTGATTGGTTTAGTTCAGCAAATGAACAAAACTTTAAGAAATTCATATATAATAGTACTCACTTTGATTCTGTTATTTCTTTTGGCGGCATCAAGTGTCTGCTTGCACTCCTTCATATCTTCATTTTTTTAGTTGCCATTCATATCTTCATTAGTGCTAATAAACTAACAATTGGGTGGTTGTAAGGTGAGGAATTCATGGTAGCCATCGTATCCGAATGTGGCGGATTAGTCAGCTCAAGCACGGAGTGAAATAAACAAACGGAAGGTTGGACCTCTAACGTGAAATACGCAACCGCGGACACGATCAATCAAAAAGTTGAGATCATTGAGCTTTCTGTTGCTGCTGCTGCCCTTGCTTTAAAGTTTGGAGGTGAGACTTTCATACTGTCTTGGATCGCTAGCGTTTATTTGTATAGCGTCTCTTTTCGTTCTCGAGTGGATCAAAAATCTGAATCTGCTTCTTTGTTAAAGGTACACCTCTCTCTGAGAAAAAAATTAGATAATCTCAATGCCACTTAACTAAAAATGCGGTTTATTAGTCTAAGCAATCTTAACCCTTGCCGCGTCTATATATGTGAAACGAACCGCATCGCCTTTTCGCTAATAAAAGAGGGCCAGGTCTCCCATGTCATTGCCATTCTGTCAAAAAAAAAAAAATGCCACAAGAAAAACAAGTGGTGCTACAATCTAAGAGCTGGCTTTCTGAATTTCAAAAGAAAAAAAGAGATAGAGAGAGAGCTAGTTTTTCGCGACGCGTCGTTTTTACCTCAGTGATTTACCATGGTGGCACGGCGGAAGAAAATGAAGAAGCATTCGCCAAAACATGGATGCCAGTTCACTTGGTGATCTGCCTATACATTCTTCCAGCTTAAAAAAAGCTGGGACGACTTGACACTTACTACAGGCCCATCCTTCCCAAGAGATCTATCAATCAAACCTACCGAATCTCTCTCAAAATTAAAAATTCCAACTGCTGACCTTGGCTAGCACAGTACGTACTGGAGTTCATATTTCTTTTCCTAGGCTGTGTACTGTTCCGTGTTTCGCTGGAGTGGACCGGGCAGTGGGCAGGCTCCGGCACATGAACCAGAGACTATTTTCTCATCTCACCTTTGACCAGCTCTAAGCTAGTGTATAACAAGACTTTTTTTTTTACACGTACTACAACAAGACTTCAGGGTGAGAGATAAAAAAGTTTACTAAAGTAGCAATTTGTGGGCAGCGAGTATGAACGCATCTTCTCTCCATCGTCGTTGCGCCACGAACACTTTGTTCTTCAGCCATGGTAGTTTACATGCCCTTAAAGGCCCTAGTTAAGCAAAGAGGATTAAGCACTAGCAGTATCTAGCCAGTGAGCAACTTGGCTTCAGATCAATCTAAACAAACCTGGCCACTAATCAGGTCGCAACAAGTGTCCTCTGCCCCCTACCAAAGCTAGAGGGATCCACTACATCTGTCTCAGGGGGTGCAAAGGCTCTTCTCACGATCGAAATAACATATAGAGTATTTTCTCATATAGGAAAGAATCTTTCCAATATGTATTTGGTGCATGACAAGGCACCGATGCTGACCCCCGGATTGAAGAATCGGAAACGCACAGAGAAGACAAGTCCCAAACCAGCCCATTTTCCATGCGCCCCCAAATTCCATGTTTTTCCAATGCAAGTGGTTCCTTTCTTTCTTTTTTTCACGCTGGATCGGTGGTGCATCATATCTGATACATATATCTGGTGGTGCTTTGGTTAGGAGTGGCCACAAGAGTAAACTAGAATTGTTAGTGATATGTGGAGGCAGAGAACATATGGTTGACAAATCAGCCCCCCTATGTGTCTCTCTCTCTCTGCTTTCAGGTTTCAACAGAAGAGACGGGAAGGAGAGATGGATGGAGGGGTAGAACAACTTCTCAAGCCTCCCTCTCTTTTAAAAAGCTTGTGAGCCTTTCTCCCTCTATTATTCCTTTTCTGAAACAATTTTTCTCTCTCTATTCAATGCCCTTTTGGTCGAGTACTTGCCGTCTCAGAGGAGCGCGGCCAATGGGGGATGAAAGGTGGTTGCAAGGAGTGGAGCAGGAGGAGACAGAAACGCTGACAGCAAAGGTCTACCACACACACCCCTCTCTCTAACCCTCTCCAGCAGCTCTCTGTTCTCTCTCTATCTATACTCTCTCTCTAACCCTCTTCAGTTCTCCTCTCACACACAACACACACTGTCTCTCTCTCTCTCTAGCCTAGGCTGTGATGTGAGTGTGAGGAAAAAGAAAGACAGGGTCGTGGGACGTGTTGAAGAGGACAAGATCTTCTTTGCAGTACAGTGGACGAAACTCCAAGGCGGATTCAATTTGCCAGTGTGCGCGAACCGAGAAGCAGAGGCAGAGGAGCGCCAATCCCATCACTCATTCATTCATTCATTCATCCCCCCCTCCTCTCTCTCTCTCTGCCTCTGCCTCCCCTCGCATGCTTGCTCCAGGATGGTATGTACACATGTTCTCTCCCTCCCTCTCTCTCTGGTCCTCCCCCGTCTCTCTCCACCACTACTAACTTCACTCTGGCCTCTGGTCTGGTCTCTCGTTGGCAGCAGCAGCAGCAGCAGCAGCAGCAGAGCTGGTGATCATGGTGCAAGGTGAGGAGGCGAGCTGTTCGTGGAGGATGGCGAGCGCCGCCCACGACCACCACGAGAGGGCAGTGCTGCACCTCAACCAGCAAGCGGCACTCGCCTACCACGGCGGACTCCAGCTCCAACCCCATCACCATGCCTCCGCCGCGCCGCCTGCCAGCTTCTTGTACTCCCCATCTACCCGTTTCCCTTGCAATAATTTGGTTATTTTTTGAGGTTTCTGCTAGCCTGAAATCCTCCCTAGCTCAGCTCATGCAAGAGGAGCTAAGCTAGCTAGCAAGATCAGACCAACTTTTTCTTGCAACCAGCAGTTTGCAAATCCCTCAGTGGGCAGGGCTACTTGTTTAATTAATTTCTTTTTTAATCTCGATCATGTGCATCCTTTTCGTTTATCCATCCATCCATCCATCTTTTTAACAAACTTATTCCACGCACACACAGATATGCTTATGCTCCCTCCATTGGATTACACCTCCGCGCGCGCCCGCGCGCACCAGTTCCATTTCTTAATGCCTAAGGCCCGAACCGTACGAGAGTGATCCGGGCACCATCTTTTTTGCCTCCCCGGCCTCATCCTTATCTGTCCAGCTCGGTCGATCTTTAGTAGCCTCCGCCTGCCTTTCCATTCTCGAAAAGCTTTTATCCTGTTTGATTTCCTATAGCTACAGCATAATAAGTTGGCATATCACTGGTGAAGTGGTGATGACGAGCTCTGTGCGCCACTGCTTGGGCAGGGACTTCCAGCCTGCAGCCGCGGCCGCCGCCTACTTCGGGGAGCTGGAGGAGGCCCTCATCCATGGCGCCAACGCCGGCGTCGGCGTCGCCGACCACCTCCACCACCCACACCCCGGCATGATCGCAGGCGACGCGCAAGCCAAGTGTAAGCTACGTACGTACCCTCCTTCTTCTTCTTCTTCTTCTTCCATGCACCTCCGGTCCAAAGTCCAAACCTTAGCCACCTACCAAAAAGGATCGTCTGTTGCTGTTGCTCGGCACACATGGCGAGGGTTAGGGGAGGGAGACATGTCTCGCCTTTTGCAATCCCACACATGCAGCTAGCAGCTCGGCGCGGCATAAATGGCGAGACAAGGAAGGAAGGCATGTCGTCGTCCTTGGCTGGGTTGGGTTGACCTCCCCTCCTCCATCCGTCGCCAACAGTGTGGCAGCAGCTTCTTCCTCCCTCCACCATGTTTAGCTACAGCTACAGCCTTTTCTCTCTCTGGGAGGAAGAGAGAGAGAGAGAGAGAGAGAGAGAGAGGGTCCGGCAGGGAGGATGCACGAACAGCTATTAGCTAGGGAACAGGAACACCAACATGAAATCGATATAATTGAATCCTCTTTGTATCTATCTATGCATGCAGCCGCAGCGGCAGGAAGCGCGGGCAGCCCCCCTACGCTGGAGATCTTCCCTTCGTGGCCAATGCCGCACCCACAGCAGCTGCACAGTGCTGTAAGGACCCGCTTCCCATGATCATTCACCCCATGCATTAATTTACTGGCTCAGTCGTCGTCGCTGAACCCGAGGAAAAAGAGGTCGATGTTCCTTGGCGTAGCTCCCGTGGCCGTACCGCCACCGGCCGGCCACGAGTAAAGAGAGCCTGCGACGGCGAGCGAGGGGGGCGAAAACGTGTTCCCCCGCTCGTCTCAGAGGCACATTAACCCTGCATTGCATGCATGCATGGGTGCGTGACCACTCTCGCTCACTGTTTGCCTGCGTTAATTGCTGAACAGGGGAATTCGCAGTCAGTCGGGAGCACCACTGACTCGAGCTCAGCCCGGAACACAATGGCGCAGATGGAGCTGGTGTCCCCGGGCCCGGCCGGCAGCGTCAGGCCCTCCCCCTCCTCCACCACCTCCGAGCAGCAGCAACGGCAGGAGGTCATGATGGTGACCACTGATGATTACAGCTACAAGCCAGGCCTCCCCCCACCTGCCGCCGCTGGCATCGCCGCTGCCGCGCCAAGCTTTCAGCCGCACCACCAGCACCAGCAGCTGCAGCTGCACGGAGGAGGAGACCATGACAAGGTACAACGCTCCCTCCCCCTTTCTTGACCTTTTCCTATCAATCATACGTACCAGACCAGCTAGCTAGCTAGTCGTACCAGTACCAGACCACCAGTACCACCGCCCATCTCATCCCAAGGAGTTAGCGCAGGACACATCGCCTCGCCACTCACCAGCTCGTCCTTCTCGCTCCCCAGAATAATACCGTCAAATCAAATTTCCTCCAGAGAGAGAAAAGAACTCTTGGCCTGTCGACAGAGGATGCCAAACTGTTAGGAATTCGTCGTGCGAGCATGCAGCATCGCCATGTCCCGTCACCGTCCCGGAGCCGAGTGCACGGCCAACTAGTACGTCCGTTTGTGTTTGTGTAGTCACGGACAGGCGCAAAGCCTATCTAGCTATCAGGCTAGATCGTGTCTCTCTATGATAGCGTCTTAAGGTACTAGTGGTACTCCTCCAGCAGTAAGCACAAGACATGTACCCTTTGCATAGACTAGAGCCTCTATGATAGAGGAGGAGAAAAGGCTATGCTTGTTTGGGAGGGAACAGCCGGATGGCATCTGGTCGATGCTGCACCTGGTTAAGAGGACACCAAACACCATGCATAATGATGGATGGAACGGGTCGCCTTGGACTGCCTTTCTGTCTCTCCGAGGGTGGATAGGCAGATATAAAGGCAGGATCATACGATGATAAGTTGATAAACCCCCATCTTATCCCCCTCCTGCGCCTTGGCCCTTGGCAAAGCGGCAGTGATGGTCACTCACCGAGCTGTGATGGCCAGCAGCATAGCGTGGCTAGCTCGCTGTCCGAGCCATCGGTGTCATCAGGGACAGCTACAGCCAAAAAGGTTACTGAGGTTGCTGTGGATCGAACAATGGACAGCAACTTTGGCTCCAATGCACTATCCTGTTCCCTGTAGCTGCTGCTGCTGCTTTCTTTGGTGTTGATGTTGATGTCGAGATGTGGCACTGTGCAGTGTATAGGAGAGGAAGGAACGATGCTACTATACACACCTTGCTCTAACTCCGTACCTCTTTTTTCCCCTTGGTGTCCTTTGCACAGAGGAAACATGGATCCACGAGGAAAGATGGCAAGTTGGTAGATTCCAAGGTGGGATGGCTACTGTTTGTTTGCTTCTTCATCCACTCATTGCTTGATTCATGTCTCTTGTCATGTGCTGTGCCCATCATCTTGCATGGTTAAACTAACAGTTTTGGTTTTGGTTTCGCAGACTGAAAGGCGATTAGCGCAGAACAGGGAGGCCGCAAAGAAGAGCAGGCTGAGGAAGAAGGTGCTCACAAGATCCATAAACATACCTTTGCTGATCGTGCCAAGCTAGCACTGTTGCTTACGATTGATTGCCTAAATTTGAGCGCCCTCTTTTTCACAGGCTTATGTGCAGAATCTGGAGACCAGCAGGGTCAGGCTTCAGCAGATGGAGCAAGAGCTCCAGAGAGCACGGTCACAGGTTGTTAATTACAGCTCGTCTTCCCTCTGCCCAGTCCATTTGATGCCTTGAAAATATTTCTCTCACAATATATTGCTTGCTTGTTCCAGGGGATATTTCTCGGAGGGGGCGGCGCAGGCGGTGACATGAGTCCTGGTAATCAGCGCCGTCCGTCTGATTTTTTTTTACTCTGATCACTGCAAAAGCCTGAGACGTTTGTTTGCTTTCTGTTTTACTTTTACCTTTTACCCTTCGTCGTAATGATAATAACTTGCATGTAAAACCGTGGTCCGTGCGCGAGTAGGGGCCGCCATGTTCGACATGGAGTACGCGCGGTGGCTGGACGACGACGGCAAGCTGCTGGCGGAGCTCCGGGGCGGCCTGCAGGCGCACCTGGCCGACAGCAACCTGGGCGCCGTGGTGGAGGAGTGCATGCAGCACTACGACGAGCTGTTCCAGCTCAAGGCGGAGCTGGCGCGCGCCGACGTCTTCCACCTCCTCACCGGCGCCTGGGTCACCCCCGCCGAACGCTGCTTCTTCTGGATGGGCGGCTTCCGGCCATCCGAGCTCCTCAAGGTCATATTTTATCATCTTCTTCCCATGCATTGCATGCACGAACGGCAACCATGAAGAATGGTCCGTGCATGCGCGCACGTACGCACGTACGGCTGTTGCGTCCCGTACCGACTGAGGCTAGAAGCCGGCTTGCTATCATGCATGGGAATGCAGATACTGATCGGGCAGCTGGATCCGCTGACGGAGCAGCAGATGATGGGGATCTGCGGCCTGCAGCACTCGTCGGAGCAGGCGGAGGAGGCGCTCGCGCAGGGGCTGCAGCAGCTGCACCAGTCGCTCGCCGACACCGTCGCCGCCGGCACGCTCAACGACGGCACCCCCGGCCCCAACTACATGGCCATCATGGCCATCGCGCTCGAGAAGCTCGCCAGCCTCGAGAGCTTCTACCAGCAGGTCAGCACTCAGCACACATCAATTCCTCCTGTTCTTGGGCTGCATCATCAAACTTGCCGCGGTTAGATCATGATCTACATCAGTAATAACCTCTCTTGAATCGAACGATACAAAAATCTACTGGAATAAAATTCATGCTACAGTATATAGTACAAGTCGTCCTTTTCTGTCAGAAGCGCTAGCTGCTGGCTACGGAGCCATGTCCTACTTTCTCCATGATGAATGACAGGCCAACTTTTTGTCAGAAACCAGCGGATTAAACTTGTGGATAAGCATCATTAGCGCTTTCTATTCTAGCATGCATAATCAGCCTGTTATTATAAAACCATACTACTACCAAGCTAATGCTTCTGGTAGTGGTACAACCAATTATTGTACGTTTTCTAGACAAGTTGGTGGGGGCCCTACCCTAGGGCGGGAAAGGTTTATTCCTGATCACACATGTGTACGTGTACCTGCATATCTGGTACTACAATATATACATGTACATAGACAGACACATGTCTCTTTCTAGAAAAAGTCAATGGACGAATACATACGGTTGCAACTGTGCATAAACTATGTTCCTTGTGCCTCTCTACCCTCTCTTGTGCTGTGTTGTGCCAGCCACATATCTCGTCTCTTGTTTTATTCCCTTCTCTGTTTGCTGGTAGTACCACAGCTGAGGCCCACAAATCATAGCAAGAAAAATCGTATCCTTGGAGGCCTCATTTATGATGTTCCATGCCTTGCAAAAGTTGCAAGGGTTCCTACCCATGAATAGTGTCCTCTACAGAAAAACCATCAGAAAAGGACACAGCCACCACCTAAATTTCAGCTCCGTGGACAGGAGCCTTGAAGAAAGGTGGATACCCTGTTGCTGTTCCATCACAATTCACAAGTGTAGTTAAAACAATCGTCTAGACTTTTTTATGGGTTATCTTCTCTCTCTCAAGGCCTCGAGGGGTAATAGAGGATTGAGACCTCCATTGTGTTTTTGTTTTTCCCCTACCTTTTCTGAGCCCTCATTCCTTTTGAGATATGTTGATTGCGGTTTGTGGATGTAGATATTTGAAAGGTATTAAGGTATGCGGCCAATTAATAATTCTAGGATCATGATTGGGGCAATCATTCTGCATAAAGTCTTCTATGAAAAGATGGTGAATGGATTTAGATGTAGCTGCATGAGAGAAAGTAGTATGTATAATAATAATAATAATAACTTGTTAGGGGTACTACAGGAAGATAAAAGAACGAGTCAAAATAAACATGATCACATCAGACACTTCTTATTTTGTTGATCCTAATATATCCTAGGTTCTCCTTTTCCTTTGGTTTTCATTCTCCTCAATTTTATCTGTTATGCCATGTTAAGTCCCACGCAATCAGAAAAGAAAGTGACATTAGAATAAGCTTTTGCAAGAAGATCTGAACCAACGTCCAAAGCAGAATATAGCGGTGAAAACAACCTAGCATTAAAATATGCGCTCGCACAATCTTGATAATGCCCCATCACTAAGTACTCCCTCCGTCCCAAAATTTCTGTCTTAGATTTGTCTAGATACGAATGTATCTAATACTAAAATGTGACTTGATACATCCGTATTTAGACAAATCTAAGACAAGAATTTCGGGACGGAGGGAGTATATATAATGCTGGCATTCTACGTCGTGTCAAATTCCTAGCAAATCCAAGATACAAAACTGTATAACATGACATCTCATTGTTTTTTGGGTGACTTACTTGCAAATGTTGCAGGCTGACAATCTGAGGCAGCAAACGTTGCATCAGATGCGCCGGATTCTAACAACCCGACAGGCGGCCAGGTGTTTCCTCTCCATTGGGGAGTACTACTGCCGGCTCCGAGCTCTCAGCAGTCTCTGGGCTTCCCGTCCTCGCGAGTAAGATTCAGTCGCTCAGCTGCAAAAACTGCACTCTTTTCGTAGAGTTTACCCTAGTTTCAGAAGAAGAAAAACACATGTGAAACCAACTGGGTGAGTCACTTATTAGTTGTTCATTATAGGGTCTCGACACATGTGCCATAAAAGATATTTTGTGCACAAAATATTTGTGTTTTCACTTTTCAGAAACATAAATAGTTGGAATGAACATGGCCGATAATGACCTGCACCTCTTATTTTCTCCTGTAACAGGAACTTCATCGGGACCGAGAGCCTTAGCCCAACAGGAACTGAGCTACAAGGAATGCAGCACCACCACCAACCGCAACAGAATCAGTTCTCCGGATTTTGAGGCTCTCCTGGAGGGTGTAACGTAGGAGTCAGTGATGTTGGAAAGAGAGGAGAAGACAACGAGGGACTGTAATGTTCTATCATTGATTAAAGTATTTGAGAAAGCAACATCACTAGGGAAAAGGGAGAGGGGGCAATTGTTGGGGTGCAATGCTGAGTGGCTCTCACCTGTTGTTCCCATGGCTCCTGAACTGACTGAAGAGTTATTAGTGCATCAAATTTTGGCTCGCAGAAGGGCAAAGCAAAGCAAAGGCAGGAGATGCGTGGCTGCTCATGGACCCGAGCAGACAAATTCCACTGTACAAAGGCAGGCAGGAAAATAACACAAATTCGAATATTCTTGCTAGACAATCCCTTATTATCTATACTAGGTTATTCCAAGTTTATTTTGCAAAAGGAGACCTTTTAGAGATAACATCACAAAACAGAGATGAGCAATAATTTAAGATCGACTGTCAAATCAATAGAAAACGACGACAACAGCATATCAACAAACAATTAAGGACAGCTGCTGCAGGTTACAGATGATACCGATATCACAGGTGGGAAACGAGAGAAGATTACATGGAAACCATAAATATCTGAAATCGCCGATGAAAATGTGCCACCAAAAATCAATAAAAATCGCAGGACAAGTCAGCAGTACTGTAGAAACAATCAGCGAATTGTTGAGCAAAAGACCATGAAAGAAGCAGTAACATCTAAGAGTGATGTTAAGCAATACATGTCGAAACAGCGTAAGGAACCTTACATAAATAAAACAATAAACAGAAGATGGAAGTTCACACCTGATAAACAGATGAAAAAGGAAAACAGCTCTGTGGATGCTCCATCAATACCAGACCAAGGGACTCAGGAACTCAACATCAGCTCCATCATGGCATTTAGCCGGAACTGTTGCCAGGCGTGAAACTTGCCATCAGATGAAGATCATTCCAATCATGCAGCTCAGAATTCAATCTCTAACTCGAAAGCCACTCATTAACAAGGATAGACAGATGGTAAAAAGGATGAAAAACCAAGTGAGCATTCAAAAAATATCAGAACGAGCACACTTTAGCATAACCTTAATCAAAGAATACCAAAATGAGTACACTTCAGCATAACCTCAATCAACATAGGTAAGTCAGGAAAGTTCAAAACAAGAAAATTTTGACATAATGAAATGGTTACACGACGGGCTGGTACAGCACAAGAAAGCTATGAATAGCTGAGCATTTACTTGAACCAAACGAGGAGTACCTAGCAGAGTAATTGAATGCATGGTACTGCCTTACAAATGCAAGGTACGGATGAGAGACATACTACACTCCGTTATAAATGACAATCTAGCAGGCTAGCATGGACCTCTATTTTAAGAAAGAAAATCCCACAAAACGATTTGTCTTGAAAGCATTCAATGACCCCAAAGGATCACTGAACAGTATGCATAAAAAGGGCAACATTGTAAGCCACAGTAATAGAATATCCACGTATCCATACAACATAATCGAGGGCAGTAACTTAGACAACGAAATGCCTTGGACATTTACTAGGACAACAGTAGATAACACCAAAGCATGAAGTCTTCTCAATTATCACAGTTACTGAACAAGTCCGTGTCTTGCGAGTTCAATGCTTTTTCCTGGTGTAGTCCGAAAGAATCACAGAACTCACATCGGATTCCCCACTTCCTTTTGAGGGAGAAAGCAAGTGCTTTGACCATTCCTCTAAGCTTTTGCGATGAAGAGTGTTCATGCTGATAGAAGGTCGCTTCTCGCGGATCATTTGCTCAGCAGCTTTCCAATCGTCAGCTAATCCCAGTGCGACTAGAAGTGCACACATCACACAGACACTTCTGCCATGGCCTGTTACAATTTAGCAAAGCACTTAGATGACGAGCTGTTAAGAGCTTAATGCACCAGGAAAGGAAACTTTGCTCTCTGTAATGGTTAATGGCATGCCTCATATAGATAGAGTACTAGAGTAGCTTATCACATGGATTAGGCTGTTTGGATCCTGCCTTGCATCAACTTAATGGCTAATTTACAGGCTACTTCACTGATGCTCTTTTGCTTGACTGGATGGAGAAAAATATGAAGGGAAGGAAGAGATAGTACTTCCTAGTTGTGAAAAGGACAAAGGCAAGCATCATATGACTTGATGCTTAGCAGTTAACCCTTGATCCCACATGACAATGTCCTACATCATTTCTACCTTCCATAATAGGAAAATGCCAAAACTGTAATGCATAATTTGACCTCGAATATTTCTGTCTGTTTACCTAGAAAGCACCGACACGTCAAAAGTCGCTGTATCCCGTATAATACGTGTGCAACCCGGGGACACATGTGTCACGGAGTATCCCGTAATTTCAGGACTAAAAAAGAAAATACACCGACACAGCTTAAACAACTGGGATACGCCGGGGACACAAGAAGGTCCAGTCAGCCAATATACCAAGTTACTAACCCTAACAGGCATCAGTCGAGCACCCCATCTCCTGTTCTCCCCTCGAGTCCACATTCCTGCGACTGCGCCACTGCCGGCACCTCTGACATGTGGAATCTCCGGCCAGCTTTCCTCTCAGCAGCGAGGTACGGGCACGGCCTCCCCTCTCTCCTTTCCCCCTCTTGCCGTTCTTGCCTGCCGCCGGTGCCGCAGCTTGCTGTCTTGTTACTGCTGGTGTTGACTTCTTGCTGGCTAGGGAGCATGGCATCTGGGGGCAGCGGCACGGCAGTGGGTGACAGTGAAGAGGCCTGGTATTCCAGATCCTAAATATCCTATGTGGCCTTATGTTGTAATACTAGCATATGGTGTATTTTGCAAGTTGGAAGGACCTCAGTATGAGGAAATTGAGGATCATTCAGTTCAATCATTCAAGGACTTGAAAAGGGAGGCATGGAGGCAACAAATGGGGTAGTATTTTGATCCCATCTCATTATCTTTCTGTTTTTATTACATGGCATTTTCTTTAATCTATACACGCTGTATCCCCATATAGCTGTTTTTGGAAAATGTGTCCCCGTATGCGTATCCCCATGCCTGTGTCCCCATATCAGTGCTTTTTAAACAATATAACTATCGAGATATAAGGTAACTTAAACCCGAGTATTGCATGGCTGCAAAACCGTCTATAACTATTGTACTAACCTAGGGTTATTCAAATGGGCATGCTATTGGAACTAAGAGCTCAATACACACAACTTTGTATTCATAACCCAATTGTACAATCCGCTATAAACTTATAATGAATATGAGCTAAACAAACAAATTAATTGGCCGCACAGCTCCTGCTTAAGCTTCATTTTTAGTCCTAAGTCTAAACCAGGCCAAACGGGCCCCTGAGACAATAGATGACATTACAATTACATTTGTAATATTCGTTATGTTTGTGCAAACCTTGTAATCACGCATATGGGTATATCTTGACCTCTATATGATGGCAATTTACTGAAGATTGTCATATATTAAATTTAGTCTATAATATGAGAGGCAGTTTAACTTTGATAGATATGGAAAGATAAATTAGAAATGCTAGAATAACCATGGGTTACCTTGTAGTCGCACATATGGGTATATCTTGACCCATATATGATGGCAATTAGTGAAGATTGTTATATGTCATTAAATTTACCCTATAATGTATGAGAGGCAGTTTAACCTTGACAGATATTGAAAGGTAAATCAGAAATGCTAAGAACAACCACGGGACAGAAATGCACATCAGCACACCTACAATACAGCTCAACAGTTTATCCACCTCAAGGCAGTAGATGTGTCTACTCTATCAACAAAATCTAATGCAAGTAGTAAGCTGCATAAGTGAATTCAGATGCATGAAGACAAGTAGACGACCACTATTATTATCACAACATAATAAAACACAAGGCTGTTCCCAAATCTAGAATAACAAACTAAAAGATAAAAACTTACCATAGGCACAGTGGACATACACAGGTTTGTTCTGTGACCGTTTTCTCACGGCCCATCGCACAGCTGACTCAATCTGTGGTGGCTGAGGCGCCCTTGTATCCCATGTAGCGACACACAAATATGAATTCTCAGATATAGTTGAGCTTCTTGGCAGCTCGCACGTGCAATCGATAACTGCAGGTTCACCAGGTGGCAGGCGTTCAACTGAAGAAGGCCAGCCTCCAACATACACTCCGTCTGC
The DNA here is from genome assembly GCA_011799875.1 of Thinopyrum elongatum. NCBI lineage: Eukaryota > Viridiplantae > Streptophyta > Magnoliopsida > Poales > Poaceae > Thinopyrum > Thinopyrum elongatum. The sequence goes on along the minus strand of CM022299.1, from coordinate 495,841,195 downwards.
TATCTCGGTGTACAAGGGCTCATTTTTCACAAATCTCCGCAACAGCACAAACAGATGGATGAAAAAGAGAAAGGGTGAGAACATGACCCATGACCATAGGGGAAAGCTTCCGTTGGATGCCTTGCCGAGGAGCAACGGGAGGTCGACCGACGGATGGGAAGCAATGGAGATAAGCACGGCAATCAGGCAGGTGTATATGAGGGGCAGTGAGAGCACTTTCATGCCCAGTCCATGAACGAAATAAGCTGCGGCGAGCAAGACAGCCGCCTTCAGTCCAATCAACCGGGATATCCCCCAACCCATCTTCACAAGCCTTCAACTGAACCCTGACATCAAATATACAATATCAACAAACCTGAATCGGGAGGGATAGCACCCAGTTCCAGCTAAGAGGAAGCTACGCCTTTACGGTTCGAACAAATCAAATTGCTGCGCACAAGGCGATACTGTACTAATTAAGTTGCAATCGAGAAACCCTCCCACCCCCCGGCATTATCACGCGTACACCGAACAATTGCAGTGTTCTGCCTACTCCTCGGTTAGCTATGGTACTTTTTTCTCCGCGCTTGCGCATCAGGAAATCTCCAATCCATCGCCCCGGATTCAACAGCAAGCTACGCCGTAAATCCTATGTAGCGATCTGAACAGGGAGCAATATACCTCCTAGGGAGAAACGGTGGGGAGCGGATCGGGGGGTCTCCCTCTGATCCCAGCAGCGGCGGGTGTAGGGATCGCGACGGCCGACGGGAGAGGGTGCCCGGCGCTTCTGGCCTCGGCCGACGGGAGACGGTGCCCGGTGCTTCTGGCCTCGGCCGACGGGAAGAAAGATGGAGAGGAGCGGAGCAGTGACGCGGCGGTCTGGGTTGGGGATTTCCTTTTTTTTTTTTTTTTGAGATCGGGTTAGGGATTTTTCCGCCAAAGCACAACGAACGCGTCTGCGAACCAGGGGCCATGGGCCGGGCTGGATGCTCAGACGTAGTAAACTGCAGATTTCGTTCTCGTCTGCATTCGCGTGGGCCTAGCCCAGGTTCTTACAGTAGGTAATTTGGACACGAAAGGGAGTGGGATCCGTGCCATATCAGCAAGCATGCAATTAAACTGCCGAATTTCCCTGCTCTACTGTAATGCCATGTCACCACTTATGTTTTCTTTTTTGCTTTTTTTAGAAGAACAGGGAGGCCTCTCCCCGATTCCATTACCAGAATGAAATCACAAGTAGTCTTACATCATCCTCTTTTACTCGTGGCATTACAAATACCAAGGTGAAAGCCACCACATCAGCTTGTGGGGTTTCAGAAAAAGACATACTAAGTTCAGTCGAACATGCGGAAAGAGAGAGTAAAACGGCAAGGAGAAACCACAGCCCACGCATCCTTCTTCGTTGCCAGCATCATCACGTCATGGCCAGGGCTCCCGATTTCCTGAATTTGAAGGGTGGCGTCAGGGGCGCTTGCGGTGACCAGCATGGCGTGAGGGTTGACACTGGGCTGCATACGGAGTCCTTGTTCGTCGGCTCTCTCTTCTTTGTGGGGGAGTGGAAGTTGTTGTTCTCCTCCGAGATTCTGAGCTTGCTCCAGCGGGCGCCAACTTCATCTCTCTCCATCATCAGCCACTCCAGATTTGCAGGGGTTGCTGAGCAAATCTTGTTAGTGAGCTCAGGAAACTCTCCAGTTTTGCTCTCCCCGCCTCCGGCGACAGGACGACCCAGAATTTGAGCATTCTAATTAACAAGCTCCAAACCTGAGTGATAGAAGTCCAGATGGTGTTGTTAAAAATCATAGAGTTCCTATATTTCCACAAACACCACAAGACAGCAGAACTAATGGTATTTAATGCAGAGTTTTTCTTGTTAGAGACCCAGAAGCGTGCAACAGACTCAAAGTCTGTGCCTATCTAAATTTGGAAGAATTCACCAACAAAAGACCAAATATTCATAGCTACTACACACTCAAAGAATAAGTGGGAGTTGGTTTCATCATCCGCACAAAACACACAGTCAAGAGGTTTGATGATGTTCCTTTTCCTAAGGTTATCCCTAGTCATCAACTTATTCTGGGAAAACAACCAAAGGAAGACATGAATTTTTGGAGGCACAGCCAGCTTCCACACAGCAGGGATAAACAGTGGTTGCACCCCCCTAAAATTAATTACATGGTACAGAGAACTAGTAGAGTAGACTCCCTTATTTTCTAGTTGCCAAATAAGGGTGTCTGGGTCATTGTCAAAAACAATCCCTTTAGCAATTTCTACAATCTGATACCATTGTTCCATAAGTTTAGCACCAAAGTTTCTTCTGAAAGTAAGCATGAGGGTTTCCCCATCCCACACCTCTCTAATGCTCTTAGCTTGTTCATTACATACAGTATAAATAGGCCAGAATTGCACTGTCAGTGGGGAGGTACCAAACCAGGTATCTTCCCAGAATCTGATTTGTGTCCCCATGCCCACTTTTCATCTATAACCAAATTTCAAGGCTTGGATTATGGATCTAATGCCTTTCCAGAACCCAGAAACATTCAAACCTTGGCTGGGAGCAAATAAGTTGATTTTCCCCCTCATGTATTTCTGATCTACAATCTCTTTCCAAGGTTTCCCATTCCCCCCATAGTATCTCTTCACCCATGATCCTAGCAGGCAAAGGTTTATGTCTTGGAGGTTTGGGATCCCCAAACCCCCAAACTCTTTCCTCATGCAAACTAGCTTTCAGTTTGCAAGATGGAACTTCCTATGCCCTTCAAAGTCATTCCACAGGCAATTTGCCATCTGGGAATTGAACAGGTCAATGGCCCATTTGGGAAATTTGAAAAAGGAAAGGAGGTAGACAGGTATGCTAGACAGACATGCTTGGATGAGGACAAGTCTGCCTTTGTAGGAGAGCAGTTTCCCTCTCCAACCAACTATTCTTTTCATTATCTTATCAATTAGGGGTTGGATGTCCTCCCTTCTCAACTTACCATAGTGGAGAGGGATCCCCAGATATTTGATGGGAAAAGAACCTCCAGCACAGCCTAGTGCATCTAGAAAAAGGTCAAAACTTTCTTCAACCATGATAATAGGGATGAGTTCACTCTTACCATAGTTGATCCTCATCCCAGAAACCTGCTCAAAACAATTCAGAACCATCTTGAGATTTTTGGCATGCTCAATATTGTTATCCAGGAACAATATAGTATCATCTGCATACTGAAGGCAGATGATACCACCAGGGCAAACCTCAGGGCACAGGTGCTCAATCAAGTGATGGTTAGCTGCTTTGTTCAGCATCTAGTGAGAGCATCTACAACTAGATTAAAAAGTAGTGGGGAGATGAGGTCCCCTTGCCTAAGGCCCTTCCCAGTCAGGAAGAAGTCACTTTCCAAGTTGTTAAGCTTGACCCCCACAGATCCCCTATGCGTAATTTGTTTGATCCAGTGGATCCAAATCTCACCAAACCCTCTAATTCTAAGGAGTTCCTCCAGGAATTCTAGGTTAACCTTGTCAAAGGCTTTTTCATAGTCTAATTTAAGGACTAGACCATTTTTCTTGCTAGAGTGGACAGAATGAAGCACCTCATGAGCAGTGACCACACTCTCTAAAATGTACCTCCCTTTAAGGAAAGCAGACTGGTTACTGGCTATAAGTCTTTGAAGGATCTTTGCCAGTCTATTAGTAAGAAAGATTTTAAAACTACAATTTAACAGACTAATAGGCCTGAATTTTTTCATAGTAGAAGCATCAGGTTCTTTTGGGATGAGAGTCAACATGGCAAAGTTAAGTCTATGTATAGCTAGCTCCCCCCTATGGAAGTCAGCAAACATTGCCAAGAGATCTTCTTTGACCAGAGGCCAAAAATGCTGGTAAAAGAAGAAAGGGATCCCATCAGGACCAGGGGCACCATCTGGGTAACACTCAAAGATAGCCTTTTTGACCTCCTCCTCAGGGAAGGGGGCTTCTAGGATCTCATTTTCAGCATTTCTGATTTTTTTCATCCTCAGAGAAAAAAATTAGGGTTCAGAAGGAACCCCTCCCTATTTTCTAATTTAAAAAGGTCTTTATAGAAACTGCTAGCAATGTCTAACATCTCTTTAGGGTTGGTAACAGGGCCTTGGGGCCCATCCAAGGAGTGGATGACAGTTTTCCTCCTCCTTTGATTAGCTATAGCATGGAAATAATCAGTATTCCTGTCACCCTCTTTGATATCTCTATCTCTAGATCTTTGTTTGGCCTTAACCTCCTCTTGCAACCAATTTTTTTGCAACTCAGAGTGAGTAAACTTGAGTCTTGAGAGTTCAATATCAGTGAGGGCCACAGTTTCAGATTTAATATCTAAACTATCATATTCTTCTAAAAGAATTTTTTTATATCTTCTAATCTGGGCTTCTTCATTAGAACTCCACCCTTTTGTAACTCTCCTCAGTTTCCTGATCTTCTCTTGCCAGTCATCTAAGGCATTATGACCAAAAGTAGGTTCTCTCTAAATTTTGGTAACTAGGTTGGAAAAATCTTCCCTAAGCAGCCACCATTCTTCCATTTTATAGCTACTCCCTCTAGGAGCATGCCCCATCCCTGAATCCCAAAGGATGGGTGCATGGTCACGGCCACACCTGGGCAAAGCTCTACAAGCAGCTAAAGGGAAAATCTTGTCTAGTTCAGTGTTGCAAAAGAGCCTGTCTATTGTGGACATGATCAAGTCTACTTGATTATTAGCCCAGGTAAACTTCCTACTGGAAAGTTTAATCTCTAGCAGGCTCCAAATCTCTATCCAGGCATTGAATTTTTCACTCCACTTATGGTTAATGATGCCATTACTTTTCTCTTTGGCATATCTAACCAGGTTGAAGTCACCCCCTATTAGTGTGGGGAAAGGGTTCTCCATAAACAGAGAATGAAGCTCTGCTATGAAGGCCTCTTTGCCCTCTTCATAGGGAGATCCATATACAGTAATAACTTAGTTTTAAAACACAGCTAACTGAAAAGTCTGAAAGAGACCAAGAAATTATATCAAAAAGATCTACATCTACTCCCATGAGGATGCCACCAGCAGAGCCTTTAGATGGGAGGTGGTTCCAAGAGAAGTTCTTACTCCCCACCAGGGATTTTAAGTATGAATCAGAAAAACTCTCTTTCTTAGTTTCTTGAAAGCCCAGGATGGAAGCATGGGTCTTATTGATAGTATCTACAATGCGTGTTTTCCTCCTAGGGACAGAGATCCCTCGGACATTCCAAAAAATGGCATTCATAAGATTCTCTTAGCCCTAGGGTGCTTGCCCCATTTATTCTTACAAACTAGGTACCATAAGTCTTCAGAATTAGTCCTAGTTTCACCATCATTATCAATCCTAGGGGGGGTGGTGAGGACTGACTCAGAACCAACAGTTCTGTCAGAGCTCTGGGCATTCTCCAAGGGAGAGCTACCCACATCAGTGTTCTTAAAGTCTACATCTACACCTATTTTTGAAGCTACTGAAATAAAATCAGGATTGTCGAACAAAGAGAATGGGGGGGGGGATATCATACCTTGGTTCTTTTGAACATTCATATCCTGAGCTTCCTTAAGCTGCTGAGCTTTTTGTAGAATAGTCCTTGTATCTCCAGCATGCCTGGTGCATGCCCTAGGGGCTTGGATGGGGCCCCAATTCTGTTTATTGGCGCCCTTTTTCTGGAGGAGTGAGAAATCAGCTTCATATTGCTCTTCAGATATATTGTGCTCTCCAACAAACTCAGGCATTTTGGTATGTATGTCCCTTTGAAACCCATCCCAGTCTTCTTCAGTGTTAACATCATCCTCATCCCAATTCCCCATCTCCCTCAGCAACCCAAACCCATCATCATCATAGATGTCTTTGCCCATCCAGGAGTCCAGAACCTTCTTTCTGACCTGCTGCAAGTTTTCTGGTGCTTGGTTTTTCAGGAGAGATGTAGGGGTGGGAGATTCCACAGCTTCTTTGCTAAGGCCCTGGGCAGAATTTTTGGTGTTTCCTCCACCAGAGTTAGAGCCAGTGTTAGATCCTTTATCAGAGCCATTTTTAGAGCCTTTCTGTGACCCAGTATCTTTTCGTGGCCCATTGTCTCCTTTTTCCATGGTTCTAGGGACTTGAGTATTGGTTGATTGTGGGTTTTGCACCACCACCACCTCCTCAACCTGTGGTGGTTCAACCTCTACCATGATTTCTTTTTTTTGCTTTGCTTCAGTTTACTAACCGAGAGTCCATTATCTCCTCCATGCAAAAATAAGCGGCAAAAACGGTTGGCTGTTCACATCCCCACTATCTCATTGATATCCAACTCCTCCATGAAACAAGTTTAGGAGTAACAACTGAAGGCATCACTTCATTCCCTCATAACATGTCTTTCTCACATGAGTTCTTCTAATAAATAGCAATGACCTCATCACCTGACGAGGATTCATGATTTTTTCCCTTCCCTTGCTCGATCTGTTCCGCAAAACCCAGACCAACATGGGTATTGTACGACTGTACATACCTAGAGGTCCAGAGGCTGACGTTGGTGCGGGAAGACAATGGCACCGATTTTGCTGTGGTCGTGGACAGCGTCGGTGCCGAGATAGGGACAACAACGAGGCGGGATGAGAGGGCGAAGGGCTACATGTCATCGACCATGCCGGCCAAATCGAACGAGGGTGCGGCGGTCGCGGGGGCACACTGCCTCTGAGGATGGTGCTGTGGGCAACACCATGAAGCCACCTCAGTCAGGCCATATGGTCCGCCTTCTCCCGCAGTCTCATGCAGCCCAGCTGGGCCAGGCATACTCGCGTCCCACATCTCTTATTATTTCTCCACCACTCATCATCAGTCCGATTTTGATCCGCTACAAGAGCAGGTCATTGCATTGCGTCACCTCGCTAGGATACCTGGTTGGCCTCCTCCTGCATGCTCCACCTACTCCTCACAACATCTGTTGATTCAACAGCAGCATATCCAGTTGTTGTAAAGGGGAGAAACAACCTTTAGGTATGGCTCTTAAGTCTTAAACCTCATGCTTCCTTTGTATTGTTTCTAGCCAGCATAAACTGCCATAATGTCTATTTTACGATCTACTCCCTCCTTTCTAAATATAAGTCTTTTTAAAGATTTCAATATAAACTACATATCAATGTATATAGACATATTTTAGAGTGTATATTCACTCATTTTGCTTCGTATGTAGTCCCTTGTTGGAATCTCTAAAAAGACTTATATTTAGGAACGGAGGGAGTAGATGCTATACATGCATATAGCACTATGTAAGTTCAGTGAAGTCACATACCCTAGAAAGATTAGCACTGCAAGTTCATTCAAGGTGCAGACATGTAATTTGTATTGCAATATTAATTGCTACTTTTTTATTAACAGCACATCAGATGTATTGTCTTCTTTTCATTGAGATGATTAAAAGTAAGATCCTCTGCAAATTTGGTTAGAGAATTGATCATACTAAGTAAGTTGATTTCAGAGTTACACATTAAATCCAAGCCATCTTCTGCTGCAAAACATTTCTTATTTTTTTTCTTACTCTTTTTTTCTTTACCGTGTGCCACTCTCTTTCAAGTTGTTTATTACACTACCATCCCGCTGCAACACGTGGGGTATTGTCTAGTTTTATTCAGAAATGAGTCTGTGTGCCTCCACAAGAAGTAAATCTATGTCTCTCGCAGAAAGAAAAAAAGAAGACGACACGCATTTTTTTTCCGGGGGAGTTGGTAGTTTCGCCTCATCTCCCACCAATCCCTTGGCAAACTCTATATTACGCTCGCGAGCATTTTACAGGCAACCTTTCGCTCGAACGCAACCAATTTTTGTCGGCCCATTTGACACGTGCATTAACTTAACGAAATCGACAGTTTCCTAAAACAACGTCATACATAAACTCGTTCGGATCAAATCATGCCAAAACAAACCGCGTTCACGTTTTTATTTCCAAATCAAATCACTATTTTCAAATCACTACTTACCAAATCAAATCACTATTTACCAAAACAAATCACTAATTTTTGTAGGGGTAAATCAAATCACTACTCGAATATAGTTTTTATCAACTATTCAAAGTTGGCCGGCCCATTCACTGGAGTAGAGATTTTCGCATCACCATCCCAACTACACAAGACAGGTAAAAAACTACACAACAAAAAGAAAATACACCGCCGCCGTTCCTCATTCGATCGTACCAAACATGAGTTTTTATTGTCCTTCTGAATCGCAGCACCTCCACCTCCCGTCCTCTCGGCCGCCGCTACAGGCCGTCACCTCCTCCCCATGGTTGCTGATGACAGGGAGGATGTGGTCAAGGAGGGGAGGGTGAGGGCAAAGTAAGGGCCTGTTTGGAAGCCCTCCAGCTCCTGGCTCCTTCAGCTCCACGTCCGGAGTTGGGCCGAACGCTCCAACTCCGGGAGTCTAGCGAGAGAAGCTGGAGCGGAGCGCCGTGCAAATTACGAGGATTTGCGGAGCTGGGTTTCTCGAGCTCCAGTTTCGTTGAGAAGCTAGAGTTGATGGAAATTACAAATTTATGCCACCGCCAAGTGACATATGCACGTACCGGTTCGAGCGAGCGCTATTCCTTTCCTCCCCTCCTCGTGCATTCCCCTACAGGCCCGTGACCAATCCTAGCCGCATGGGCTAAAACATGTAAAAAAAATACCACCCGACCAGGCCTATAGCCCATGCACCAGCTCACGCCAGTGGATTGGCCCAATACATGCCTTCCAGCCTGGCCGAGCGCTCAGAATCAGAAGCTAGCGTACCGAACGAATCGATCGCTCGGTGGTTTCAGACGAGGAGCTGGCTGCTGGCACGCTGCGAAGGAGTTGTGGAGTTTGCGTCCGTGGAGGACTTCCGAACACGCCCTAAATCACCAAGATGTGACCTGCGACCATGATTTGTCTCCCATGTTTGGTACACGGAACCGCCTGTGACCATGCCGTTCCCCATGCTCCGACGATGTCAGCTGCCTACGACCGCACCGCTACTCCCTGCATAAGAAGCACCCCACGTCCGGCAGGCTCATGCCCAACGCCCTGCCTGCTCCTCCAAACCTCGTGCCCCCCTGTTCGTATCTGCCTCCTCTCCGTACCACGCGCCGGTCACTGACGCTAGATGCACACGTCTGTGTCGTTCATATCTCCCTACCTCCAGCCTCATGCATCACGTGTTCACCTGGGCTCTGCCTACCTCGCAACCTCCTGCATATTCTGATCTCATGCATATGGGTGAGTTTGCAATCGTGACGGAGGATGTAATGCCTAAACTAATTTGTCACAAATTTCATAAAAGAGAAAGGTTTGATAGCTCCCGGGGGTAGGGACACTCTCTATCAACAGTAAATTCGAAAAAATAGAAAAAAATCTCATACGACGTGACAACAAATATGATCAAACATTTTAGGTTCTTACAAACTTTCATAACAAAATATCAAGTAAGACAGGTGTAAACATGATTTCAGTGCTAAAAGTGCTCAAAACTTTAAGCACTGAAATCTTTTTCTTGTTTAGAGCTCCTCGAATGTTTTTTCTGCATGAAACATGCAATCACCTACAATGTTTGAGCATATTTGATGTCACAAAGTTTCAGATTTTTTTTATTTTGTTTTCTATTCTGTAATTTACTGTTCATAGAGGGTGTCCCTACACCCGGGAGTTGAAAAACCGGTCTCTTTCATAAAATGGATGTGAACTGATGGAAATATGCCCTATAGGCAATAATAAAGTTGTTATTATTATATTTCCTTATTCATGATAAAGATTTATTATTCATGCTAGAATTGTATTGACCAGAAAACTTAAATACATGTGTGAATACATAAATAAATACCGTGTCCCTAGTGAGCCTCTACTAGACTAGCTCGTTGATCAAAGATGCTTAAGATTTCCGAACCATAGGCATGAGTTGTCATTTGATAATGGGATCATATCATTAGGAGAATGATGTGATGGACAAGACCCATCCGTTAGCTTAGCATATGATTGTTTAGTTTATTGCTATTGCTTTCTTAGTGTCAAATACATATTCCTTCGACTATGAGATCATGCAACTCCCGGATACCGGAGGAATACCTTGTGTGCTATCAAACGTCACAACGTAACTGGGTGATCATAAAGATGCTCTACAGGTATCTCCGAAGGTGTCTGTTGAGTTGGCATGGATCGAGATTAGGATTTGTCACTCCGTGTATCGGAGAGGTATCTCTGGGCCCTCTCGGTAATACACATCACAAGAAGCTTGCAAGCAAAGTGACTAAGGAGTTAGTTACGAGATGGTGTATTACGGAACGAGTAAAGAGACTTGCCGGTAACGAGATTGAACTAGGTATGAAGATACCAACGATCGAATCTCGGGCAAGTAACATACCGAAAGACAAAGGGAATTACGTATGTTGTCATAAAGGTTCGACCGATAAAGATCTTTGTAGAATATGTAGGAACCAATATGGGCATCCAGGTCCCGCTATTGGTTATTGACCAGAGAAGCGTCTCGGTCATGTCTACATCATTCTCGAACCCGTAGGGTCCGCACGCTTAACGTTCGTTGATGATATAGTATTATATGAGTTATGTATGTTGGTGAACGAATGTTGTTCGGAGTCCTGGATGAGATCACGGACATGACGAGGAGCTCCGAAATAGTCCGGAGGTAACGAATAATATATGGGATAATAGTGTTTGGTCTCCGAAAGAGTTCCGGAATTCACCGGAAGGGGTTTCGGATGTTTCCCGAAATGTTCTGGTACGAGAACACTTTATTTGGGCCAAGGGGTAAAGCCCACGAGGCTTTAGGAAGGTGCAAAAAGGAGTTTTGTGGAGGCCAGGGGGCCAGACGCCAGGGACCCTGGCGTCTGGGGCCAGACACCAAGGACCCTGGCGTCTGGTCCTAGAGTCCGAGAAGGACTCTTGCCTTGCGGGCTAAACAGACTTTGAGGAGGCTCTTTATCCAAGAAACGACCCCAGGGCTCAACATATAAATAGAGGGGCAGTGCTAGCACCCAAGAGACAACAAGATTCACCAAGTCGTGTGCCGGCAACCCCCCCCCCTCTAGTTTATCCTCTGTCACAGTTTCCGTTGTGCTTGGCGAAGCCCTACGGAGATTGTTCTTCACCACCACCGTCACCATGCAGTCGTGCTGCCGGAACTCATCTACTACTTTGCCTCTCTTGTTCGATCGAGAAGGCGAGGACGTCATCGATCTGAACGTGTGCTGAACGCGGAGGTGCCGTACGTTCGGTACTTGATCGGGACGGATCGTGAAGGTGTACGACTACATCAACCGTGTTGATAAACGCTTCCGCTTAGCGATCTACAAGGGTATGTAGATGCTCTCCCCCTCTCGTAGCTATGCATCTCCATGGATAGATCTTGCGTGTGCATAGAAATTTTTTGTTTTCCATGCAACGTTCCCCAACAGTGGCATCAGAGCCAGGTCTATGCGTAGATGATATGCATGAGTAGAACACAAAAGAGTTGTGAGCGGTGATGTTCATACTGCTTACCACCAACGTCTTATTTTGATTCGGCGGTATTGTGGGATGAAGCGGCCCGGACCAACCTTACATGTCCACGTACATGAGACCGGTTCCACCGACTGATATGCAACTTGTTTTGCATAAAGGTGGCTGGCGGGTGTCTATTTCTCCTATTTTAGTTGAATCGAATTTTACTACGGCCGGTCCTTGCAGAAGGTTAAAACAGCAAACTTGATAATCACCGTTGTGGTTTTGCGTAGGTAAGAACGGTTCTTACTAGTTGCCCGTAGCAGCCACGTAAAACTTGCAACAACAAAGTAGAGGACGTCTAACTTGTTTTTGCAGGGTATGTCGTGATGTGATATGGTCAAGACGTGATGTGATATACGTTATTGTATGATATGATCATGTTTTGTAATATCGACAACCAGCAGGAGCCTTAGGGTTGTCTCTTAATTATTGTATGAAATGCAAGCGCCATGTATTGGCTTTACTTTATCGCTATGCGTTAGCAATAGTTATAGAAGCAATAGTTAGCGAGACGACCCCGACGCAACGATGGAGATCAAGGTGTCGTGCCGATGATGATGGAGATCATGACGATGATTTGGAGATGAAGATCAAAAGCACAAGGTGATGATGGCCATATTATGTCACATATTTTGATTGCATGTGATGTTTATCCTTTATGCATCTTATTTTGCTTAGAACAGCGGTAGCATTATAAGATGATCCCTTCACTAAATTTCAAGATAAAAGTGTTCTTCCTGAGTATGCACCGTTGCCAAAGTTCGCCATTTCGAAGCACCTCGTGATGATCGGTTGTGATAGACTCTACGTTCACATACAACTGGTGTAAGACAGTTTTGCACATGCAGAATACTTGGGTTAAACTTGACGATCCTAGCATGTACAGACATGGTTTCGGAACACTAGAGACCGAAAGGTCGAACATGAGTCATATAGTAGATATGATCAACATAGAGATGTTCACCATTGATGACTACCCCATCTCACGTGATGATCAGACATGGGTTAGTTGATTTGGATCATGTATCACTTAGATAACTTGAGGGATGTTTATTTAAGTGGGAGTTCATTAGTAATTTGATTAATTGAACTTAATTTATCATGAACTTAGTCTTAATAGTTTTGCATATCTATGTTGTAGATCAATGGCCCGTGCTACCGTTCCCTTGAATTTTAATGCGTTCCTAGAGAAAGCTAAGTTGAAAGATGATGGTAGCAACTACACGGACTGGGTCTGTAACTTAAGGATTATCCTCATTGCTGCACAGAAGAATTATGTCCTTGATGCACCGCTAGGTAACCCACCCGCTCCCGCTAATCTAGATGTTGTGAACGTGTGGTAAACGCGGACTGATGACTACTCGATAGTTCAGTGTGCCATGCTTTACGGCTTAAAACCGGGACTTCAAAGATGCTTTGAACGCCACAGAGCATATGAGATGTTCCAAGAGCTGAAGTTGATATTTCAAGCTAATGCCCGGGTTGAGAGATATGAAGTCTCCAACAAGTTCTATAGCTGTAAGATGGAGGAGAACAGTTCTGTCAGTGAACACATACTCAAAATGTCTTGGTATCATAACCACTTGACTCAGCTGGGAATTGATCTTCCAGTTGAGAGTGTTATTGACAGAGTTCTTCAGTCACTGCCACCAAGCTACAAAAGCTTCGTGATGAAGTATAATATGCAAGGGATGACGAAAACGATTCCCGAGCTCTTCGCGATGTTGAAATCGGCGGAGGTAGAAATCAAGAAAGAGCATCAAGTGTTGATGGTTAACAAGACCACTAGTTTTAAGAAAAAGGGCAAGGGAAAGAAAGGGAACTTCAAGAAGAATGGCAAGCAAGTTGCCGCTCCCATGAAGAAGCCCAAAGATGGACCCAAGCCTGAAGCTAAGTGCTTCTACTGTAAAGGAAATGGTCACTGGAAGCGAAACTGCCCCAAGTACTTGACAGATAAGAAGGATGGCAAAGTGAACAAAGGTATATTTGATATACATATCATTGATGTGTTTCTAACTAATGCTCGTAGTAGTGCCTGGGTATTTGATACTGGTTCGGTTGCTCATATTTGTAACTCGAAACAGGAGCTGCGGAATAAACGAAGATTGGCTAAGGACGAGGTGATGATGCGCATCAGGAATGGTTCCAAGGTTGATGTGATCGCCGTCGACACGCTTGTAACACCCTGGATTTTGCCCATTTTCGCTTTCTTTTGATTTTGGTCTGGTTTTGCTTTTCTGTGGCTTAGTGGTCTTGAAACCTGGAGAGATCACCTTTGATTCCTCTCCCTAGTGGCTTGCCAACCTCAAAATCATCTCAAGACCTTTCCATTTCCGTCTTGGACCAATCCCAATATTCTTTTTCTTGGGAATATTCCTTTTTTCTATTAAAGGAATAACCCTGTCTGCCCTGGGTTGTGAAGCAACCCACATTTCCATCATTCCAAAGATTCCCAAATAATTCTTATAAATTGTTTGGGTCATATCTTCCTCAGATATGTCAAAACCTTCCTTGCCATGTCCAAAAATATTCCACCAATATTCCTTTTCTGATTCTGCCCTAGCTGTCCAGTTGTGAAGCAAGTACCCTTTATATTTGCTTGCTTGACCCCAAAATTTTTGGACACTCTTTACTATCCATATCATTGCCACATGACAAAATTCAACTCAATTTGGCTAGTAAATATTTCTTGGCTAATTTCCAAAGTTTCTGGTCAGCTGGAAGCTTAATGAAGGAAGTGCTACCTAGGTGTATCCAAATGAGTTGAAATTTTGCAAGCATCTTCATATGCTCAAATAATAGCTCTCCACAAAATTTGAGCATCATACCATCAACTATATGATCACAACATCAAATCTTTGCTTCTGGTCATATTTTTCTGTTGTGAAGCAACTATATTTTATATTGCTTCATAATTGCTGAAAATTTACCAGATCATTCTCCCACCCATATAACACCTCTCCAACAAATTTGGGCTCATTTCATCTAGCCATTTATCCTCAGTTATTTTTCTAAAATTCTGTCCAGTGGGATGCTATGTGAAGGAAGTACCACTTTGGTTTATTCAAATGGTATGAAATTTATACAGTGTCTTCATATGCCTAAATAACTAGCCTCCTCCAAATTTCAGCTCAATCCAAGCAAGTATGTGAGGGCCACTTCAACATTTGCATTCCTGTCCAGTTTGGCACATTGTACAGCAAGTGCTAGTTAACTTCATTCAAATGAGCTGAAAATTTGCAGAGATGGTCATCTTAGTGGTTGATCACCCTCAGCAAAACTACAACATCTCCTTCCAGACCAATCTTCCTCTCCATGGCACAAGCACCTTGCTATGCATCAGCAGTTGACCTGGGTGTAGTCACACCAGGGACTCTCTCTCTGTTCTGAACTCTCACATCGCCTATCTGATGATGTGCCCACACGGTGGACATGGTTTGGCATCGAGTGCGGCATGGCAACGCCGTGGTCATGCAGTGACCACGCGTTTGACCTGCCAAAACTCGCGCTCTGTACATGGGACCCTCGGGGTCGTCCGTTTCTTCGACTCGCTCGACACCTCTCCATGTCTAGGAGCTTCGCTCCGTCGCCGTACTTCTCCTGGACCCCTCTTCCCCCTCTCCCGTCCCCTCCCTCGCGGTGTAGCCGCCACGCCCGTACCCTGCCGTCTTTGCCGCCGTCGAGTCTAGTCGACCGAGCCTTCCCGAGCTCGCCTGAGTCCTCTCCAATCCTCCACGAAGCCCATAGATGCCTCTCCCCTCCTCCAGGCGAGCTCCCGAAGCTCCGGGACACCGACGCACGTGCCGCCGCGGCCGTGCTCGGCCTCCCTCGCTGCTCACCTATATGTAGGCCACCCGAGCCCTTCCCGACCTCACCATCGCACTCGCCACCCTCGACTACCCCTCCCTAGCCACTTGCCCAAGCTCCAGGACCTCTCCTCGCCACCACTCGCCGTCATGGCCGCCGCCACCATCCTCCTAAATTCGCCCCTCTCCGGCTCTTCCCGCCTCTGCCGAGCCCTCTGTCGGCCTACCCCATCGCCGGAGACCATCCCTGCCCCTTTCCCCTACCGCTGCAGCCACCGGAGCCCCTCCCTCGCCGTGGAGCCGCCGCTCTCGGCCACCATTGCCGCGGTCCACTCCGGCAGCCCCGTGGCCGGCGCGGCCACCCTCAGGCGCGGGATGGAGCGGCGCGCCCATCCCCGTTGGCGCCCTAGCCCGCCGTGGCCTTCTGTCACCGGCACCGGCGAGGCCGCCGTTCCTGCTGGTCTCGGTCGGGGAAGAGAAGAGGAGGAGGAGGAAGAAGGAGAAGGAGGAGAGAGAAAGAGGTGGGGTCCGCCTGTCATTCTGATGAGGAAGTCAACCCCCGGGCCCGCTGGCTTAAGTGGAAGCGTATTTGGCTAATTACGCTTTCCCTATTCTGAAGACGTATTTTCTCAGAATGCGCTTTCTCTTTTCAGCTCAGCCGGCCGAAATAGTTAGTTTGTGAATGTTCACTGTTTAGTCACTTTTCTGCCTAAAAAGTGAACGGCCACAACTTTTTGCTCGTAACTCTGATCGAGGTGAATCCAAAGCCCACTTCTTCGTATCTTCGAGCCCGTTCCATTGGTACCATTTTCATAATGTTTTAACACTGTAAAAATGACCATTTTGCCTTTACCCGTAAACAGCCCTCCGAGAGAGAACTATTTCCGGCAATTGTTTCCGCGAGCATTCCACACTTCTCCCCAGTGATTCCCTTCATCCCCAGGCAAGCCACGACAGCCACTTGCATGATGGATTTGTAGTAGCTATGGTTTCCTACTTGAATAGTTATTTAATGTGTGCATGATATTCTGTCTGAAAATACTGTATATGCTCATCCTTACATTCTGTCCATGTGCATCTTGCTAGTTATCAAGTAGTCGTTGGTAGCATTATGCTCATGGTTAATACTGGCAGTAGTTCATGCTAAGATGATGACATGTCTGCATGTTTCGTTATCAGTTGTTATGATTCATCCTGTTATCATGGCTCAGCACATCATCATCATTCAAGTTAAACCGGATGTTAAGCGAACTTGAACACCTGTTGGCTGAGTCATAGTGCGGACCGAATCGAGCTCACCAGTGCAACCACACTTGCTAGGATGGGGTAGCCCTTATTCGGTCTATTGTCATGCCTCTCGCCGGTGCCTCCAACCAGGGAAGGTTATGAGCGCGTGCTACCTTGGCCCGGTAGGCGGCTATAACCTTGTGAACCCAGTTTTGGTATTGAGCTCTGGTCCCCGTTTGGGACAGTTTTGTTTGGCCACGACGGTGGCAGGTGTCGGAAGGACACAGGGGTCACCCATGACATAGCCCAAAGGGGAGTTTGTCGGAGTGGCTGGGAGAGTGCCATGCAATAGATTGGGTTTTGTCGGAACATCGTTGGTCCACCCGAATAGGAGCACGAGGCCACGAGTTCCGTGGTGTGGGTACAGTGTACTAACCTCTGCAGAGTGTATAATCTATCGATAGCCGCGTCCTTGGATATGGGCACAGTTCATAGTAGGACACACTATGGGTCAACAGAATAATAATCTTGCTTATAACAACCATAACCCTGTTCGATGAGAAAGAAGTTGGTTGATCTTTATGTGATCGTGAGAGGATCACCGTGGTATCGAGGATACCGACATTGGTTGATCGTGATCACGAGAGGATCACTGAGGTATCGTGGATACCGGATTTGGTTGATAGTGTTATGTGGTGATCTCGGGTAAAGACCAAGCTCCCTGTGATCATGTTATCACTACGGTATCATAATACCAAGTTTGGTTGGTCCCAAGGTTATCGTGTGGCACACACGATGGTAAGTTCTTACATGTGAGGGTTATGGGGTAACCTCACGCCAGAGTAAGTTGCAACCTGTTGCATGTAGTATATGCCATGCCATGTTATATTGTTCTAGCATCATCATGTTTACACCTGCTTAACCTGTAAATGCCATGCTGTTGCTTGTCTTGATTGCTTTGGTTGCTGTGAGCTTGCGAGTACTTTCAAAGTACTCACCTGGCGTGTCATGCCAGTTTGCAGGCCATGCCATGATTGCTTGCTTGTTGAGGATCCCGAGTTTGCGATCTAGGATACGCGTTCCAGCCAGAGTCCCTACGGAGTGGAGTCCATCACCGCCATCGTTGTTCCGCTGCCGAGAGATTACTCCGCTTCCTCGGGTTGTTCCACTGTTAGCATAGAGCTACCCTAGGCAGGCGTAGTATCGCCGTGCCGATGTAATACCTGTACCCTTGTAACCTTATCCATAGTAATAAAGAGCTGATTTGTTCTATGCCAACAGTGCCGTATTCCAGAAGATTTGTCTCTGGGCTGGAATACGGGGCATTCCAGTTTCCTCTGAGCCGGGGTGCCACAAGCATTGGTATCAGAGCCAGGTTTGGCTGTAGGACGCCCTAGACCGCGCGAACGTTAGAAATCGGTAGTACAGGATTCAGTTGGTTTGCTGCACTTGTTTGCTGCATTTGTTTGTGCATAGCATGCATATAGACTAGATATCTTATCACTAACGGTTGATCTGGTGAGTGTAGGTGACATCGGTTTCAACCCACTACCTGCACCCTCCAGTTGCATCCTGGTTCCTTGGTGTGGCGTTATCTCCGTCCCAGCGGAATGATGCCAAGGTGCTTGGTGTTGTCAATCACTTGCAGGATTGATGCACCAGGACCACACCAATATATCCTTTTCAGCCACCCCTATCGTTTCGGTGATAGACATGTTTCTATCCCGGATCGTGCCATCCCTCTAGCCGCTTTGGCAACCCTTACTGATCTTAGTTATCAGAAAAGGGCAATGCCGCAAGCCTTTCTTTCCATCAATTATCCCACCCTGCCATCCATTCCCTAGACGAGTACGGTTTCTTCCGTACGCTTGATGGTGATGTGGTCGTGACCTCTGTGTTCCGATCCACGATCACCAATTCCGTCCCCGCCTCCTTGTCCGTCCAGCTGCAACCAGTATAAGCCCCTGTTTGGTGTAGCTTTGTTTACACCAACTCTTTCCACACGTGGATTCACTTTCGTGCACACCGCCACAGCATGTTAGAACGTAGTACCGGAGTTCCCGCGAGATTTGTGTGCTTAGGTAGGCATGCATACTATTGCTATGGATAGCTGTATATTATGATATTGCCTGTGTGTTATCTTGTTGCTTGTGTGTTTTAGTCTTTTCTTTTGCTTCTTTCTTTGGGCCCATGGTGTTACCTTATTTTCCCCTTATGGAAGTTGCTCACCGACACTGGACTTAAAGAATCAGTGAAGAGGCAAGCATTTGGAAGCTCAGCTCCACAATATGGAAATTCTCCGCCGATTGCCTGATATTGGGAATATCTGATCTGACCACAAATTGTATTCTGGATGGATTATCAGCATCAAGTATACATCAATGTGCAATTTTCACAACAGTAATGATCAATTCACCAAGAAGGATAGTCGAAGAACTTTATTCATACAATAAGTGGCCGACAACAGTAACATCAAGGTATATATATATCTGCACCCAGTTCGCATATGGCAAAAAGAAAGCTTCAGATGTAAGCAACTCAGTCTTCCTTCACAAGCTATCTGAGAAGCGTACAACGCAAGGGTTCCTGTGTCTTCCTCGGCACGACACATGGACATCTTGAGATGCAAGCATGCTATCCCGGAAGAAGCTTCAGGCATAAGCTATTCAGCCTTCCTCAGCAAGATATTCGCAATGGCTTCCAACACAAGCCAAACAACCTTCATCAGTAAGGCATCACATCCTCACCAGTACAAGGTAATTCCCAGTCAGTTGCCGCATATGACCATGCATCCCAAGGATCAGCTCCACAATAGTTTGGTCAGAAGGCAAGAATCGGTTAGGATGCAAGTCTGCCTCAGAAATCAAATGCCCAGCTACACATGTTTCCATAGATATGGTGAACATGCTGCCAAGGTTATACGAGCCCGTGAGCTGTATGGGACGCTACTGAACCCTTGCCTGCCTTTCTTTAGTAACGGCACCACGCCTGTGTTCTGAGCTGTTTCCGGCCATCCGGGGTGGATGCCGACTTTATATTTCTCTTGTCAGCAACTGGCCCATGTTCTGAGCTGCTTTTCGGCTGTCTCGGACAGTTGTTGAATTTCTTTCCGTAGTAGTGACCCTATGCTCTGAGCTGTTTTTCGGCCGTCTTAGGGAACTGCTACTTTCTTCTTATCGACACCGTCTCATGCTCTGAGCTGCTTTTCAGCCGTCTTGAGTCGGGGTTGAGTTACTCCAGTAATGTCCCAGATCTGAGTTGTAAAGACCGTTCTGGTGGCTACTGGTTTATTTGCCGGTTTCATTCAAGGGTTCAAATGATCGTTACTCTGGGTTTAGCATCATCGATGTCGATGAGCCCGTGCGACACTCGGTCTAGCATTTACCCTGCCTAGGGAAATCCTGAGGAAAGCGCCGGTGCGAATCCATTGATTGATGTCCCGGCAAGTACGCTCTGGCAAGGCCGTCCGCATTAGCGTGAATTTTATGCCAGCTGCCATCAGATTGTTTAAAAAAGGTGTGGAGAAGAGGAGAGAGAAACCAGTCGTGCCTTGCATCACGTCCTGCCGCCCACAAGATACACATGATTCTTGCCGGCACCTGCCGGGAGCCGAAAAGCAACACGCATGGCGCCATCCCTCCCGAAGCATGCGAACGCGGCAAGCGGCCGTAGCTGAAGAGGATGGAGGAAAGCAAGGACAAAAGCTAAGTCCGCACAATCGTTGCTCTATCATAGACCTAGAATTTGCATTTGCTTATCCCTTGGATACCCAGGCGTACGTATGAGGAAATCCTTCGTGTGATGGCACCTTACTAGTTCTTTGTCTGCGCCCTCGTTCTGTTCTGAGCCTGCTCGCAGAATGGGCAGCAGCATCAAAAGCTACTAAGGAAAAACCTGCCGGGACTTATCCTCGCCAAGATGAATGCTAAGGGCCCGACCCTTACGACAATCATGGCAGTATGATACCGGCAGGCAACCAAAACGCGCATAGATACTAATCATACGAACACCGATGGGTAAACTCAAAAGGGATAAGCATGCAGTTAAGATTAAGTAAGGACATCAGTTCCACACAAATAAAAGAAGTACGGCGTCTAAACACGGGACATGCATCATGTTTTGTTACAGGACAGCACGATGGCAAGGATAATTCAAGGCCGTGCCTGGCAACCTCGCGGAACAGTGTGGACGACAAGGACCTTGTCGGCATATGGGGCAGCTTTCTCCCTGGCAACCGAAACATCTACACCCTCCGGCAGCTTCCTGAAGCCGTCAGCAAGGTCGAGGTCCGGATGGCGGTAGGCGATGTTGCTCAGAACCATGAAGAGGGCATTGCGGGCAAGCTTCCGGGATTCACTCGCAAAGCGACCGGCCTTTCCCTCTTTGTGTGCCTTCAGCTTTTCGATCATCTCGTTGAAGAAGAGCCCTAGCTTGACGCTGGGGACTTCATGCGTGCTGGCCAAGAAGACTGGCCCCTCCATGCCCATCGCTGTAGTTTGGGCAGTGAGACGCTCGGCGACGTCGATCAAACTCTTGATCCAGAGGTTGACCTGCTCAGTGTGGTTCGCCAGTTTGTCCTCTGCATCTTTCCGGAGGAGCCTTATGGTATCCAGGTCCTTCGCCAGCTGCATCTTGCGAGCCTCACTAGACTCGGCCAAGCTCTCCAGGGTGCCAATCCTGGCCTTCAAATCTTCAATGGTGCCGTTGGCGGTCTTGGCTATTGGAGGAGAGCTGCGATTGCACGTCCTTCAGAAGAATTTCTGCTTTCCGTGCCTCCTCATTGAGGGTCGTGACCTCCTTGGAGCTCCCAGCAAGCTCTTCAGTCAGTTTGGCCACCTGTTGGTCGAGATCGGTCTTGGCAGTGGATGCAGCGGCAAGGTCATCAGCGAGCTTCTTCAGTTGGACAGCGGAATCAGCAGTAAGGGTGTCCAGGGCTGCCTTATGCTTGTCCTCCTGCTCCTTGGTACGCTGCTGCACGAGGGCTTCCATTTCTTCGTCCTTGGCACGGAGGGTGGCTTCGAGCTTCTCTTCCCGGGAAGAGATATTCTTCTCCTTAGCGTCCAGGAGCGCCTTGCGCTCCGCCAAGCGAGCCTCCCGGGCGATGACATCTTCCCTTGCCATGGAAATCGCCTCCTGCTGCCTCATAAGGACTTGGAACTGCTTGCCGTGCCAGTCGCGCAGCTCGTTACCCTTGTCCCTCAGCTTCTGGTCCACCTTGTTGGCGGACTTGCACTGCTCCTTGAGCGCCTGCCATTTCTGGCTGTGCCGATCCTGCATCTCTTTAATGCCTGCCGCCATGGACTCTAGGAAAGACAAGTCCATGGCGAAAGTGGTGGAGTCTTCTGCCTCTTCGACCCCCTGGTACAGCGACGCCAAGATGCGTTGGAGCTCTCCATCAAGTTCCGCGCTAGTCGCCACTGACTAACCGGGGGCTTCGAGCCCATGCTGCGCAAGCACCAGCGCCAGTTGACTCAAATCTAGCGGTGGGGCCCCTGCCGAGGTGCCAAATGAGGGAAGGGGGTCCTTAGTTTGGAGGGGGATTTTCTCTTCAACCAATACCCCCGACCCTGACGTGCTACCGGGGGTTTTCTCTGGTTCCTTCGAGGGCTCCTGAATACCCCCGACGGCATGTTCCTGCCCTTCTATGGCAGCAATCTTGGCGGCTTCCTTCGCGGCATCCTTCCCTATGCTGGCCACTTCTTCCAGCAGTTCAGGCTCTTCGATCAGAAGGGCTGCAGGCAGAGTCAACAATCGATGATAAAGAAGCAGAAGCATTAGAGATCCAGGGACATGGAGCAAGATGGTGAAAGCAGTGGAATCAAGAAGAGTAAATGGATTACCCAGAGATGCCTGCCGTGTGGGAGCTTCGGTTTCCCCGGCAACGTCAGTTGCCGGGCCATGATCACCATCGCCTCCCTCGGTAACGACGGCGTCATCCCGGGCGGACCCTTCCGTGGAAACCTTCGTCGGGGATCTCGACTCGATCGGCGAGCGGGGTGGTGAAAGCACAAGTGCTCCCTGGGTGATTTTGGTAATTAATGTCAACATATCTCTTGTTGGACTAATACTTTTATCTAGTATATTTCAGATAAGTTCAACAGTGGAGTGGCAGGACAAGAGGATGTGGAACCCCTTCAAGATGCTAAGGACACATATTGGCTCAAGCTCAAGACTCTACTCTTTTCATTTTAGTGATCAAAGATCACATTGAGTCCATAGGAAAGCCAATACTATAAAAAGGGGATGAGGTGTTGCTTAATGGCTTGCTTGCTCAAAGTGCTTAGTGATATGCTCCTAAAGCCCTCAACCACTTTCTCATTTCCAAATATGTCCTAAACCTAAAATCAAACTCGGCCCCACCGATTTGATCTATCCGGTGCCACCGAGTTCACTTGACATAGCCACTGCCAGAAACCCTAATCAGTTCGGTCTCACTGATGGGATCTCGGTCTCACCGAGATGGGCTTGCAAACTCTTTGTTTCCTACTGCAATTATTTCGGTCTCACCGAAATAGGTAGTCGGCCCCACCGAGTTTGCTTGGCCAACTCTTTGTTTGCTTATTACTAAAATCGGTCTCACCGAGTTTGTGTAATCGGTCAAACCGAGATGAGGTTTTACCCTAACCCTAGCACATCGGTCCCACCGAGTTGATCATATCGGTCCCACCGAAAATCCTAACGTTCACATTTTGAACTAAATCGGTCTGACCGTGTTTCACTATTCGGTCCCACCGAGTTTGGTAAATTGTGTGTAACGGTTAGATTTTGTGTGGAGGCTATATATACCCCTCCACCCTTCCTCCATTCGAGAGGAAAGCCATCAGAACGTGCCTACACTTCCAGCATTCATTTTCTGAGAGAGAACCACCTACTCATGTGTTGAGACCAAGACATTCCAATCCAACCATAAGAATCTTGATCTCTAGCCTTCCCAAGTTGCTTTCCACTCATATCATCTTTCCACCAAATCCAAATCTGTGAGAGAGAGTTGAGTGTTGGGGAGACTATCATTTGAAGCACAAGAGCAAGGAGTTCATCATCAACACACCATCTATTACCTTTTGGAGAGTGGTGTCTCCTAGATTGGTTAGGTGTCACTTGGGAGCCTCCGGCAAGATTGTGGAGTTGAACCAAGGAGTTTGTAAGGGCAAGGAGATCGCCTACTTCGTGAAGATCTACCCTAGTGAGGCAAGTCCTTCGTGGGCGATGGCCATGGTGGGATAGACAAGGTTGCTTCTTCGTGGACCCTTCGTGGGTGGAGCCCTCCGTGGACTCGCGCAACCATTACCCTTCGTGGGTTGAAGTCTCCATCAACGTGGACGTACGATAGCACCACCTATCAGAACCACACCAAAAATCTTCGTGTCTCCAATTGCGTTTGCACACTCGAATCCCATCCCTTTACATTCTTGCAAGTTGCATGCTTTACTTTCCGCTGCTCATACACTCTTGCCATGCTTGCTTGATATGTATTTTGAATGTTTAAACTTGTGCTAAAACTCCACCTTAACTTGAAGAACTTAAAAATTGCCACCTTTATTTGTTGAGGGTCTAATCACCCCCCCTCTAGACACCTCTTCTCGATCCTTTCAGGTGGGCCCCTCCTGAAAGGACTCACCTTGAGTGGTCTCCTCCCCTCCTCTGGCCACGGAGGAGGGGAGGTCTCCTCCATCACTTCCGACGGGGGGAGCCAACCCTGCACTTTCAGGCCGGGGGCTGGGCTGGGGGCTTGGTGTCGGGTCGTTCGTGCCGCTTCCCGCCAGGCCCGCGCCTTCCACAGTCTTCAGCGGCTCCGCACGCCTGAGCCGCTTGGTCCGGTGGATGAGGGTCTCACCTTCTTCCTTCTCCTCCCTGGCAAAGACGGCGAGCAAAGATCAGTTAGCAAGCAAGAAAATATGCAAAAACTGCAGCAAAGAAAGGAGAGTGTCCTTTCTTACTCTTCATCAATGAGCATGGAGCTCAGCTCAAACTCCATGGGCGGTGAGGGCGCCCTGCTTCTCTTCTGGGGTGGAGGAATGGAGCTTCCTGGCAACTCCAAGCCTTGCTGAGGCGCAGGGGACTCCGACAAGGATGAGCTATGCGAGGAGCTCGAGCCAGTCTGGGAGCTGGAGTCGACTCCCGTGGCTGCCAATCGCTTGGCGGGAGGGGTACTAGCCCTAGAAAGGCGAGAGGATTGCCGGCGCACCGCATCCGACCTGCTACCTTTGGAGGTAGTCTTCTTTACCTTCTTGGCGGCAGGCGCAGGATCGGGAACCGCTGCTCCTCGGCTAGCCACCCGCCTGCGAGGGCGCTGGTCCAAGACTGGCTCGGGGGCTTGAGGGCCTGCCACGAGCCACTTTTCCTCAGGCTGCTCCGCCTCCTCAGCCCCCTCTTCCTCTTGGGCCTCTGCTGCAGTGGCATATAAGGCCTCAATTCCGGCAGGCTCGTCCCCAGCGGGCTCGCCCCCGGCAGGATCATCCCCGGCAGCCTTCTCTGTGGCTTGTGCCTCGCTTCTGCCGTGGGAGGAGCCTTCGTCCTCAGCCTCCTCCTCTTCCTCCACTGCCTTCCCAGCCTTCGCCTTTGCGGCAGCTCGGAGCGCCTTGTCCTCCTTGATCTGCCTCTTGATGAACGCCTCCTCCACCTTGGAGGTGCGCTTGAACATATTGGTGTCCACCCTGGTAGCCCTTTCTACCAGGCTGGAGGTCCACGCAAGCTCTTCGTTAAGCTTAGGTAACTGCCAGTCACCCAAAACTCCATGAGCATTGCAATCTGGCATCCATTTCAGAATCTCGTCCCGGGCTGAGTTGATGTTCAGTGGGATGACATTTGCTGGCAACTTGAACGGCCCAAGGCTACCGAACAGTTGTTCGCACAACCAAGCATGGCTGTAAACTGACAGATTGTTGGTCAGGCCAGGGTAGAACCTCATCCTCTCTGCAGCATCTCCGTACTGCCAGGCAAAACTGTCCCTCTTCTGCAGCGGCACAATGCGACGTTGGAGGAAGTTGGCCCCCACATGCCCGATGGTCAGCCCGGCAGCCTTTAGGCGGGTGATCCTGTTTATTGCTGGGCGGAGCCTATCGTCGGTAAGGCCGAATTCCCTCCATTCGCTGCTGCGCATGATGCACTCCGTCCACGCGTGGCAAAAATCTAGGGCCTCCCCGTCCTGGATCCAGCACCAGTCGGCCCGCCATTCCTCCCATCTGCCACGCTGCTAGCCAGGGAGGTAATCCTAGTTCTCCCTTGCCACACGAGGCATCTAGCTTATATTCCCGGAACGGTGGACCTTGCTCTCCACCCGCGGGATGAAATAGTGCCTGAACAGATCCACATTGGGGGCAACCCCAACAAAGTTCTCACACAAATGGGCAAAAATCGCCATGCACGCCATTGCATTTGGCGTGAAGTCTAGAAGGTGGAATTCGTAGATTACCATCATCGCTTCAAAGAAATCCGAAAAGGGGGGACAGAGGCCGCAGATGAAGTATGCACAAAAGAATCTATATGAATCCGGCGGATCCTTTTCCCCCTCTGCCAGAACCTTGGGTGCGCCATGCCCCTTCGGAACCTCCCTCCCCCAGAGATATCCGTACCTTGCTTTCGGCACGTCGCCGTCCAGATTCGACGGAAAGAAGACCACGTCTCCCCTTTGCTTCTTGTCCAGCTCTGCCGCTCTCTTCTTGCTCCCCTCAGCGGCCACCTCCTTCGCGGCGGTCGCTCGCTTCCCCTTGGGGGCGGCGGCTTTCTTCCCCATCTCTTCGAGCTATGGCGAAGGTGGGGGAGGAAGCTGGGTGGGGATCGGTGGTGAGTGTGGGCGAGGAAGGAGAGCAGTTGCTTGGCTTGCGGAAGAAGATGGTGGAGGGGCAAGGCGAACAATGAATGAGCAGTGCCCCTTCGCGTTTTTCTCTCTTAAGGGAAAAGATGTGGGGGAGGGCGCGACTCTTCAGAAAGTTACCATTTTACATTAACTGCTGCAGTCCCACGACCCCACGACCTGCGGTGATTACACGAAGTGGACGTTGGATTGACTGGTCATTATGACGAACCGCTGCACGTGCAACATTCTCTCGCCACGTGTCCGTGCACTATTTGGGGCCTAACCCAACGTGCCCAGCGACACCTGTGGCTCAGGCCCGGGGGCTTCTGTCGGGGTACACAAACAGGGGTGTATGTTTTCCCCTGACTTGTGCACGGACAGCAAACCACCGGTCCGGCAACTCTCAGCATCCAAGACCAGACCAAGCAGAAGAGATGAGCCCTTTGAGAAATCAAAGGGCAGATCAAGAAGACCAAGTCAAGCTAAAGGAGCAAGATACCACTAAGGAAAAACCTCCCTTGCTGGGCAGGTGAGCCTGGCGGGGACGAGGTTGCCCCGAAGACAAGTCTCCAGATTGCCCCGACAGGCTTGCCGGGGGCGCCGAGGGCGGATTACCCTGCCAAGGCTCCACCGTTCCACCTCACAGCAACGCAAGTCATCGATGGGTGTGGTGTCGAGCCCCCAAGTG
Source organism: Thinopyrum elongatum (assembly GCA_011799875.1). Classification (NCBI taxonomy): domain Eukaryota; kingdom Viridiplantae; phylum Streptophyta; class Magnoliopsida; order Poales; family Poaceae; genus Thinopyrum; species Thinopyrum elongatum. The sequence goes on along the minus strand of CM022299.1, from coordinate 495,814,220 downwards.
GCTAAGTGGCCGCTATTTGGCATGTGGCGGCCACTTCCAGAGGAAACCACCTCCAAATGACACCCGTCCAGGGACGTGTCATGCAGGCAGGCAAGAAGGTGGCCGAACGGCACGGCAAGGCTTGCCGGGCTATGCTACGATATGACACTAAGCGGCGCATTTAATGTGCTCTGTCCTATCTATAGAATTAGGTATGATAGCACTGTTTGCTATCTAATCAGTACGCAATGACTGATTTGCCATTGTGGTGACCCCTTGATCTATAAAAGGAGGGCCATGGCAACCTTAGAAAGGATTCAGACCCTTGTACACTCATACGCGCGTAGTTGCTCTCGCCCCGAGGCGACCCTGCTGGGCTAGAGCGCTGCGTCTCCACCTCGGTCCTCTCATCAATCCACCAAAGCAGGAGTAGGGTTTTACGGCTCGCGGTGGCCCGAACCTGGGTAAAAACTGCCCATGTGATCGCTATCATGCTGCTCCACGCCCTCCATTCTTTGTGCAATGTGTCCTTCCCCACTACCGAACCACAAGGGGCCGATGGCCCCATAGGTGGCCGTGTTTTCCCATGACATCGACCGGACATCTGCCGAAGGGGAAATTGAGCCTAGCCACTGCGCCGTGGTAGTGGACCTGCCAGCGGTCGTACTCCATGGCCACGAGCTCAGCCGTGTGGAAACTACCGAGCCACCGGCCGGTGTGGGTCCCCTGACCCGTAATCTCGGCGACCCACGTCCCCCACCGCCGCTGCCGGACCCCGAGGTAGGACCTCGTCGGCGGCCAAGCCCGAGGGAGGACGGGGAAGTCCTCGGACCGGCGTAGGGGCGCGGCGGCAGGCGGATCGGGCGACGGCGGATCGAGAAAGAGCCCGCAGAGGACGGTGGGGACACCTCGGCGGCCACCTCGGCGGCGTCGGGCGAAGAGGCCGCGATAAACCTCTTTTGGGCCATTGGCTCTTCGAGCTCCCCGGCACACAGGTAGAGGTTGAGGATGGAGGTGGCGGCGGCGATGGTTTCGAGCAAGGGAGGGGTGGTGTGTGTCTGTGTGAGCGGAGGTTTTGGGGTGTGTGTGGAGGGGGGGCAAGGTGGTGTTTGAGGAAATACCACGGCAAGTGAAAAATTTACTAGGCGGGAGTAAAATGCCGGGCTACTGAAAATTTGGATCAAGGGCGGGAAGATATTTTTGAGATTGCGAGGCATGCAGAGGCGGGAGTAAAATGCCGGGGCTACTGAAAATTTGGATCAAGGCCGGGCAGATATTTTTGAGATTGCGAGGGATGCAGAGGCGGGAGTAACAAGGCGGGGCTACTGAAATTTTGAATCAAGGGATTGAAGCAGAGTGGGAGTAACAGACTTCACACACGGTCGACACATACTAATCATGTGCTATCAAACATAAAAACCTTCTAGGTGGTAGACATTTTCGAGATTACGAGGCAGTAGATATTTTCGAGAGCGGGAGGTAAGCCTCGTGGAGCCCAATCTACTGTGCTGATGTGAGTGACTGAAGGGGCACGGGCGTGGCACACGGGTAGTTTGAACGAACCGTGTCTATTGCGTCCAACTCGTGCACTGTTTATAAATTTAGCAAAATGAATAACGCGGGAAAGGGTCAGAACACAAACACACTTGCATGTGGACCAAATATATGTATGAAAAGGGTGGTTTGATGTTCGAATACCCAATGCACAACTTTGATGTGGCACCTGTCGCATAAAAGCACAGTATTGCTAGTCAGCCACCCCTACCAACCCCACTTCGTGTCGGCGGTAAGGGAATCCTAGCTACGAATGCATGCCCCCAAATAGCTAGGTCTGAAATCTCACCCTACCGTAACACAAAACCTATAGAAGTCCATCATATATATGGTCAAACTTCCCCTTTCGCTTCCCGACAAAGGTGGACCGTGTGCGGACCCACAAATGTGTGCTTGTGGCGCGAGATGGGTGAGACCACATACATACGAACCACCTGCGGGTGGCCCTACTATATGTATGAAAAGGGTGTGGTGTGATATTTAACTAGCATTCACAACTTTGATGTGGCACGTGTGCCTCGCAAATTAACCGGACTTCCCCGACCCCACGGAGGTTGTAGGTAGTGCGAAGTAGCCCCCCCACACACACGTCGGGGGGAGGGCATCTCACCAAGACATACTGTAACACGGACCAAGCAGAATCCAACTTGGTCGTACAACCTCTCCCGCTCGTTGTTGGTCAAAGTGATGGACGTCCACACGGCCCCGCAAAATGGGCTAGCTTGTCGCCGATAACCTCGCGAGGGAGTACTGTATGAAGACAAACCCACTCTGTGCACATGGCCCAAGTATGTATATGGAAGTGGTGTGTGTGGTGTTTGAATACCCAATGCGCAAATTTGATGTGGCACCATGCTTTGGAACCGTAAAATCCCCACACTGAGCGAGGGCGTCCACGACGCGTAGCATGTGCTCAAACTTAATTAGGCTTGGAATGACCGACCTACTATACGGTAACTCAAAGCAAAGAAGAAGAATCCACCCTGGTAACCTTTCTCGTCGTTGGTCGAAATGATGGACATCCATGCGGGCCCACGAATATATATAGGCTTGCCACCCATAACCCAAGCGAGTGAGAGTGTGTCCAAAGAAAACCATTGCATGCGTGTGTCCCGAACATATTTATGGAGGTGTGTGATGCATGCATATGTGTTGAATACCCGTCCCAATGCACAACATTGATGTGGTGCATGCGTTGAAAATCGCAGAGGTCCCCACACAGAGCAAGAGGTTCATGACGTGTCGTGTGCTCACCCCCCCTCGATCCAGCGGGATGGATTCATGTGTACACAAGCGCTATTATATATATGTAATCTCACATCATGCGAAAAACAAAAAAAAATAATCCCCTCCTAAGTTAAATTAATTAACCTCTCTCGCTGTCGGTGAAAGCGATGGGCCAAGCGGGCCAACAGATGGAAGCATCGCCGATAACCGCGTGAGTGAGTGCCAGAGGACAAGAACCATCGCTTGCATGTGTGCCAGAACATATATATGGAGAGGTGTGTGGTTGTAATGTTTTGAATACCTAATGCACAACTTTGATATGGCATTTGCCTAAAAAACTGCAAAGTCCCCACATAAAGTGAGGTTCATGTGACACCTAGTATATATATGCTGTACCCCCCCTTCGACACGTACTATACACCTAGTAACACAGCCCTAAAAGAATTAATCCTCCTTGTTCGTGAAACGTACCTCTCTCTCGTTGGGTCAAAGTGATGGACGATGAACTCGCGGGCCCATAGAAAGTGAAGTGTACGTCGCACGCGAGTGAGCATCCTATATAGGACTACATACTACCGTCTGCATGTGGCCCAAAGAGGTGTTTGTGTGATGTTTGAATACGCAATGCACAACTTTGATGTGGCACCACATATATAGGAAACCAAAAAGTCCCCACAGAGAGTGAGGTTCATGATGTGTGGTATGTGCTATATGTACGCCCCCATTCGACGCGTGGTATATATGTACTTCCACTGTATAGCACAAACCAAAAAAGAATCATTCCTTGATGGTCAAATTAACCTCTCTCTCGTTGGATCAAAGTGATGGAGGACAACCAAGCATGCCCACAGATGGAAGCGCCAAACGCGAGTGAGTTCTTATAGGGCAACCACCGCCTGCATGGTATTGCGTGATGTTTGAATACCAATGTACAACTTTGATGTGGCACCTGCCTCGGGAACCGGGAAGTCCCCACATGGAGGAGCGAGGTTATAACATACACATATATATAAAGTATTCATGTTGCCCCCTCTTTGACATGTACTGCATACTCCTACCGTGCATATACGTAACACACAAACCAAAAAAGAACCATCCTTGTTGGTCAAATTAACCTCTCTCTCTTTGTACATTCAACTGATCGACGATGACCTCGCGGGCCCACAGAGAGTCACACGCAAGTGAGTGTCATAGGACAAAACCACCGTGTGCATGTGCCCATGTGTTATGTGATGTTTGAATACCCAATGCAGAACTTTGACGTGGCACAGGCTTCGCAAACTGGAAACACACTACACCACGATGCGTAGCCCCCTCACTTCAAGCCGGTGCGAGGGACTCATGTGTACGCACGTGCCCGAACTTTGATATGGAATCTCACCATGATCCACACCACACACATGCCAAGATGAATCCACCTTTTGGTCAAATGCCTCTTGTTGTCGGTGGAAACTGGAAACCTTTACGGGCTAACGAATGGGCACATCACTGATAACCGCACGAGGGAGTGTCCGAGAGGACCACCAATGCATGCCTGTGACCCGAACATGTACGTATGAAAGGGTTGTGTAATGCTTTAAATAACCAATTCACGAATTTGATGTGGCATATATGACTCAAAAAATGATCAATAATCCCACACGGAGGCTCACGACTCGTAGTGTACTGCCGGACCCCCCCGACCCCCCCCCCACACACATACACACACATCCCGCACCACCACAGCCACTCTGAGGCATGTCAAACTTTTTCTGCAGTGAACATGTGACCAAAGGAGTGTCGTGTTAAAATTAAAAAAAAACAGAGATCATTCGATCGTTTTTATACATTGATTGATTTCCTATGGATTTAATGTGCAAAAATCAAATTTGAGCTACATGTGCACCAAAATGGATTGTAAAATCATATGTGTGTCCCTGGGTGCATGTTTCCCCATGCAAGAGATTTCAAAACATTGAGAATATAGATTTTTAAAATTCAGTAAATCCAAAACTTAGTTGAAATTCATGAAACTTATCGTGGTGTCATATATGGATACCAGTAGACTGTGATATTGTATTTTTTTCATCAAATTTGAGACACGTTTTCATATAATCTTCTTACAAACGGGAGATTGTTAATAACTGGCAACCAATATCTCATACGGATTATTTATTCGGACCGTGTGCGTTAGACTGTGCCATGCTTCGGTTAAGCAGTAAAGCGGCAGAATGAATCATCAAAAAAAAAACATGCTGCCATGTGCCCCGTGTGCCGTGCGAGCAGGAGTGAGTTGACGGGACGCATGCGAGCAGTCTGCCACGCAGGCAGACTGGGAGGCGTGCATGCAGGTGTGTGAATTGACGGGAGGCGTTTTCACTGCATAGTGTCACTGGGAGGCGTGCGAGTAGCTGTGTGAAATGATGGTAGGAATGCCAGAAGTTCGCCGCGCAGGCTCACCGGGAGGCGAGACAGCCTTTGACCGCCGCCCGCCTCGCTCCCACTTGTCTGTATTAATGGCGCTCCCGAGCCGCTGACCATAATAGGCGGCCGCACCCCCGGTCCATAGTGGTCACCAATGTCTGGACTCTGGAGTGTATGAGGATGGTGCCGGAGCGCACCATCGGAGGGAGTGGCGACGCCGGGGCTGGTGAAGCACCCGCGCAACGCGTGAAGCTGGGCACAGAGGTTGCCGTCGCCGCTGATGAGGTCTCGCGCGGGCAGCAGCTTGACCTTGACTTCGTCGGCGCCGTCGTGTCCCCCAGCCGGAGCCGGAGGTCAACAGCAACTCCGGCAACGACTTCGCTTCCGACGGAAAACCGGTTAGTCATCTATATACCATTTGTGCGGCAAACATATCATGTGTTTTCTCTACTTACTCCCCCCTCTCTAATTTTTTTGGAATACGAATCCTATGGTTATGTTCTCTCAGTCCATGAAATCAGAGTAATTAAGATCCGTTAGATGCACGTAGTATATTGATTGTTTGAATGGTATCCGTATAGGGTTAGTGACTAATTGTTTGTTCTGTACAAATGATTTTTGCTAATAATCCGACTAGGGTTAGCGTGCGTGCTAATAATTCGTGGCCAGATCTTGAGAATTGATTTTGAATGTCCTACATATATGTTTGTGCCTTCTTTTTTCTTCCAGATCTTGAGAATTGATTTTGAATCTCCTACATGTATGTTTCTGTCATTTTTTTCTTTCAGATTGGTATGTACACAGATGAGGCTCCGGCCAGCACCGCCGCCGGATGTAGATCTTGGACCCGGCAGCACGGCCAGAAGTGGCCACGCCCCCTGGACCTAAGGAACCAGTAGAATCACCAGCGGACCACATCAGCGATCTCCCGGACGCCATCCTTGGGGAGATCATCTCCCTTCTCCCCACCAAGGATGGCTGCCACACACAAGTCCTCGCATCTCGGTGGCGCACTCAGTGGCGCGCTGCGCCTCTTAATCTCAACTGTCGTCAGCTATCTGTCGATGATGATTTTGAACTCCCCGGAGCCATCATCTCCTCTGACAAGGGCTTCGTTCAACACATCTGCATCCTGGCATGCTACCTGCTGGACATACCCTGCATGGTGGCCGCCTGGCTAACATCCCGTCAATTCGATAAACTCCAGCAGCTGGAGTTCTACCATTACTACAGCGATAGGTTACCACCAATCGCTGCATCTGTGCCCTCACCACCGATGCCCATCTCATGGTTTTCCTCCTCTCTCCACACTGCCACCTTGACCCGGTGCCATCTAGCAGATAATCTGGTACAAATGCCTCGACTCCAACTGCTAAAAAAACTTGCGCTTGTGTTGGTTGATCTGTCGGTGGCCTCACTGCACAGCATCATCCACTCCAGCTGCCCTGCACTGGAGCGTTTGGTGCTCATTTTTGGAAAAGGAATCCATATCGCTTGTCTCAAAATAAAGTCGCCTCACCTTGTAAGCATTGGAATTCATTTTGAAGGGCAGGAACTCATCATCAAAGACGCCCCTTCACTTCAAAGGTTGCTCCTTGATTTTCGTTATAAACCTTCGCAAATAACTGTGGTGTCTGCGCCTAAACTGGAGACCTTTGGTGCAATTCGTGATCCATTTAAATGGTTCGAGATGGTATTTGCCTCCACACCTATTGAGGTACTGTATATTATTCACGTACACTTTTGTAATTTGCATTTTTCATTTGTGCGCATAAGTTAAGTATCATCTTGGAGTACACTTTCAGTGCTAATATTATGTTCTATGCTCAATGAAGAGCTTGTCCATCCTATTAGTGGTGGTGGATTCTGTCAAGACCTTATATACCAGTATGTGGTGTTTTGATCACAACATCATTATTGCCTTGCTGCAATGCTTTCCATGTCTGGAGAATTTGTATATAAAGGTGATGATTTCACGCACATTGAAAGCCCATATATAATGTAATATAATTAATCGTTCAGCTATCGCTCTTTCAACATAATCTTTTTTAGACATTAATTGTTTTCAATCTTCATCTCTATTTAGGCACTAACACATGGAGAAAAAGGTATAACCAATCGATGGTTCAAGAAGCACCAGGATTTTCTCAGATCTCATGACATTCATTTGAAGACAGTAACGCTGGAAGGATATGCATCCAACAATGCAAACACTAGCTTTGTCACATTCTTCATGTTGAATGCGAGGGCACTATTGTCTGTGAGGATTAAGTTTTTCGACAAGAAATTTCTCACGGCTGCAAGTGTTGAACAACATAAAAAGAAGTTTCAGGTGGACCTAAGGGCTTCTGATCGTGCTCGGCTTCTATTTACAATAGCTTGTCGTCATCATGGAGCACTAGCATTTTTGTACTGGGATCTTGATTTTATGGATCAGACCTATCCATTTGATTGTGACTGCCAAAAACTTTGGTTGAGTTAGATGTCATTGTCCTTTTCAATCTGGATTTTTTCTAAACCTAATGAGCAATTAATCCTTGTGCTTTTGTACTGTTTGTAAGCTGGAGTTAGATATTGTTGCCCTTTTCAACTCGGCTTTGACCCATATTTTCTTTCATACTGGGCCAATGGCTTGCCATTTCTTTAATTAAGACATAAATATTATAAGCATTCACAACATAGGGAAAGAACATCACTCTCGCGGGATCCTTGAGATCTTTGTTCATTACAGAACCCGCAAGTTCTTAGCGCCCGCCAGCACTCACAAACTTATTTTCAGGTAGCACACCAAATGGGCTGTAATTCTTAATAAGAAAAGCTGCATGGTAGTGACAGATTTGGATTTGTCATTTGGGACTCACGAGGGAAAAGCCTATCCAGGGCGGTGCTGACTCGACAGTAAACATTGAGAAACCTGGTTTTAAAATTACTGTAAATCCAAAAGTCGCCTCAAAATCATGAAACTTGGCATGGTGTTATGTCATGGCACCAACATGCTATGGTAAAAAAATAGTCCAATTTGGGACAAGTTTTGGTATAAACTTCTTACAAACCGGAGCTTCTCTCAAAAAGGCTCATGGTTCCGAGAGGGAACTTGTCACCTATGTGTGAGAAATGACATACGCTGTCTCTTCCCGCCTTGATTTATTTTACAGAGGCAACATGCAACTATAGGAGCGTCGTCCTAAAAATATGAAATTATTCAGGGTTTGTTTTGCCTTTTTATACATTATTTGAGTTTTCTAGGCATTTTGGAACATACTTTGGTGTGTGCAAAGGTCATGTGTGTACTAGCCACCTATGTAATTGGATGTTCAATCTGTTATGGAATCAAGTCCTTATAAGTTATAAGTACATATGCTGTTGTTCTGTGCAATGACATCGCACATGGACCATACTAGGGAACCCGTCGGTGATGATTTCATCAATCGCTGACAATTGTATACCAGCAAGTGTTTGCCCACAACACACACGGCTTATTAGTAGCAATCGTCTGTGTTATTATCGGTCTTCGCACACATTTCTGATTACAGACCTGTTTGCCACGTATCACACACACCTTGTTAAATTGAACCGTTTCTGTTCTCTTGGCTCAACGCAAACAGTTCATCCGAGTGAATCTTATGCCGTATATCGCACGCACCTTGATCTGGCTGACCATTTCTTTTGTGTTGCCTAATCACAAATAGTTCATCCGAGTGAACTGTATGCCGTATATCGCACACAACTTCATCTGGCTGCCCATTTCTGTTGTTCCGCCTCATCACAAATAGTTTATCCGAGTGAATTGTATGCCGTATATCGCACACGCCTTCATCTGGCTGCCCGTTTCTATTTTTTTGCGTCATCGCAAACAGTTCATTGAACTGAACCGTATGCCCCGCATCGCACACGCAACTAAAATCTGGACCGTGTTTGATGTATCCGCCATCGCAAATGTTTTGCATCTTTTTTGACGGTTTTTTTACATCACCGTTTGCGATTAATGCATCTCACACAGTTTCACCGAAGGGTCTCTGATTGTAGTGTCGCGTTAGCAGCATCCTGCAGTAGTGTAAACAACACATTAATCTTTTAAATCCCAATGTGTCATATCTATATGACATCAATGCCGACCCGCTAGAGATATATTAGATATACATTTATGAGTAGACTTGCCTACAAGCTACGGAGTGATATCTACACCATGCATTCTTCCAATTGATCTCTTACCCATTTCAGTGATTTGCCTTCATATTGTGAAAGCCTCTCGGCCATTCGCAAAACATCATAGACATTTCTCTACTAGCACTCGCTCACCGACCGATGGGTACCACACATCATGTGACCCTGCTGCTCAGCTAGGTATGGCTTCCTTTGCAACATATCCCCATTTAGTACCACAGTTAGTTAAAATCAATGATAATCCAATCTCTCTTTCTCTCCCCTTTCAGCAAAACCCCCAACTTCGAGTAGAGTCATCCCCTTCCACACGCAACCGTGGCTCGTCTAAAAACCCTACCTGGAGCCACCATCTCATTTCTCTCGGGACCCCCCAAATGTAGCAATTCCGCCATCTATAGCAACCATAGGGGGGGGGGCTGCTAAGTGACCCCGACCTCCGGAGCCTCCTGCCACTCAACCCATTGTCCACTCTGGCGGGGCATCGTCGAAGATGGCGTGACACTGCACACACCCTCGGCTAGACCTCAACACCGTCGTCTCGCTGCCGGTGAGCAAGGTTACCCCAAACCTAGCTTGCCCACGCCATGTATGTGTACGACAAATCCTAGCTCATGTTTGCACTATGAACAATGCACTTTTTGATGTGAAAAAAATTGTAAGGGATAATCAAGCTCAAATACAATAGATGAGAGAGGAGGAGAGCAAGGAAGACAACCAAATCCGATCATTATTGAATATACAAAGAAGATACTTCAAGCAAGTAATTTTCCATGATATTTGATATACATCATCCAGTTGTAACCAAATAGGCATAGCAAAACCACAACCGAAGCATTGAAATGCTTGGTAAGCAGCTCTAGAATCTCTTAGGAAAATATCGGTCAATAATTGATTTAGAAAAGAGTTCAGTGAAAGTGCAACTTGTGGAAGGCCCATTACTCAACTAGGGTGGGGGCATGGGAGGTTAGTATTGATGGTTTGGAAGTTAGAATGGCTGGCTAATTTCTCCTAACGAACCATAATGGTTTCGAGGCACATAATAATGTTCTAGCTGATATAGTTGGTGGTTCATCTGTGAGGGCAAACTTTGTCCACCTACCAATGATGGCATATTAATTACAAGTGGGTTCTTGTGTAGGAAGAGGAGGTGGTGTTGGCAAGTTTAAAGTAACTTCAGGATCGTAAGCACTACATTTGTTCTGTGCTCTTGAGCCCCAACCATGCCCCACAGCTTATAGAGTGAGTTGTTGGAGCTTGCATGTCGAATTGTTGTCCATATTCTTATAGATTGACCATTTGACTATTCTCTGTTGTTAGTTGCGCCATCTTTCGGCGATGTAATGGTCATGCCGTCTTCGGCGTTTATTTTCTTCCTAATGTATGAGCTCTCCTGCATGTTTGAAAAAAAGTGCAACTTTCAACTTTTCTCCCAGATGTGTTTTCTAAAGAAGTTTAAGTGAAAGTGTAACTTGCACTTTTTTTACCCAATTGCATTTTCCTACAAAAAGTGGAAGCCACACTTTTGTCTACTAAACTAAATTTTGGAGTACTTTTCTAAATCAGTTCAAATTTTAAAAAAATTCTTGGTTGACATTCAATTAGCAGGACCACAAAGGAATACTTCTTCCTTTTATATCGTGGGGAAGAAGTTCTAGTTGATCCAAGCCAAGCAAGATGATAGGCAGCTGACACCCTCACGTGTATTGTAGGTCCTATTATCCTAGCACTCAAACAACATCTTGTTGTCGCGGAGGGCAAGTAGGCCAACAACAACTCTCACTATAGACATGTAAGTACTTACGATGCAACACAGAACCATTAGATAGGCATACACAAATTTAAGATGTACGTGTCCGACCCTCTTGCTTTGGCATGTAGGTGGACTAGAGGGGTGTGTGTGCACACACTAATGTACTCCCTCCGTTCCTAAATATTTGTCTTTCTAGAGATTTCAACAAGTGACTACATACGGAGCAAAATAAGTGAATCTACACTCTAAAATATGTCTACATACATCCGTATGTGGTAGTCCATTTGAAATCTCTAAAAAGACAAATATTTAGGAACGGAGGGAGTATTTGCTAATGTGAAGAGACGCTAACGCACTTGCACTAGTGCGGCCACGTGAAATTAAGGGCATGTTCCAACGTGTTATGGCTCTGTGCTCCGCCAGCTACGCGTGTGTAACACCCTGGATTTCGGCCCTTTATTTTTTATTTTGAATTTCTTTGGATTTTGCTTGGGATTTCTTTTTCCGTGGCTTTGTGGTCTGGAAACTTGGGAAGATCATCTCTTCTCAGTCTCCAAAGTGGCTTGTCATCCTCAAAACCATCACAAGATCTTGTCATTTCCCATCTTGGACCAATCCTAATAATATTTTTCTTGTGAATATTCCTTTCCTATTAAAGGAAAAATTCTTTTTGCCCTAGGTTGTGAAGCAACCTACATTTCTGTCCTTCCCAAAATTCCGACAAAATGCTTAAAATTACTTTGGACCATATGAACCTCGGATATGTAAAAATATTCAAGATTTCATCCTCATGGTGAGTGCACCTTCCAATCTTGGATTCTGGTCACATTTTCAGGTTGTGAAGCAACTACATTTTATATTGCTCCATAATTTCTGAAAATTTACATGAAACTTCTCCTACCTATATAACATCACTCCACCAAATTTGGGCTCATTTCATTCATCCAATATTTCTCTAGAATGTTTCTAAAATTTTGTCCAGAAGAGGACCATTGTGAAAGAAGTACCATTTTGGCATGTCCAAATGGTATGAAATTTTTACAGTACCTTAATATGCCCAAATGACTAGCCTCCACCAAAATTCGGCTCAATCCAATCATGTATGTGAGTGCAACTTCTATTTTTTCATTTCTGTCCAGAGTGGTGCATTGTGAAGCAAGTGCCACATATACTTATCCATTTGAGCTGAAAATTGGCCAAGATGATCATCTGTGGTTGATCAAGTCGAGCCAAAGCTCAGCATCTATATCCAGACCAATCTTCCCCACCCCAGTACAAACACCTTACTGTTGCTTTGTCCCCAAGCTCTCTTCAGTCACATTCTGTGCTCCTGTTCCCATTTCTTTCCTTCTTGGCCTTCTCTGAGGAATGACCTATCGCCCAGACAAGGTTTGGCCGATCAGAGCATGGGTTATCATCGTGTTCATGCGGTGACTATGCCTCTAGCATACCCGTCCGTGCGCTCTGGCATATGAGTCCCCTGTTTTTGTCCGTTCCCTCGATCCCTCACTATCTCGCCATGTCTAGTAGCTCCCCCGTGCTGTTGCCGTCGCCCTGAACCCCTCTTCCCCGCTTCGGTCACATCCTACACAATGCACAGGACGTGTCCGCGGGCAGACCGCGTCTGCCCCCTCCCTAGCTGGTCGCCCCGAGCCTTCTCGAGCACGCCCGAGCCCTCCTGCTCCTCTGTGAACTCTCTGGACTTGCCGCCCCTGCCCTCCACATGGCCTTGACGCGCCAGAGCACCAGCACACGCGTCGCCATGGCCATGCTCGCCCCTCTCGTCGCCGCGGCTATATAAGCCGTCCCCGAGCTCCCTCGACCACACCAAGCTCTTCACCATCCTCCTCTACGCCTCCCTAGCCCCTCAATTCGCTCATGGAGTCTCCCCTTGCCTCCCTCTGCCACCATGGCCGCCGCCCCCTCCGGCCTAAATTTGGTCTATGCTGTCCTCCCCCCCTCATTCCACCACCAGAGGCCTCCACCGCCATCCTAGAGCCTCCCCCGCACTCCCATTCCTCCTTCGGTGGTCTCTTGTCACGAGCTCACCGACGCCCAAAAACTGCTGTCCGCCCCGGCCGACGCCCTATTCTTTCCCGCTGTCTCCGGTGTTCATGACGCGGTCCAGCCGATTCGGCTCCGCCTCCCGAGCACGCCGGTGGTCCGGGCGCCGCGGATGGTGGCCCGTAGCGGCGACAACCGTCGCTGGAGCCCGCCCTTGCCTTTGCCGAGAGCGAGGCCAGGAGGTTGAAGACGATGAGCTGGCCAGGCGGGCCCCGCTCCCCTGTCGGTCCCACTGGTCAGTTTAACAGGGAGTTGACCCCGGTCCCGCTGACGTGTTAAGTGGAGGCGCATTTCGGGTGAATACGTTTTCATTTAGTGTAAGCGTATTTTGGTTCTACTTTGACTGAGAATGCATTTTCCTGTGCAGAAAGCGCATTCCAGCGAAAGGCGTTTTCTGTTTTTCCAGCCAAGGGCCTGTTTGTGAATATTATTTTTATAGATTGGTCCCTAGTGTTCAACTGTTCATATCTCCGCGACCGTAACTCCGAATCAGGTGATTCCAAAGCCCATGTTCTCGTCTCGTCGAGCCCATTCTATTGGTACCATTTTCTCTATGTTGTCACATACTGAAAATGACCATTTTGCCCTTGCCCTTATTTAGCCCCCTCTGAGAGAGAAATGTTCTGGCGAATCTTTCCATGAGCTCCTCGCACCTCTTCCCGATGGACCCTTCATCCCTAGGCAAGCCACGACAACCACTTGCATGATGGCCTTGCAGTAGCCATGGTTTTCTACTTGAATATTTAATTAATTTGTGCTTGTTAATATTTTCTGAATGCTATATTTATGCTTGTGAATCGATGCTCATCTTTATGCCATGATTATTTGCATCTAGTTGGTTAAATGCTTACTTGCTAATATGGTTATCATGTTCTTTTCTAGTAATTATTTTCTGATGCTAGTGATCATGCTATGTTCATCTGAAGTATTATTATTTATTATACTTGTGCTATTCATGATCATCGGTATGTCCTGCTCATTTGCATCTAGAGAATGATTTATTGTTGTTAATATGTTAAATAGTTATGTTGCCCATCCATGTCATGTTGATATCATGCTCATATGCATTTTCATTACATCATGCTATTTTATTATGACTCAGCTCATCATCATTCAAGTTGAACCGGACTTTAATCAAACTTGAACACCTGTTGGCTGAGTCATAGTGCCATCGAGTCGAGCTGACCAGTGCAGCCACACTTGCCTGTATGGGAAGGCCTTAATGCGGTCTATTGTCATGCCTCTCGCTGGTGCCTCCAACTAGGGAAGGTTATGTGCGCACGCTACCCTGATTAGGTAGGCGGCCATAAGCCTTGTGTGCCCATACTTGTAAGGATATCCGTTGTCCCCGTTTGGGACCGTTTTTGTTTTGCCACGACGGTGGCCGTTGATGTCGAGAGTGGCATCCGGGGCCACCCATGACTTAGCCCAAAGGGGAGCTAGTCGGAGTGGCCGCGAGAGTGTCATGCAATAGATTGGTTTTGTCGGAACGCCGTTGGTCCACCCGAATGGGAGCACGAGGCCTTGGGTTCCATAGTGTGGGTACAATGTACTAACCTATGCAGAGTGTATAATCTATCGATAGCCGTGCCCACAGATATGGGCCCAATTCGTAGTAGGCCACACTATGGGTCAACAGTAATAATATCCTGACTAATAAACAACCCTAGTTCGATGAGGACAGAAGTGGTTGATCTTTATGTGGTCACGAGATGATCACGATGGTATTCTTGATAATGATAATGTGAACTTGGGATGATCACGATGGTATTCTTGGTAATGATAATGTGATCACGATGGTATTCTTGATAATGTGATCATGATGGTAAGTAATATGGATATTTGTGGTGGTTATGAGATAACCTTCGAGCAGAGTAAGTTGGTCCATGAGACCTTAAACATTGACCCCTCCCCCGCATGCTAGTACTAGTACTATCCTATTCATATCATGAATTATGTGCATGCCATGCTCATGTTGTTCTAGTAGTATCATGCTCATCATGGATGATTAATCTGTAAATGCCATGCTATTGTTTGTGTTGATTGCTTTTGGTTGTTGTGAGCTTGTGAGTACATTCAAAGTACTCACCTGGCGTGTCATGCCAGTTTGCAGGTCATGCCGTGTTTGCTTGATTGCCGAGGATCCAGAGTTTGCGAGCTAGGATACACGTTCCAGCCAGAGTCCCTACTGAGTGGAGTCCACCACCGTCGCCGTTGTTCCGCTGCTAGAAGATATTCCGCTGCTACGAGTTGTTCTGCTGCTAACATAGAACTACCTTAGCAGGCATAGTGTCGCCATGCCGATGTAATCCTTGGATCTTCAGAACACTTGTACCCATATCATGTGTAATAGAAAGTTGATTTGTTCTATGCCAAGTAGTGTCATATTCAAGAAGACTTGATCTCTGGGCTGGAATACGGGGTGTTCCAGTCTCTCTGAGCCGGGGTGCCATAGCGTGCGAAGCTAGGCCGAACAACCTAGGTCCAAGAAGTTGAGTCCGATCATAGTGTTAATATATAGGATTTTGAGAAGCTAGAAAATGGCAGCGCCAGGGCTACAAAAATTCGGAGTTAGGGAAAATTACTCCTGACTGCCATCGATAAGTCAAAACATTCTGGTTCCTAATTTGAACAACATTGCTACTTGAAAAAACGTAGCTGTTGCAAATGATAAGAAAATGTGAAAATGGAGAGGAATTACACGGAAAATCAGCAAATCATGGGATGTGAAAGAGAACATGAGACTAACCAAGAATAAAGAAAAAATCAATCCTAAAAAGTGTGTTTTTTTGGGGGGGGGGGGGGGCGATTGGGGTCGATTCCTTTAGTGCCGAGCGAAATGGGAGCAGCCTACATGAAATGTGGTTGAGGATGAGCGAATCAAGTACTATGCTACTAGGTGATACAGTTTAGTGTCACACTCTAGATGGCTAAAGAACAATAGCCACAAAGATCCTTAGTTTACACTCTGACCTGGGTGGTATTGTGTAACACCCCGATTTTTGGCCCTTTCTTTGAATTTTTGCTTTGGAATTTCTTTTCTGTGGCTCTGTGGTCTTGAAACCCGGGAAGATCATCTCATCTTCCTCTCCCAAGATGCTTGTCTCTCTCAAATCCATCCTAAGACCATGAAATTTCCATCTTAGCCCAAACCCAAATTATTTTTCTTGTGAATATTCCTTTTTCTATTAAAGGAATAATCCTTTTTACCCTAGGTTGTGAAGCAACCTACATTTCTGTCTTTCCCAAAATTCCCATAAAATTCTCAAAATTCCTTTGGACCATATGGACCTTGGATGTGTAAAAATATTCAAGATTCCATGCTCATGGGGAGCACACCATCAAATCTTTGTTTCTGGTCATATTTTCAGTTTGTGAAGCAACTATATTTTATATTGCTCCATAATTGCTGAAAATTTACCAGAACCTTCTCCTACCTATATGACCTCACTCCTCCAAATTTGAGCTCATTTCATCTAGCCATTGTTTCTCTATAATTCTCTCAAGATTCTATCCAGAGAGGACCACTATGAAGGAAGTACCATTTTGGTGTGTCCAAATGGTATGAAATTTTTGCAGTGTGTTCATGTGCCCAAATGACCATTCTCCACCAAAATTCAGCTCAGTCCAATCATCAATGTGAGTGATACTTCAACTTCTTCATTTCTCTCTAGTGTGGTGCTTTGTTAAGCAAGTGCCACCTAGGCTTCTCCATTTGAGCTGAAAATTGGCCAAGATGATCATCTTAGTGTGTGATCACCCTCAGCCAAAGATCAACACCTCTCCCTAGTTGTGCCTCCCCCAGCCATCACTAAACACTTAGCTGTTGATTTGTCTTCGAGCTAGCTGTGGTCATTTCAGGGGTCCCTGCCCTTGTCCATTTGCTTCTTGCAGCTATATGGTGAATGACCCATTGCCCAGACATGTTTTGGTCGACCAGAGCGCATGACATCATAATGTTCACATGGTGACCACACGGCTGGTGTTCCCGTGCGCTGCTTTGGCAGTTGGGGCCCTCGGTTCGGTCCGTTCCTCTGAGCTCTCACCACCTCGCCGTGTCCAGGAGCTTCCTCTTGGCCTCGCCCTCGCCCTGGACCCCTCTCCCCCTTGTCCCTCTTGCCCGACATGTCGTGTCGACTGTGCGGTCTGCTCCACCATGGATGGTCGCCCGCATCGCTCCTGAGCCTTCCCGGAGCCTATATCTAGTGTGGGTGAGTTCTCCCGCGGCCCATCACCCTCTCAGCCATCTTCCCCGAGCACCAGAGCTCCTCACCCTCACCATTGGCCGCCATGGCCGTTGCCAGCCCCCACTCGAATTGGAGCAAGCCGGAGCCCCTCCCTCCCTTTCTTCACCACCAGTAGAGCCCCTCGTCCTCGGCGCATCTCCCCATCTCCTTCGCTCGTCGCCGGAGTGCCCGTGGCCTCGACCACCCAAGATCGGCCGCCGCCCTTGTCCGTGGCCACCTTGAGCTATCGCGGCTGCATCCCTCCCACGCGCAGCTACTGCACCCAGGTGGACGCGACTCAGCTTCCCGAGGCCACCGGTGCCCTTGCCTTGGCTGGAGTTGGCCTGTGTCGTTGGCGGGCGCCGGCACGTGTCCGGCCAGAACCTCCTCTGTCGCGCCCCGTCGAGGAGAGGAAGAAGAAGGTGGGAGGAGAGAGAGAGACCCGGTGGGGCCTGCCTGTAAGCGGCATAGCGGCCTGGCCCGCAAGTTAAGTGGAGGCGTATTCGGCTGAATGCGTTTTTTCTTTATGAAAACATACTTCGGCTCTGCTTCGGTCCAGATTACGCTTTCCCTGCTAGAAAGCGTATTCTCCTAAAGGCGCTTTCTGTTTAAACCCTGTCGGCCGAATCTATTAAATAGCGGATGTTCACCTGTTAGCAGTAGAAAAGAATAGTTTTTATTTATTTTCTGCCTAACGAACGAACGGTCGTATTTTTCAACCGTGACTTCGATTCAGGTGATTCAAAAGCCCGCGTTCTCCATTCGGCGAGCCCGTTTTGTTGGTATCATTTTCACTATGTTGTCACATACTAAAAATGACAATTTTACCCTTGCGATCTATTCAGCCCTGCCGGGAGAGAAACTTTTCCAGCGAATCTTTCCGCGAGTTCATCGCATTTCTTCCTGGAGAATCCGTCAACCCCTGGCAAGCCACGGCAACCACTTGCATGATGGCCTTGCAGTAGCCATGATTTTCCACTTGAGTATTTAAATACTTTGTGCCTGTTAGTATTTTGTGAATGCTATATATGCTTGTGGATTCATGCTCATCTTCATGCCACGTTCATTTGATTCCAGTGAGTTAAATGATCATTTGCTAGTATTATTATTCTCAGTCAATTCTTGTAATCATTCTAGATGCTAGTGCTATGCTAATATGAATTATTATGGTTGGTTATGAAAGCACTTGTGATATCCTTGATCATCGCTATGCCATGCTCATTTGAATTCAGTAGACTAAAGGATTTATTATTATTGATACTATGATCCATATGTTAAATGGTTATGTTTCCCGTCCATGCTCATGTTGATAACATGTTCATATGCATTGTCATTTCATCATGTTATCCTCTTATGGCTAAGCTCTTCACCACTCAAGTTTAACCGGACATTAATCAAACTTGAACAAATCTGTTGGCTGAGTCATAGTGCCATCGAATCGAGCTGACCAGTGCAGCCACACTTGCCTTATGGGGGGCCCTAATTTGGTCTATTATCATGCCTCTCGCCAGTTCCTCCAACTAGGGAAGGTTTTGTGCGTGTGCTACCCTGGCCCGGTAGGCAGCGATAACTTTGTGTGCCCGAGTTGTATGGATCCATTGTCCCTGTTTGGGACCATTTGTTTTGTTTTGCCATGACGTTGGCCAGCCATGAAGGTGGCGGATGTCACGCGGTGACATCGGGGCCACCCATGACTTAGCCCAAAGGGAGTTTGTCGGAGTGGCTGGGAGAGTGTCATGCAATAGATTGGTTTTGTCGGAATGTCGTTGGTCCAGCCGAATGGAGCACGAGGCCATGAATTCAGGTGTGGGTACAGTGTACTAACCTCTGCAGAGTGTATAATCTATCGATAGCCACACCCTCGATTATGGGCCTAGTTCATAGTAGGTCACACTATGGGTCAACAATAATATAAACCCGACTAATAAACAACCCCGGTTCAATGAGGAAAGAAGTTGGTTGATCTTTATGTGGTCATGCAATGATCATGATGGTATCATTGATACCGAAGTTGTTTCATTTGTATGGGGTCATGCGATGATCACGGGTAAAGATCGAGCTACTTGTTGTCATATAATGCTCACTATGGTAATGTTAATACCAAGCTTGGTTGATCCTGAGGTGATCGTGTGATGTTCCTGTTGGTAAGTTGTTATCTATGGTGGTTATGAGGTAACCTCCAAGTAGAGTAAGTTGGTCTATAAGACCTTAAACATCGACCTCCTTGCATACTAGTTCTAGTATCATCATGTAACATGTTCATGCTATGCTCATCTGATATTGTTCTTGTTGTATCATGCTCATCATTAATTAACCTGTAAATGCCATGTTATTATTTCTTTTGATTGCTTTGGTTGCTGTGAGCTTGCGAGTACATTCAAAGTACTCACCTGGCGTGTCATGCCAGTTTGCAGGTCATGTCGTGATTGCTTGCTTGTCGAGGATCCTGAGTTTGCGCGCTAGGATGCATTCCAGCCAGAGTCCCTGCAGAGTGGAGTTCATCACCATTGTTGTTGTTCCGCTGCTAGAAGTTGTTCCGCTGCTATGGGTTGTTCCGCTGCTAGCATAGAGTTGCCTTGGAAGACATAGTGTCACCGTGCCTATCCGAGCCTTTGTAATATCAAAACCCTTGTATGCATATCTTTTGCAATAGAGAGTTGATTTGTTCTATGCCAAGCAGTGATGTATTCCAGAAGACTTGATCTGGGCTGGAATACGAGGTGTTCCGGTCTCTCTGAGCCAGGGTGCCACAGGCTTTGGCATCAGACCAGGTCTAGTTGTAGGACACCCTAGTCCGCGCGAGCGCTAGAAACCGGTAGTATAGAGTCTAGTTGGTTTGTTGCATTTGTTTGCCACATAGCATGCATATAGACTTATTGTCGCTAATGGTTGATCTTGTGAGTGTAGGTGGCATCGGTTTCGATCCACTACCTGCACCCCTCCAGCTTTGCATCCCTACTCTTCGGTGTTTGGCGTCATCTCTGTCACAACGGAGTGATGCCATGGTACAATGTGTTCCACACACCATCTGCAGGACTTGTGCTCAAGTATCGCGCCAATATCTTTTCGCCAGCCACACCTATCATTTCGGTGATAGACATGTTTCTATCCTGGATCGTGCCATCCAACTCGTCGCTTTGGTAGCCCTTACTGGTCTTTGTTACCTAAAGAGGGCAATGCCAGCAAGCCTTGTTTTTCCACCACTATCCTACCGTGCCACCCATTCTTTGGACGTGTACGGTTCCCTTCCGTCCGCTTGATGATGATGTGGTCATGACATCCGTGTCTCGCTACATGCTCACCAAGTACGTCCTCTTCTCTAAGCCCATCCAGATGCAACTGGTGCAAGCCAGTGCTTGGTGTAGCTCTGTTTACACAAACCCCTCCACACGTTGATTCACCTTTGTGCACACCGACACAACATGTTAGACCGTAATACCGGAGTTCCTGCGAGATTTGTGTGCTTAAGTAGGCATGCATATTGTTGTGTATAGTAGTAAAATGTGATATTGCTTGCATGTAATCTCAATGCCTTGTGTGTTTTTATTTGAGTTGTTTCTTTTATTTATTTCTTTGGGCCCTCGGTGTCACTCTATTTCCCCTTATGAAAGTTGCTCATCCATCGACACCGGACTCGAAGAATCAGCAAGGAGTTCAAATACTTGGAAGCTCAGCTAAACAGTATGGAATTCTCAGCTGACTGCATTATATTGGACATATCTGGTTGACATACAAA
The DNA here is from genome assembly GCA_011799875.1 of Thinopyrum elongatum. Classification (NCBI taxonomy): domain Eukaryota; kingdom Viridiplantae; phylum Streptophyta; class Magnoliopsida; order Poales; family Poaceae; genus Thinopyrum; species Thinopyrum elongatum. Next base: position 495,793,117 of record CM022299.1, on the reverse strand, counting down.
TGATATCCTGAATTGATTATCAGTATCAAGTATACATCAGTGTGCACTCTTCACAGCAGTAATAATCAAATTAGCAAGAAGACAAATTGTGTGCAAGACCAACTGTATATTTTCAGTCGAAGGTATGGATCATATATGAAGTTTGGTTCCGTTTGAGTAAAATTTGAAACATGTTATACCCGGAAGCAAGCGAGAATGTGCCATGGATCCAGTACATAGCAAAAAGGGCAATCAGACAAATTCTTTCATACAAGTAATCAACAGTAGGAATATTAAGATGGTATATATATGGCATTAAGTCCGCATATCACAAAGAGAAACTTCTGGTGCAAGCAACCTAGTCGTTCTCCGCAAGCTACGAGAGAAGCTTACAAGGCAAGGTTTCTCAATCTTCCTCAGTACGATATGCGGATAGCTTCCCGCACAAGATACTTTGTTTTCTTCAGTATGCTACTGCAGAAAGCTTCTAGCATAAGGCACCAAATCTTCCTCAGTAAGCAACCAGAAGGAGAAGCTTCTGAAGCACAGTACCCAGTCTTCTTCAGCAAGTTTCAAGCATAAGCTATTCAGTCTTGCTCAGCACGCTACTCTCGATAGCTTCCAATAGAAGCTATCCAGTCTTCATCAGTATGACACTACAAACAGTTGGCATCATTGTACAAGATATTACACAGTGAGTTGGCAGCATATGATGGTGCATCCCAAGAAATAAGATCCGCAACAGTTTTGTCAGAAGCAAGAATCGGTCAGGACACAAGTCTGCCTCAGGAATCAAATGTTCAGCTACACATACTTTCATATATATTATGAGAATGTTGCCAAGGTCATGCAAGTCACTCGTATGAGGATGCAAGTATGTTCAAAAGGATCTACCGAAGGAAGGTGAGAATCCAACAACTATATGAGATATGCAAGAGGAAGAAAGCCAGTATTACACCTCAGTATGATTCAAGGACCGACAAGGTATGAACTAAGACAACATTGAGACAACAATCTTGGCAGTAGTTATCGAGGCCAGCCCCCTCACACCCGACAAGGTGAAATCATTAACCCTTGTCACCACCTTGTATGATTGCCGACACCAACGAGCTTTATACTAGTACATGTGAACCTAGAGTATTTCCTATGACTTGAGTCATGAATAAGACTAACGTATGATTGCCAGAATATTGCACCTGACAGTACCTATGGTCACACGAAGAAGTAATATGGCCAAGCTCTTTAGCCAAAAGCTTCATAAAAAGAGAACAATAATGAAGGAGCAATACCGGCAATACATGTATGAAAATTGTTGCATGAACAACATGGTACAGAAACCCAAGACAGTATGATTCCATATCAAACACCATGACTATGCACCCATGAGGTCTACTCTATTCCATAAGGACCTCATATCAAGGCAACCCGCTTGTCCAACTGTAAATGCTCCAAATGGTCAGTACCGAATATTCAAGCCTGACATGTCAGACCAAAGATTTCTTGGCCAGCTTAGAAACTTTTTCGGTGAATCTTTCTGCGAGTTCATCGCATTTCTTCTCGAAGAATCTGTCAACCCCAGGCAAGCCATGACAGCCACTTGCATGATGGCCTTGCAGTAGCCATGGTTTTCCACTTGAATATTCAAATACTTTGTGCCTGTTAATATTTTGTGAATGCTATATATGCTTGTGGATTCACGCGCATCTTCATGCCATGTTCATTTGATTTCGGTGATTTAAATGATGATTTGCTAGTATTATTATTCTCATGTTAATTCTTGCAATCATTCTAGATGCTAGTGCTAATGCTATGCTCATATGAATTATTATCGTCGGTTATGAAAGCACTTGTGATATCCTTGATCATCGCCATGCCATGCTCATTTGCATTCAGTAGACTAGAGGATTTATTGTTGTTGATACTATGATCCATATGTTAATTATGTTTCCCATCCATGCTCATGTTGATATCATGGTGATATGCATTGTCATTACATTGTGCTATCCTGTTATGGCTCAGCTCATAACCATTCAAGTTTAACTGGACATTAATCGAACTTGAAAAAACCTGTTGGTTGAGTCATAGTGCCATCGAATCGAGCTGACTAGTGCAGCCACGCTTGCCTTATGGGGGCCCTAATTCAGTCTATTGTCATGCCTGTCGCCGGTTCCTCCAACTAGGGAATGTTATGTGCGCGTGCTACCCTGGCCTGGTAGGCGGCGATAACCTTGTGTGCCCGAGTTGTATGGATCCATTGTCCCCGTTTGGGACCGTTTGTTATGTTTTTCCACGACGATGGCCGGCCAGGAAGGTGGCGGATGTCATGCGATGACATCAGGGCCACCCATGACTTAGCCCAAAGGGGAGTTTGTCGAAGTGGCCGGGAGAGTGTCATCCAATAGATTGGTTTTGTCAGAATGTCGTTGGTCCAGCCGAATGGGAGCACGAGGCCATGAATTCCGTGGTGTGGGTACATTGTACTAACCTCTGCAGAGTGTATAATCTATCGATAGCCGTGCCCTTGGTTATGGGCCTAGTTCGTAGTAGGTCACACTATGGGTCAACAGTAATAATAACCTGACTAATAAACAACCCTGGTTTGATGAGGCAAGAAGTTGGTTGATCTTTATGTGGTCATGCAATGATCACGATGGTATCATTGATACCAAAGTTGTTTCATTTGTATGGGGTCATGCAATGATCATGGGTAAAGATCGAGCTCATTGTGGTCATGTAATGATCACTATGGTATTGTTAATACTAAGCTTGGTTGATCCTGAGGTGATCGTGTGATGTTCTTGTTGGTAAGTTGTTATCTATGGTGGTTACGAGGTAAGCTCCAAGCAGAGTAAGTTGGTCCGTAAGACCTTAAACATCGACCCCCTTGCATACTAGTTCTAGTATCATCATGTAACATGTTCATGCCATGCTAATCGATATTGTTCTAGTTGTATCATGCTAAACATAAATTAACCTGTAAATGCCATGTTATTGTTTGTCTTGATTGCTTTGGTTGCTGTGAGCTTGCGAGTACATTCAAAGTATTCACCTGGCGTATCATGCCAGTTGCAGGTCATACCATGATTGCTTGCTTATCGAGGATCCCGAGTTTGCGTGCTAGGATGCGTTCCAGCCAGAGTCCCTGCAGAGTGGAGTTCATCACCATTGTCTTTGTTTCGCTGCTAGAAGTTGTTCCGCTATTACGAGTTGTTCTGCTGCTAGCATAGGGCTGCCTTGGAAGGCATAGTGTCACCGTGCCTATGTGAGCCTTTGTAATATCAGAACCCTTGTATCCATATCTTTTGTAATAGAGAGCTGATTTATTCTATGCCAAGCAGTGCTATATTCCAGAAGACTTGATCTCTGGGCTGGAATACGGGATGTTCCGGTCTCTCTGAGCCGGGGTGCCACATATTGGGCACGTGGAATCCCATGTGAATCAACCTAAATACTCATGGTGACAGATAGTGAAGTAGTACCAGGAGGGAAAGTCAGGTTTTTTTTCATACGTGCCATGAGATGGAGGTGGCAACCCTTTTTGAACATCCCCTCACTACAAAAAAGAGACACATCGGTGACATTATGGCCCAAATGAAAACTTTTTCTGTCATGGTTATGACACTTCTATGACTATAATTGTGATAAACACACGTATCATCATATATGTGCTGGTCTCCTACTTCTATGACAAAAAATCATGACAGAAAATGGGCTTTTCGTCCTCGGCCGGTCGAAGACGCACCTGCATGACATTCTTTAGGTCATCCATGACGTAAAAAATCATGGTAGAAGTGGCCATTTTTTTTAAAAGAATACATTTTTAATAAATTTCAAAAATAATACACGGCTTAGAGATATTACGAAAATAATACCCAGTCGGCTTAGGTTAAGCCGACTGGATCCAGTCGGCCACGGTGTAGCCGATTAGGGTCCAATCGGCTTAACCTAGGTCGACTGACCAGTCGGTTGAAGGTAGTAGCTCCAGTCGTCCTAGCCTAAGCAGACTGGAACTAATCGTATTAGCCATAGCCAATTAGTCCCAATCGGCTTAGGCTAAGACGACAGCTGCATGGGACCAAATTTATCACCCAATGGTTGCATGGAACCATATTTTGGACCATAATTTTATCCCACCACCCTCGCTCGAGTTAGCTGCAATTTCTCACAACACCTTTCCACAATATGTTCTTGGCATTATCCTCCCCACCAACCCTTTCTCGCCATCCTCTTTCTTGCCTATCCTTTCCCGCCATCTTCTTTCTCGCCCACCCTTTCCTGCCATCCTCTTTCCTGCCAACCCTTTACCGCCATCTTCTTTACCGCCATCTTCTTTCCCGCCAACCCTTCCTTTCCCGCCAACCCTTTCCCGCCATCTTCTTTCCCGCCATCTTTCTCTTCTAAACCTATAAAACCCCCTCCACACTAAGGTTGGTAAGCAGCGCAGCGTAGTCTCGTCAAGATGTCTAATTATCCTTTCGATCGTAGTTTCCACCCGAGTATGTCCAAATGTCTTTTGAAGTTAGCTAGCAATTTCAAGATAGACAATAGGATAGTTCCATGGGATGAACTCATCAGTACTGACACCATACTGAATGAGTTGGGTCACGCATTAAGTAGGTGCGGGTGATTTGCAAGGACCTTTGAGGAGAGACGGAAAGAACTTCTCAGGTTGCATCAAAGGTGGAAGAAGCAACAACATAAGGGTGAAACTTTCCTAAAGATTGAAGTAGAATATACTTACTTAAGGACTGCTGATACGTCCATTTTGCATCATGTTTTCCTACTATTATTTATAATGTTTTTATGCATAATAATGCTTTATGGAGTAATTCTAATGCCTTTTCTCTCATAATATGCAAGGTTTACACAAAGAAGGAGAATGCCGGCAGCTGGAATTCTGGGCCTGAAAAAGCTATGTCAGAGTTACCTATTCTGCACATCTCCAAATGAGCTGAAATTTATGGAGAATTATTTTGGAATATATAAAAAATACTGGAGCAAATAACTACCGGAGGAGGGCCACCTGGTGAGCACAAGACACCAGGGCGCGCCAGGCCCCCCAGGCGCGCCCTGGTGGGTTGTGCTCAGCCTAGCCTATCTCCGGCGCCCATATTCTGGTATATAGGTCATTTTGACCTAGAAAAAAAATCAAGAGAGGACTTTCGGGACGAAGCGCCGCTGTCTCGAGGCAGAACTTGGGTAGGAGCACTTTTGCCCTCCGGTGGAGCGATTCCGCCGGGGGAACTTCCCTCCCGGAGGGGGAAATGGAAGCCATCGTCATCACCAACAAGCCTCTCATCTTTGGGAGGGCAATCTTCATCAACATCTTCAACAGCACCATCTCCTCTCAAACCCTAGTTCATCTCTTGTGTTCAATCTTTGTACCGGAACCTCAGATTGGTACCTGTGGGTGACTAGTAGTGTTGATTACATCTTGTAGTTGATTACTATATGGTTTATTTGGTGGAAGATTATATGTTCAGATCCATTATGCTATTTAATACCCTTCTGATCTTGAGCATGATTATCATTTGTGAGTAGTTACTTTTGTTCTTGAGGTCACGGGAGAAGTCATGTTGCAAGTAATCATGTGAACTTGATATGTGTTCGATATTTTGATGATATGTATGTTGTGATTCCCTTAGTGGTGTCATGTGAACGTCGACTACATGGCACTTCACCATATTTGGGCCTAAGGGAATGCATTGTGTAGTAGTTATTAGATGATGGGTTGCTAGAGTGACAGAAGCTTAAACCCTAGTTTATGCGCTACTTCGTAAGGGACCGATTTGGATCCAAAAGTTTAATGCTATGGTTAGATTTTATCTTAATACTTTTCTCGTAGTTGCGGATGCTTGCGAGGGGGTTAATCATAAGTAGGAGGTTTGTTCAAGTAAGAACAACACCTAAGCACTGGTCCACCCACGTGTCAAATTATCAAAGTAGTGAACATGAATCAAACCAACATGATGAAAGTGACATGGTGAAATTCCCGTGTACCCTCAAGAACGCTTTACTTATCATAAGAGACCATTTTGGCCTGTCCTTTGCCACAAAAGGATTGGGCTACCTTGCTGCACTTTATTTTCCATTACCGTTACTTGTCTGTTACAAATTATCTTGCTATCAAACTACCTATTACCGACTATTTCAGTGCTTGCAGAAAATACCTTGCTGAAAACGACTTGTCATTTCCTTCTGCTCCTCATTGGGTTCGACACTCTTACTTATCGAAAGGACTGTGATTGATCCCCTATACCTGTGGGTCATTAAGAATCTTTTTTGGCGTCGTTGCCGGGGAGTGAAGCACTCTTGGTAAGTGGAATTTGGTAAGGAAAAATTTATACTACGTGCTGAAATTTATTGTCACTTGTTACTATGGAGAACCATCCTTTGAGGGGTTTGTTCGGGGTATCTTGACCTCGACCGGAAGGACAATTAGTTGCCCGTCAACCTACTGCACCTTCTGAAAATATTGTTTATGAAATTCCTTCGGGTATGATAGAACAACTGCTAGCTAATCCTTATGCAGGAGATGGAACTGAACATCCTGATATGCACTTGATATATGTGGATGAAATTTGTGGATTATTTAAGCTTGCAGGCTTATCCAGAGATGAAGCTAAGAAGAAGGTTTTCCCTTTATCTTTTAAGTGAAAAGCATTGATATGGTATAGGCTATGCGATGATATTGGATCTTGGAACTGGAATCGATTGAAATTGGAATTTCACCAAAAAAATTATCCTATGCATCTAGTTCATCGTGATCGGTATTATATATATAATTTTTGGCCTCGTGAAGGATAAAGTATCTCTCTAGATTGGGGGATGCTTAAGTCAATGTTATATTCATGCCCCAATCGTGATCTCTCGAAAGAAATTATTATTCAAAATTTTTATGCTCGGCTTTCTCATGATGATCGATCCATGCTCGATACTTCTTGTACTGGTTCTTTTATGAAGAAGACTATTGAATTCAGGTGGGATCTTTTAGAAAGAATTAAATGCAACTCTGAAGATTGGGAACTCAATGAAGGTAAAGAGTCAGGTATTAAGCTTGAATTTGATTGTGTTAAATCTTTTATGAATACCGATGCTTTTCACAAATTTAGCACTAAATATGGACTTGACTCTGAGATTGTAGCCTCTTTTTGTGAATCATTTGCTACTCATGTTGATCTCCCTAAGGAGAAGTGGTTTAAATATCATCCCCCTATTAAAGAAGAAATTAAAGAACCAGTCATAGTTAAAGATGAAACTATTATTTACAATGTTGATCCAGTTGTGCCTACTGCTTATATTGAAAGACCACCTTTCCCTGTTAGGATAAAGGAACATCCTAAGGTTTCAAATGTGGTTCACAAAAGTAATATTAAAGCACCTAAACCTTCTGAACAAATTAAAGTAGAACCTAGTGTTGCTATGGTTAAAGATCTCCTGGTAGAAAATATTGATGGGCTTGTTATTTACTTCTGTGATGAACCTGCTAGAATTGCTAAACCTGATGACAAAGATAAACATAGACCTGTTGTTGGCATGCCTATTGTCTCAGTTAAAATAGGAGATCATTGTTATCATGGTTTATGTGACCTAGGTGCTAGCGTGAGTGCTATTCCTTTTACCTTATACCAAGAAATTATGAATGACATAGCACCCACTGAAATAGAAGACATAGATGTTACTATTAAACTTGCTAATAGAGACACCATCACACCACTTGGGATTGTTAGAGATGTTGAAGTCTTGTGTGGGAAAATAAAATACCCTACTGATTTTCTAGTTCTTGGTTCCCCACAAGATGACTATTATCTTTGGTAGACCTTTCTTGAACACCGTTAATGCTAAAATAGATTGTAAAAAACAAACTGTTGGTGTTAGCTTTGGTGATGAGTCTCATGAGTTTAATTTCTCCAAGTTTAGTAGACAACCTCATAAGAAAGAATTACCTAGTAAGGATGAATAATTGGTCTTGCTTCTATTGCCATGCCTCCTACTGACCCACTATAACAATATTTGCTAGACCATGAAAATGATATGCATATGCATGAAGGAAATGAAATAGATAAAATTTTCTTTGAACAACATCCTCTTCTCAAACACAATTTGCCTATTGAAACTCTAGGAGGTCCTCCTCCACCTAAGGGTGATCATGTGTTTGAATTAAAACAATTGCCAGACACTTTGAAATATGCTTATGTCGATGAGAAAAAGATATATCCTGTTATTATTAGTGCTAACCTTTCAGAGCATGAAGACGAGAGATTATTAAAAATTCTGAAGAAGCACCATGCTACTATTGGATATACTCTTGATGATCTTAAGGGCATTAGTCCCACTCTCTGTCAGCACAAGATTAATATGGAACCTGATGCTAAACCCGTTGTTGATCATCAACAATGTTTGAATCCTAAGATGAAAGAAGTGGTAAGAACTGAAATATTAAAGCTTCTGGAAGCAGGTATAATCTATCCCATAGCTGATAGTAGATGGGTAAGTCCCGTTCATTATTGTGTCCCTAAGAAGGGAGGTATTACTGTTGTTCCTAATGATAAAAATGAACTTATTCCACAAAGAATTGTTACTGGCTATAGAATGGTAATTGATTTTAGAAAATTAAATAAAGCAACTAGAAAAGATCATTACCCTTTGCCTTTTATTGATCAGATGTTGGAAAGATTATCTAAGCACACACACTTTTGTTTTCTTAATGGATATTCTGGTTTTTCTCAAATACCTGTTTCACAACCCAATCAAGAGAAAACCACCTTTACTTACCCTTTTGGAACTTATGCTTATAGACACATGCCTTTTGGTTTATGCAATGCACCTGCTACCTTTCAAAGATGTATGACTACTATATTCTCTGATTTTTGTGAAAAGATTGTTGAGGTTTTCATTGGTGATTTCTCGCTTGAGCAACCTTGATCGATTTTTGCAGAGATGTGAGCAAACTAATCTTGTCTTGAATTGGGAGAAGTGCCACTTTATGGTTAATGAAGGTATTGTCTTGGGGCACAAAATTTCTGAATGAGGTATTGAGGTGGATAAAGCTAAAGTTGATGCAATTGAGAAAATGCCATGTCCTAAGGATATTAAAGGTATTCGTAGTTTCCTTGGCCATGCTGGTTTCTATAGGAGATTTATTAAAGACTTCTCTAAAATTTCTAGGCCTCTTACAAATATTTTATAAAAGGATGTTCCATTTGTTTTTGATGATGATTGTGTAGAAGCCTTTGAAACACTTAAGAAAGCCTTAACTTTTGCACCTATTATTCAACCACCTGATTGGAACTTGTGTTTTGAAATTATGTGTGATGCTAGTGATTATGCTGTTGGTGCTATTCTAGGACAAAGAGTTGATAAGAAATTGAATGTTATTCATTATGCTAGCAAAACTCTAGACAGTGCCCAAAGAAATTATGCTACTACTGAAAAAGAATTTTTAGCAGTTGTGTTTGCTTGTGACAAATTCAGATCTTATATTGTTGATTCCAAAGTAATTGTTCACACTGATCATGCTGCTATTAAATATCTTATGGAAAAGAAAGACGCTAAACCTAGACTCATTAGGTGGGTTCTTTTGCTACAAGAATTTGATTTACATATTACTGATAGAAAAGGAGCTGAGAACCCCGTAGCTGATAACTTGTCTAGGTTAGAGAATATTCTTGATGACCCACTACCAATAGATGATAGCTTTCCTGATGAACAACTAGCTGCAATAAATGTTTCTCATAATACTCCTTGGTATGCTGACTATGCTAATTATATTGTTGCTAAATACATACCACCTAGTTTCACATACCAACAAATGAAAAAAATTCTTTTATGATTTAAGACATTACTTTTGGGATGACACACATCTTTATAAAGAAGGAGTAGATGGTATTATTAGACGTTGTGTACCTGAGCATGAACAGGGACAAGTCCTACAGAAATGTCACTCCGAAGCTTATGGAGGGCATCATGCGGGAGATAGAACTGCTCACAAGGTATTGCAATCTAGTTTTTATTGGCCTACTCTCTTCAAGGATGCCCGTAAGTTTGTTTTATCTTGTGATGAATGTCAAAGAATTGGTAATATCGGTAAGCATCAGGAAATGCCTATGAATTATTCACTTGCTGTTGAACCATTTGATGTTTGGGGTTTTGATTATATGGGACCCTTTCCTTCCTCTAATGGGTATAAATATATTTTGGTTGCTGTTGATTATGTTACTAAGTGGGTAGAAGCTATTCCAACTAGTAGTGTTGATCATAACAATTCCATTAAAATGCTTAAAGAAGTCATTTTCCCAAGGTTTGGTGTTCCTAGATATTTAATGACTGATGGTGGTTCACACTTTATTCATGGTGCTTTCTGTAAAATGCTTGCTAAATATGATGTTAACCATAGAATTGCATCACCCTATCATCCTCAATCTAGTGGTCAAGTTGAACTTAGCAATAGATAAATAAAACTAATATTACAAAAAACTATTAATAGGTCACGAAAGAATTGGTCTAAGAAATTGGATGATGCACTTTGGGCCTACAGAACAGCATATAAAAATCCTATGGGTATGTCTCCCTATAAAATGGTTTATGAAAAAGCCTGTCATTTTCCTGTAGAGTTAGAACATAAAGCTTATTGGGCAATTAAAGAACTCAACTATGATTTCAAACTTGCCGGTGAAAAGAGGTTATTTGATATTAGCTCATTAGATGAATGGAGAACCCAAGCTTATGAAAATGCCAAATTATTTAAAGAAAAAGTTAAAAGATGGCATGACAAAAGAATCCAAAAGCGGGAATTCAAAGTTGGAGAATATGTTCTTTTGTACAACTCTCATTTTAGATTCTTTACAGGAAAACTTCTCTCTATATGGGAAGGACCATATATTATCGAGGAGGTTTATCGCTCTGGAGCTATCAAGATAAATAACACCGAAGGTACTAACCCGAAGGTGGTCAATTGGCAGACAATTAAACACTATATCTCAGGTACGCCCATTAATGTTGAAAGCAATATTATTCAAACCATGACACCGGAGGAACACATAAAAGAAACCTTACGGAACGCTCCAGAATCCTGAAAAAGAGGAGGTACGTGATACAGTAAGTAAACGGACTCCGAAAAAATATTTTTTGTCAGTTTTGGAATATTACAAAACTTAGGAAAATAAGAAACAACCAGGAAGGCAACCGAGGAGGGCACAAGACACCTGGCGCACCTGCCTTGCCTGGCGTGCCCAGGTGGGTTGTGCCCACCTCGGGAACCTTCCCGACTCCGTTTTCCTCTCGTTTGCTTGTTCCCCAAGATAAAAAATCTTTATATACCCCCCGAACGTATTGACCATCGTATCATGGAGAAATCTTCTGTTCGTCTTTCGTGTTGTTTTTCTGGCAAATCTGGAAATATGTCGTCTCAAGATTCGGAGGAAGAGTGCCCTGTTTCTTACCAGCCTCTGGACCTAAATATCTTCGAAGCCGAATCTATCCCTCCTCGTTTCCTGCAGGAAAGCAAGGAAGCGTTATGCAAGAGGATATTAAAGCTCGAGCTGGAGAATGAGGATCTGAGGGAAAGTAACTTTAGCCTTCGACGCAAGCTGGATAAACTTACTACCTCATCACCACTGCCATCATCATCTTCCCCAACAAAGGAGACTTGAGTTCATGGTATGGGCACTCCCCTTGGCTTGTGCCAATGTTGGGGGAGGTGCCCCGATATCGTATCACCACCACTATCTTTGCCTTTATCTATTTTAGTTCGATCTTTAGTTATCCTATGATTTAGTTGAATAAAAGTTAGTTCAATCTATTTTAGAGTGCTTGCTTAGTGATCTATCTATCTATGTAATTGTGTGCGAGATATATAATAAAGATTAGTTTGAGTTTTGTTTCTTTACTTTTATGTTGCAAAAAAAGAAGGAAAAATAAATGAAAAAGATCATACGCTAATCTTATGGTAAGTAATTACATCACATAAGTATAAGTGGTATAATTTATTGGAGATTGACAAACATAACATTGGTCAATAATGCAATTCATGAAAGAATTAATAAGGGAAGAGAAGATTCACATGCAAATACACTATCTTGGACATCTTTTATGATTGTGAGCCCCCATTAAATATTATATGCCAAAATTGTTGACGTTGGACAAGGAAGACAACATAATGATTTATGTTTGTTCATATTCACATAGAAGTTATATTGTCATAGATCCTTCAACATGTGGTGCTTGCTCAATATCTTTGCTAGCCAAAAACTCCGCACTAAGTAGAGATACTACTTGTGCATCCAAAAACCCTTAAACCCAAAATCTTATTTCGAGAGACCGCCATACCTACCTATGGATTGAGTAAGATCCTTTAAGTAAGTTGTCATCAGTGCAATAAGGCAATAAAAATTGCTTATAAATGTGTTGGATCATTTAGTGTAAGAGAAAATTGAGCGTTGTACGAACTTGTGATGGAAAAATAATAAAAGCGACGGAATGCATAATAAAGGTTGCTATCATAAGGGGCAATACAATGTGACGTTCTTTTGCATTAAGGGATTTGGCATACAAACAAAAAGCATATGGAAACCTCTGCTTCCCTCCGCGAAGGGCCTATCTTTTACTTTTATGCAAGAGTCAAAGTATTCTTCCCTATTCCTTTTATTTTTCTCTTTTTGCAAGCATCATGTGGTGAGGAAAGATCTAGGCACATATATCCAGTTGGATATGAGTGAGCATGAGTTATTATTATTGACATCACCCCTGAGGTGAATACGTTGGGAGGCGAAACTATAAGCCCCTATCTTTCTATTTGTCCGGTTGAAACTTTTTGTTCATGGGTATGCTGTGAGTGTTAGCAATCATAGAAGGTTAAATGATGATTGAGTATCTAGACTTGCCTAAAGGCTCCGATACATGACCCTTCCTGAAAATATGATGAATTGTAGTTGCAAAGTTGACTGAGAACATAGTTTGTTGGTTTTCAATAAAGTTTATGCTTTATACTTCAATGTTGTGATGAATTGTTACTTGTTCATGAGAAGTTATATGATAAAAGTTGTGTGATAAAGTTTTATGTTAAAGTTCTTTGCTATTATAATAATACGCATGATGCTTCTATGTCCGTATTTTGTTTTTATCGACACCTCTCTCTCTAAGCATGTGGGCATTTTTTTCGATTTCAGTTTTTCTCTTGAGGACAAGCAAGGTCTACGCTTGGGGGAGTTGATACGTCCATTTTTCATCATGTTTTCCTACTGTTATTTATAATGTTTTTATGCATAATAATGCTTTATGGAGTAATTCTAATGCCTTTTCTCTCATAATATGCAAGGTTTACACAAAGAAGGAGAATGCCTGCAGCTGGAATTCTGGGCCTAAAAAAGCTACATCAGAGTTACCTATTCTGTACATCTCTAAATGAGTTGAAAATTTATGGAGAATTATTTTGGAATATATAAAAAATACTGGAGCAAATAACTACAGGAGGGGGGGCCACCTGGTGAGCACAAGACACCAGGGCGCGCCAGCCCCCCCAGGCGCGCCCTGGTGGGTTGTGCTCAGCCCAGCCCACCTCTGGTGCCCATCTTCTGGTATATAGGTCATTTTGACCTAGAAAAAACCAGGAGAGGACTTTTGGGATGAAGCGCCACCGTCTCGAGGCAGAACTTGGGCAGGAGCACTTTTGCCCTCCGGCGGAGTGATTCCGCCAGGGAACTTCCCTCCCGGAGGGGGAAATCGAAGCCATCTTCATCACCAACAACCGTCTCATCTTTGGGAGGGCAATCTCCATCAACATCTTCAACAGCACCATCTCCTCTCAAACCCTAGTTCATCTCTTGTGTTCAATCTTTGTACCGGAACCTCAGATTGGTACCTGTGGGTGACTAGTAGTGTTGATTACATCTTGTAGTTGACTACTATATGGTTTATTTGGTGGAAGATTATATGTTCAGATCCATTATGCTATTTAATACCCCTCTGATCTTGAGCATGATTATAATTTGTGAGTAGTTACTTTTGTTCTTTAGGTCACGGGAGAAGTCATGTTGTAAGTAATCATGTGAACTTGATATGTGTTCGATATTTTGATGATATGTATGTTGTGATTCCCTTAGTGGTGTCATGTGAATGTCGACTACATGGCACTTCACCATATTTGGGCCTAAGGGAATGCATTGTGGAGTAGTTATTAGATGATGGGTTCCTAGAGTTACAGAAGCTTAAAACCTAGTTTATGCGGTACTTCGTAAGGGACCGATTTGGATCCAAAAGTTTAATGCTATGGTTAGATTTTATCTTAATACTTTTCTCATAGTTGCGGATGCTTGCGAGGGGGTTAATCATAAGTAGGAGGTTTGTTCAAGTAAGAACAACACCTAAGCACCGGTCCACCCACATATCAAATTATCAAAGTAGCGAACACGAATCAAACCAACATGATGAAAGTGACATGGTGAAATTCCCGTGTACCCTCAAGAACGCTTTGCTTATCATAAGAGACCATTTTGGCCCATCCTTTGCCACAAAAGGATTGGGCTACCTTGCTGCACTTTATTTTCGGTCACCGTTACTTTTCCATTACAAATTATCTTGCTATCAAACTACCTGTTACCGACTATTTCAGTGCTTGCAGAAAATACCTTGCTGAAAACCACTTGTCATTTCCTTCTGCTCCTCGTTGGGTTCGACACTCTTACTTATCGAAAGGACTACAATTGATCCCCTATTCTTGTGGGTCATCAACTGCTGACAGCAAAGACGATGATGATATGTTCATGCCGAGCACCAATGGCAAGACACCCGCTTCGTCCAACGCCAAGAGTGCCTCATTGTCGAAGGGCAAGAGTGCTGCATTGACGGAGGATGAAGATGATGTCTTCATGTAGTTTGTATGCTGTATTATTTAAGCTCATTTGTACCATTTAATTACAATGTACTTGTATCTTAATTATCTGTAGCAGTCTCTGTTGTGGGTGGACACGATCACCTATGGGGCCATTGACCCCTTGTGGTTTGGCAAGGGGGAAGATCACATTGCGCAAAGAGCAGAGGCCGTGGAACAACAAGACGGTGGTGGTTTTTACCCAGGTTTGGGCCGTTGAGAAGCATAAAACCCTACTCCTGCTTTGGTGGATTGGATGGAGGAACACGAGGGACACACAACGCTCAAGCCAGGCAAGGTGACCTCGGGGAGAGCATCTACGCGCATACAAGTGTGCAAGGGTCCCAATCCTTTGCTAGTTAGCCTTGGACCTCCTTTTATAGCTTAAGGGGTAACCACAGTGGCAAAACAGTCTTTATCTAGTGATTAGATAGCTAACAGTGCTATCATACCTAACTCTGGCAGTTAGGACAAAGTGCTTTAAATGCACTGCTAGGTGTCGTGTTGAGGGTGAAGCCCGGCAAGCCTGCCGTGCTGCTTAACCATCTTCTGCTTATCTGTCTGACATGCCTCTAGATGGGTGTCACATGAGGATAATTTGTCTTCTAATGGGCTGCCACGTGCTTGGTGGTAGCCACTCAATCACTTGGAGGCTCGACACCGCATTGATAGGTGATTTGCGTGGTGGTGCGGTGGAGCAGTGGTGCCTTGGCGGGAGTTCTTGCTCTCGGCGGACCCAACAAGCATGCCAGGGAAATCTTGGACTTGTCCCTGGGGTGGCCTCGACCCCGCCAGGCTCTCCTGCCCGGCAAGGGAAGCCTCCCCAAGGTGATGCTCTGCTGTCTTGGTCTTCTTGATCCGCTCCTTGATCTCATGAAGAGCGGTTCTTCTGGCTTGGTTTTGCTTTTGTAGCTTGGTGTAGGACATGCGATACCAGCACGCCTGGGTATATGTCCAAGCAACCTAACATGAATGTTTGTTGCACCGACAGTCTCTCTGGAAATGTAACTCGAATAACAATGCGAATTAATAGAAATATGTCTCTCGCATACATAGGTAGATATAAGTCTCACACATACATAGGTAGAATATGCCAAAGAATTAGATAGTGGTTCAGCATCACTCGAATCTTAGTCCAGTACGCTCCGCCTATTACTCTTGAGAGGTGCAAACTCTCTAGACGGTTAGGTGTCAATTTCTTCAGAGACCAAGAGTGATTGTGGTTCTCGAAGAAGAAGTCTGTAAAGGTTCGGAGATCGCCTCAAGTATCTACCATGACTGATCGACATTGGTTGATGAACCAATTGTCGAAGAGAATAGGGTGAAGAGAGTTTATCTTCCGTGTTAAGTCACAGCCCCTCCAACCAGACGTATTCCTTGTGCAGAAGGACAAACTGGTCGAACAAATACCCTGTCGCCATTGAGCATAACTGGTTACCTCTGACCCCCATGTTTACATTCGATATATTTTCTTTCATGTGATTTGCCTCGATGCATGTGTTAGTTTCCATTATGTACTCAGTTTTAGCTCGCTGTAGTTTGTTTTTCATTCGCTTCGCTGCTGGGTTTCGAGAGTTTTGAGATTTCCGAAGAAATTTTAAAACTCCCATTCACCCCCTCTGGTAGACATACTTCGTTCCTACAATTGGTATCAGAGCAAGGTACTCCTTGACTCTGCTCATTTTGGTCTAACCACCTTGGAGTTTTAGTATGTCTTCAGTGAGCTACAAGTCGCATCTCAAGATTCCCATATTCGATGGGACGGACTATCCCTTCTGGAAAGAGAAGATGAAGATCCGTCTCCGAGCAATTGATGATGATATGTGGAACATGGTGCAGTTTGGGTTCACGGTTGAAATACCTCAAGCCCCCACTGACCAGGAGAAGAAACTTATTCAGATGGATGCTCAGGCCAAAGATAAAATTGGTGGCCATCTCTCTCGTGCTCAATTTCTTCACTATCGCCAGTGTGAAACTGCGAAGGATTTGTGGGATGTGCTCAAGAAGATAAATTAAGGTGTTTCAACTCAGAAAGAAGCTTGCATTGACACTCTTCGAGCGAAATTCAATCGCTTCAAGCGCATTGGATATGAAAGTTGTCAGCAAACATTCGATCATCTGAGTGACATAGCAAATGAGCTTCAAGGTCTCGGCGCCAAAGACATCACTGACCATGAAGTTGTGAAGAAACTGCTCCGATCACTTGATAGTTAATTCGACACGCTAGTCTTGATGATTCGTGAACGAGCTGATTTCAAAACCCTCGACTCTGCTGATATCATGGAAAGACTAAACACTGATGGCTCGTATCTCGTCAGTATTTCCCTGAAGAGGAAGGGATGATACAGTACATCTTCGGTAGGTATTTCCCTCAGTTATGAAAACCAAGGTTATCGAACTAGTAGGAGAAGCAAGCAACACTATGTAAACGGTACCTGCACACAAAGAACAAATACTTGCAACCCGACGCGTAAGAGGGGTTGTCAATCCCTCTCGGGTAAAAGATAGATTGGTTTGTATGATTTTGGATAAATAGATCTCGCAATAAAACAATATAAAATAAATAAAGAAAAAATGCAGCAAGGTATTTTTTGGTGTATTCTGCGTGTGCAAAACTGGCTTGCACCCGTTGTAGATGAACGTTGAGCTTATCACACCCGATCATCACGTGGTGTCTCGGCACGATGAACTTTGGCAACGGTGCATACTCAGGGAGAACACTTTTACCTTGAAATTTAGTGAGAGATTATCTTATAATGCTACCGTCAAACAAAGCAAAATAAGATGCATAAATGATAAACATCACATGCAATCAATATAAGTGATATGATATGGCCATCATCATCTTGTGCTTGTGATCTCCATCTCCGAAGCACCGTCATGATCACCATCGTTACTGGCGCGACACCTTGATCTCCATAGTAGCATCGTTGTCGTCTCGCCAACTATTGCTTCTATGACTATCGCTACCGCTTAGTGATAAAGTAAAGCAATTACAGGGCGATTGCATTGCATACAATAAAGCGACAACCATATGGCTCCTGCCAGTTGCCAATAACTCAGTTACAAAACATGATCATCTCATACAATAAAATATAGCATCATGTCTTGACCATATCACATCACAACATGCCCTGCAAAAACAAGTTAGACGTCCTCTACTTTGTTGTTGCAAGTTTTACGTGGCTGCTACGGGCTGAGCAAGAACCGTTCTTACCTACGCATCAAAACCACAACGATAGTTCGTCAAGTTAGTGCTGTTTTAACCTTCACAAGGACCGGGCGTAGCCACACTCGGTTCAACTAAAGTTGGAGAAACTGACACCCGCTAGTCACCTGTGTGCAAAGCACGGCGGTAAAACCAGTCTCGCGTAAGCGTACGCGTAATGTCGGTCCGGGCCGCTTCATCCAACAATACCGCCGAACCAAAGTGTGACATGCTGGTAAGCAGTATGACTTGTATCGCCCACAACTCACTTGTGTTCTACTCATGCATATAACATCTACGCATAAGACCTGGCTCGGATGCCACTGTTGGGGAACGTAGTAATTTCAAAAAAATTCCTACGCACACACAGGATCATGGTGATGCATAGCAACGAGAGGGGAGAGTGTGTCCACGTACCCTCGTAGACCGAAAGCGGAAGCGTTAGCACAACACAGTTGATGTAGTCGTACGTCTTCACGATCCGACCGATCCAAGTACCGAACGCATGGCACCTCCGAGTTTAGCACACGTTCAACTCGATGACGTCCCGTGAGCTCCGATCTAGCAAAGCTTCACAGGAGAGTTTCGTCAGCACGACGGCGTGGTGACGGTGATGATGATGCTACCGACGCAGGGCTTCGCCTAAGCACCGCTACGATATGATCGAGGTGGATTATGGTGGAGGGGGACACCGCACACGGCTAAGAGATCAATGATCAATTGTTGTGTCTATGGGGTGCCCCCTGGCCACGTATATAAAGGATGGAGGGAGGAGGAAGCCGGCCCTCACAGGGCGCGCCCAAGGTGTGGAGTCCTACTAGGACTCCCTAGTCCTAGTAGGATTCCACCTCCCACATGGAATAGGAAAAGGGGAAGGGAGAAGGAGAAGGAAGGAAGGGGGCGCCCCCTTTCCCTAGTCCAATTCGGACCAGTCCATGGGGAAGGGGCGCAGCCACCCTTGAGGCCTTTCTCTCCTTTCCCGTATGGCCCATTAAGGCCCAATACGAATTCCCGTAACTCTCCGGTACTCCGAAAAATACCCGAATCACTCGGAACCTTTCCGATGTCCGAATATAGCCTTCCAATATATCGATCTTTACCTCTTGACCATTTCGAGACTCCTCGTCATGTCCCCGATCTCATCCGGGACTCCAAACAAACTTCGGTCATCAAATCACATAAACTCATAATACCGATCGTCACCTAACTTTAAGCGTGCGGACCCTACGGGTTCGAGAACTATGTAGACATGACCGAGACACGTCTCCGGTCAATAACCAATAGCGGAACCTGGATGCTCATATTGGCTCCCACATATTCTACGAAGATCTTTATCGGTCAAACTGCATAACAACATACGTTGTTCCCTTTGTCATCGGTATGTTACTTGCCCGAGATTCGATCGTCGGTATCTCAATACCTAGTTCAATCTCGTTACCGGCAAGTCTCTTTACTCGTTCCGTAATACATCATCCCGCAACTAACTCATTAGTTACAATGCTTGCAAGGCTTATAGTGATGTGCATTACCGAGTGGGCCCAGAGATACCTCTCCGACAATCGGAGTGACAAATCCTAATCTCGAAATACGCCAACTCAACAAGTACCTTCGGAGACACCTGTAGAGCACCTTTATAATCACCCAGTTATGTTGTGACGTTTGGTAGCACACAAAGTGTTCCTCTGGTAAACGGGAGTTGCATAATCTCATAGTCATAGGAACATGTATAAGTCATGAAGAAAGCAATAGCAACATACTAAACGATCAAGTGCTAAGCTAACGGAATGGGTCAAGTCAATCACATCATTCTCCTAATGATGTGATCCCGTTAATCAAATGACAACTCATGTCTATGGTTAGGAAATATAACCATCTTTGATTAACGAGCTAGTCAAGTAGAGGCATACTAGTGACACTCTATTTTGTCTATGTATTCACACATGTATCAAGTTTCCGGTTAATACCATTCTAGCATGAATAATAAACATTTATCATGACATAAGGAAATAAAATAATAACTTTATTATTGCCTCCAGGGCATATTTCCTTCAAAAACAAAAGCAAATAAAAATAGATCTCAAAGCAAATATGATAAAGAATAGACCCGGGGGCCGTAGATTTCACTAGTGGCTTCTCTCGAGAAAAATAGCATACGACAATAGCAACGATCAATACGTGTCTTGCTGCCCCTTCTGTCACTGGGAAAGAACACCGCACGACCGAACCCATCACAAAGCACCTCTTCCCATGGCAAGAAAAATCGATCTAGTCGGCCTAACTAAACCAAAGATTCGAAGAAGAAATACGAGGCTATAAGTAATCATGCATATAAGAGATCAAAGAAACTCAAATAACTTTCATGGATAAATATATCTGATCATAAACTCAAAGTTCATCGGATCCCAACAAACACACCGCAAAAAGAGTTACATCAAATAGATCTCCAAGAGACCATTGTATTGAGAATTAAGAGAGAGAGAGAGAGGAAGCCATCTAGCTACTAACTACGGACCCGTAGGTTTACAATGAACTACTCACGCATCATCGTAGAGGCACCAATGAGGATGATGAACCACTCCGTGATGGTGTCTAGATTGGATCTGGTGGTTCTGGAACTTGCGGTATCTGGAATTGTGTTTCGTCGACTCCCCTAGGGTTTTTGTATTTTTGGGGTATTTATAGAGCAAAGAGGTGGTGCAGGAGGCGGCCGAGGTGGGCACAACCCACCAGGGCGCGCTTGGGGCCCCAGATGCGCCCAGGTGGGTTGTGCTCCCCTCGGAGCCCCCCTCTGGTACTTCTTTGGCCCAACAGGTGTCTTCTGGTCCAGAAAAATTCTCCAAAAAGTTTTGCTGCGTTTGGACTCCGTTTGGTATTGATTTTCTGCAAAGTAAAAAACAAGCAAAAAACAGCAACTGGCACTGGGAACTATGTCAATAGGTTAGTCCCAAAAAATGATATAAAGTTGCTATAAAATGATTGTAAAACATCCAAGAATGATAATATAACAGCATGGAACAAGCAAAAATTATAGATACGTTGGAGATGTATCAGCATCCCCAAGCTTAATTCCTACTCGTCCTCGAGTAGGTAAATGATAAAAACAGAATTTTTTATGTGGAATGCTGCCTAACATGTTCATCACATATTCTTTTCTTTTGTAGCATGGACATTTGGACTTTTATATGATTCAAAGCAATAGTCTAGTTTTGACATGAAGATTTAAATACTCAAGCATATCAACAAGCAACCATGTCTTTCAAAATATCAACACTAAAGAAAGTTATCCCTAGCCCATCATGCTCAATCATTGATCCATTCATGAAACACACTCGCATATTAGCTACATCCAATGCTCAAGTACGATCATAGTGCCCCCTAGTTGGTGCTTTATAAGAGAAGATGGAGACTCAAATAAAAATAAAATTTGCATCAAGTAAATAGAAAGGCCCTTCGCAGAGGGAAGTAGGGATTTGTAGAGGTGCCAGAGCTCAAAGCGAAAAATAGAGATAAGACATTTTGGGTGGCATGCTTTTCCTGTCAACGAAAACAATCGAGTAGTTCCCAATACTTTCCATGCTAGATATATCATAGGTGGTTCCCAAACAGAAAATAAAGTTTATTACTTTTTCCACCATACTTTCACATTCCACGGCTAGCCGTATCCACGGGTGCCGTCCATACCAACACTTTCCAAGGAATTTATTATTTGACAACATAAAGTAAATTCATTTTTCATTTCGGGACTAGGCATCCCTAATACCTTTGCCGTACTCTCGTGCAATGACAAGTGAATAAAAACTCATCTTGAGAATAACACATCTAGCATGGAAAAATATCAGCCACCCCCTACCGTTTCATGAGCGGTACGAGCACACAAAAAGGAATTTTATTTTGAAAATTAGAGATGGCACATACAAATTTGCTTAGAACGGCACGGAAATACTGCATATAGGTAGGTATGGTGGACTCATATGGCAAAATAGGGTTTAAGGATTTTGGATGCACAAGTAGTATTCCTACTTAGTACAAGTGAAGGCTAGCAAAAAGATTGAGAAGAATCCAACCAAGAAAAGAAAAATCACATAAGCGAGCATTGAGCATAACTAACACCGAATAATGCACCACAAGTAGGATGTAATTTCATTGCATAACTATTGACTTTCGTGCTTGCATAGGGAATCACAAACCTTAACACCAATATTCTTACTAAAGCACAATTACTCACCAACATGACTCACATATCACTATCATCATATCTCAAAACTATTACAAAGAATCAAGTTTATTTTGTCCAATGATCTTCATGAAAGTTTTTATTATATCCCTCTTGAATATCTATCACTTTGGGACTAGTTTCATATGTTGCTTTTGATAGCTCAAACAAATCTAAGTGAAGAACATGAGCATACAATTTTTTCGTCTCTCAAAATAATATAAGTGAAGCATGAGAGAATTTCTTCAAAAATTACTAACTCTCAAACAAATCTAAGTGAAGCATGATAGCATTTCTTCAAAAATATTAAAGCACACCATGCTCAAAAAGATATAAGTGAAGCACTAGAGCAATTTCATAGCTCAAAAAAATTTAAGTGAAACATAAAGAGCAATTCTAACGAATCATAGCATAATTTTGGCTTTCCCAAATAGGTGTGTTCAGAAAGGATACTTGACACAAAACAAAAAGAAAAACAAGCAAAGACTCATATAATACAAGACGCTCCAAGCAAAACTCATGATATTTGACGAATAAAAATATAGTTCCAAGTAAAATACCGATGGTCGTTAGAAGAAAGAGGGGATGCCACTCGGGGCATCCCCAAACTTAGTTCCCTATTTCTCCTTGAATATTGCCTTGGGGTGCCATGGGGCATCGCCAAGCTTAGGCTTTTCTTACTCCTTATTCCTTCATCCATCGTGATCTCACCCAAAACTTGAAAACTTCAATCACACAAAACTTAACAAAACCTTCGTGAGATCCGTTAGTATAAGAAAACCAATCTTTACTTTAAGTACTGTAGAAAACCCATTCAAATTTTGTTATTGCATTATATCTACTGTATTCTAAATTTTCCATGGCTTATACCCCCCGATACAATCCATAGAATCATCAAAATAAGCACACAGTGCAAAGAAAACAGAATCTGTAAAAAACAGAACAGTCTGTAAAGACTCGAATTTTACTCATACTTATGTAACTCCAAAGATTCTGAAAAATTAGGAAAACAGAGACAATTTGTATATAAATCTTGTGTAAAAAACTCAGAATTTTTCATCGCTTCTGTGAAATTAGACAATTATTTTACTGGACACAAAAGTTTCTGTTTTTCAACAGGATCAAATCAACTATCACCAAAGCTATCCCAAAGGCTTTACTTGGCACAAACACTAATTAAAACATAAAAAACACAATCATAGTAGAGGCATAATTGTACAAACACTCAAGAACAGAAATAAAAAGGCAAAAATAAATTTCATTCATTGGGTAGCCTCCCAACAAGCGCTATCGTTTTACGCCCCTAGCTAGGCATAAAGCATAGATCTAAGTATTGTCACCTTTCTTATTATTTTCCGTAGATGCGTTCTTGTCGGGAGGTTTTGCATAAATAACTTGAAACAAATTATCCATAGAAATTTTAGCATTATCAAGTTGCCCATCTACATATCCTCTTTGATTTCCGGCAACCATCCAAGAATATTGTTGATTAACATCATTGAAACTTGTTGGATTATGTCTAAAACGGGGGTTTCCTTTTTGAGATTCTCATCAAATTTTTTGTTATTTCCAAGAAGATGTCTCAACATGTAATCTCTATTATAAAGGATATGATCTATTACCGGTTTTTCACGGCTCATACCATAAAAATAAAAAATTTCCCTAGCTTCCCGTACTATGTAACCAAATTCATTCATAAGAACTTGGGTAGCTATATTTTTAGCTTTAGAATCTTTTATAGATGGCAGCTCATAAAACAATCTTTGCAAGGTAGGATGGGTACAGATAAATCTATTTTCAATTTTCAGAACTAGTGCTGAAATAGCTTCCGCATAAGATTTAGTTCTTTTAAGTATAGGAACATCATCACGAGTCAAATTTCCAACACAATTGAAAAATTCTTGGATATGTTCTTTTCCCATAACGTTTCCTTGCCCCAAAATAAAAGTTTTGGCATCCAGATTGCCAGATCATCTAATTTTAGGAGTTAGGCCATCATCTATTTGTGCCATACCAAATTCACTCATGGTGACAAGTTCAAGCAAATAAGAGATCTGACTAGAAAACGGCGAACGAAAAAGAGGGGGAATAAAACGGCAATTTTTTGTGAAGTGGGGGAGATGAAAACGAGAGGCAAATGGCAAATAATGTAAATTGCAAGGAGATGAGATTTGTGATTAGGAACCTGATAGATGTTGGTGATGTCTCCCCGGCAACGGCGCCAGAAATCCTTTCTTGATGGCTCGTATCCGCGTCAGTATTTCCCCGAAGAGGAAGGGATGATGCAGTACAACTTCGGTAGGTATTTCCCTCAGTTGTGAAACCAAGGTTATCGAACCAGTAGGAGAACCAAGTAACACTATGTAAACGGTACCTACACACAAAGAACAAATACTTGCAACCCGACGCTTAAGAGGGGTTGTCAATCCCTCTCGGGTAAAAGATAGATTGGTTTGTATGATTTTGGATAAATAGATCTCGCAATAAAACAAAATAAAATAAATAAAGAAAAAAGTGCAGAAATATATTTTTGGGTTTTTAGAATAATAGATCTGAAAACAAAAGCAAATATAAATAGACCTCAAAGCAAATATGATAAAGAATAGACCCGAGGGTCGTAGATTTCACTAGTGGCTTCTCTCGAGAAAAATAGCATACGGCGGGTAAACAAATTACTGTTTGGCAATTGATAGAACTTCAAATAATTATGAAGATATCCAGGCAATGATCATTATATAGGCATCACATCCAAGATTAGTAGACCGACTTCTGCCTGCATATACTACTATTACTCCACACATGGACCGCTATCCAGCATGCATCTAGTGTATTAAGTTCATGGAGAAACAGAGTAATGCAATAAGAATGATGACATGATGTAGACACGATCTATTCATGTAGGAATAGACCCCATCTTGTTATCCTTAATATCAACGATCAATACGTGTCTTGCTGTCCCTTCTGTCACTGGGAAAGAACACCGCACAACCGAATCCATCACAAAGCACCTCTTCCCATGGCAAGAAAAATTGATCTAGTCGGCCTAACTAAACCAAAGATTCGAAGAAGAAATACGAGGCTATAAGTAATCATGCATATAAGAGATCAGAGAAACTCAAATAACTTTCATGGATAAATAGATCTGATCATAAACTCAAAGTTCATCGGATCCCAACAAACACACCGCAAAAAGAGTTACATCAAATAGATCTCCAAGAGACCATTGTATTGATAATCAAAAGAGAAAGAGAGAGAGGAAGACATCTAGCTACTAACTACGAACCGGTAGGTCTACAATGAACTACACACGCATCGTCGGAGAGGCACCAATGAGGATGATGAACCCCTCCGTGATGGTGTCTAGATTGGATCTGGTGGTTCTGGAACTTGCGGCGGCTGGAATTGTGTTTCGTCGAGTCCCCTAGGGTTTTTGTATTTTCTTGGTATTTATAGAGCAAAGAGGCGGTGTGGGAGGCGGCCGAGGTGGGCACAACCCACCAGGGCGCACCTGGGCCCCCAAGCGCGCCCAGGTGGGTTGTGCTCCCCTCGGAGCCCCCCTCTGGTACTTCTTTGGCCCAACAGGTGTCTTCTGGTCCAGAAAAATTCTCCAAAAAGTTTCGCTGCGTTTGGACTCCGTTTGATATTGATTTTCTGCGAAGTAAAAAACAAGCAAAAAACGACAACTGGCACTGGGCACTATGTCAATAGGTTAGTCCCAAAAAATGATATAAAGTTGCTATAAAATGATTGTAAAACATCCAAGAATGATAATATAACAGCATGGAACAAGCAAAAATTATAGATACATTGGAGACGTATCAAACACCCACGAGGAACAAGAAGAAGAGAAAGCGATCTCTATGGCTCGAGTTGACGCAAAAATCATGCTCTCAAGGCTGTAGCTGATTCTTCCTCCGATGGAAATGCCGAAGAAGATTCAGATGACCTAGAAAGGATCAACAAAGATCTCGCATTAATCACAAAAAGATTCCAGCGCCTTCACAGGAAGAGCGAGTTCCAGAAGAAAGGTTCAAGCAACTCTGGTGGTTCAAAATCTTCATCAAAACCCACTGGAGAATACACCTACTTCAAGTGCAAAAAGCATGGACATTTCATTTCGGACTGCCCTCTCTTGGAAGCTGAAATTTGTGCTAGTGGAAGATATGATTCTGGACTATCAAGGAAAAAGCAAGAGCAAGAATTACGACTCCGATGATGAGAAGAAAACTAAGAAGTTCTTCAAGAAGAAGGACAACTCCACTTCAAAATCTTTGTCAAGATCTTCCTCAAGGAACCCTTCCAAGTCCTCCTCCAACCGCAAGAATAACTCTCGTAAGGCCAAGACGTACATCGGCAAGTAAATGGATTCTGATGAAGAAGAATTGTCAGACTCCGAAGAAGCTGATGAATCCGATGAGGATTCCGACTCTGGTATGGCAGGCCTAGCATATGCCTCCTCCCCTGCAACAAACTTCTTCGGGAATCCGTCAAGCGACGATGAATCTTCTGCCTACTGCTTCATGGCCAAAGCTTCGAAGGAAAAGGTATCCTCCAAACATCACAAGGTTCACTCCAGTGATCAATATTCTTCCGATGAGGATGACCATGCTAAGTTGATCAAAATTGCTAATATTCAACAATACTCTCTTGAGAAAATTGAGAAAACCCTCAAGAAATCTGAAGGGTTGTTGGTTGAGGAGATGGAGAAAAATCAGTCGTTGGCCGAAGAGTATTCCACTCTCAAGTCACGAATGGAAGAACTGTCAAATCGTCATGATTTTCTCTCAGCCGACCACGAAAGATTGACCTAGGATTACCTGAAAAGGAAACAGGAACTTGAGGCACTGAGATAGGCTCATGAGGATTTGATCAAAGAAAATTCTGTTCTCACCCAACAACTTAAAGAGAAACCTGAAGTGTTTGTACCACCGCGCTTAAAATGCCTTGAATGAACCAATGCTGAATCAAATGATGAATCTATGTGAATGCTAACCCCTCTGTCGAGGAAAATGGTTCTGTTTCTGATGAAAATGCTAGGTTGAAGGATCTTCTTCAGACAGGAATGTGCAAATCTCTCAAAGGGCATCAAACCCTTTGCGATGTTCTGAAGAAATCCATTATTCACAAAAATCCCAGGAAGGAAGGTATCGGTTTCGAAAGGAAACTAAATGAAAATGGCTCCTACTGGAAACCTGATCAATATCTGATGGAAATACGCCCTAGAGGCAATAATAAAATGGTTATTATTATATTCCCTTAATCATGATAAAGGTTTATTATTCATGCTAGAATTGTATTGACCGAAAACTTAAATACATGTGTGGATACATAAACAAATACTGTGTCCCTAGTAAGCCTCTACTAGACTAGCTCGTTGATCAAAGATGGTTAAGGTTTCCTAAAAATAGACATGTTTTGTCATTTGATAACGGGATCACATCATTAGGAGAATGATGTGATGGACAAGACCCAACCGTTAGCATAGCATATGATCGTTCAGTTTATTGCTACTGCTTTCTTAATGTCAAATACATGTTCCTTCGACCATGAGATCATGCAACTCCTGGATACAGGAGGAATACCTTGTGTGCTATCAAACGTCACAACATAACTGGGTGATCATAAAGATGCTCTACAGGTATCTCCGAAGGTGTCTGTTGAGTTGGTGTGAATAGAGATTGGGATTTGTCACTCCGTGTATCGGAGAGGTATCCCTGGGCCCTCTCAGTAATACACTTCACAAGAAGCTTGCAAGCAAAGTGACTAAGGAGTTAGTTGCAAGATGATGTATTACGGAATGAGTAAAGAGACTTGCCAATAACGAGATTGAACTAGGTATAGAGATACCGACGATCGAATCTCGGGCAATTAACATACCGACAGACAAAGGGAATTACGTATGTTGTCATAAAGGTTCAACCGATAAAAGATCTTCGTGGAATATGTAGAATCAATATGGGCATCCAGGTCCTACTATTGGTTATTGACCGGAGAGGTGTCTCGGTCATGACTACATAATTCCCGAACCCGTAGGGTCGCACGCTTAACGTTCGCTGACGCTAGAGTAGTATTGGGATATTTGATGAGTGGTAACCAAATGTTGTCCGGAGTCCCGGATGATATCCCGGACATCACGAGGAGTCTCAGAATGGTCGAGAGGTAAAGATTTATATATGGGAAGTCATATTTTGGGCTCCGGAAAAAGCTGCAGTTTTTTCGGTATTGTATCGGGAAGCTTCCAGAAGGTTCCAGAGGATTCCGGAGGGGTCCTGAAGTCCACAAGTGGGTTCACCACGACCCAAGGGCTAGCATGGTCTGTGGATAGGTGCCCTATCCTTATTGGTCTAGGTGCACCAAGTCCTCAAAAGCCATGTGGCTAGGGAAGGCAAAAAAGGAAGGAGTCCTAGTAGGAATAGGGTTGGACTTGGAGTCCAAGTCATCTCCCCCTTAGCTGCGCCCTAGGGCTTGGAGGGGCTGTTTACCATGCCCCTCCAACTATATATAGAGGGCAGGGGGCGCCCCAAGAGGACACACCAAGCCCTTGGCGCCCCTCTCTCTCCCGTTACTCCGTAGTTCCACCGCCTCGTCCCGACGACGCTTAGCGAAGCGCTGTCGGTGATACACCACCACCATCACCACCACACTGTCATACTGGTTGTGATCCCATCTACTCCTCTCCCGCTTGCTAGATCAAGAAGGAGGAGATGTCATCGAGCCGCACGTGTGCTAAACTCGGAGGTGCCATCCGTTCGGCACTAGATCGGTTGGATCGTGATCGGATCGCGAAGAGTACGACTACATCAACCGCGTGATAAACGCTTCCGCTTAGCGATCTACAAGGGTATGTAGATGCTCTTCCCCTCTCGTTGCCATGCATCTCCATGGATAGATATTGTGTGTGCGTAGATTTTGTTTTGTTTTCCATGCAACGTTTCCCAACAGTGGCATCCGAGCTAGGTCTATGCGTAGATGATATGCACGAGTAGAACACAAAGAGTTGTGGGCGGTGATAGTCATACTGCTTACCACCAACGTCTTATTTTGATTCAGCGGTATTATGGGATGAAGCGGCCCGGACCAACCTTACATGTCCATGCACATGAGACCGGTACCACCGACAGACATGCAACTAGTTTTGCATAAAGGTGGCTGGCGGGTGTTTGTTTCTCCTACTTTAGTTGAATCAAATTTGACTACGGCCAGTCCTTGAAGAAGGTTAAAACAACAAACTTGATGAATCACAATTGTCGTTTTTGCGTAGGTAAGAACGGTTCTTGCTAGAAGCCCATAGCAGCCACATAAAACTTGCAACAATAAAGTAGAGGACGTCTAACTTGTTTTTGCAGGGCATGTTGTGATGTGATATGGTCAAGATATGATGTGATATATGTTGATGTATGAGATGATCATGTTTTGTAATATCGACAACCGGCAAGAGCCTTAGGGTTGTCTCTTTATTGTATGAAATGCAAGCGCCATGTAATTGCTTTACTTTATCACTATGCGTTAGCGATAGTTGTAGAAGCAATAGTTGGTGAGACGACCCCGACGCAACGATGGAGATCAAGGTGTCGAGCCGGTGACAATGGAGATCATGACAATGCTTTGGAGATGGAGATTAAAAGCACAAGATGATGATGGCCATATCATGTCACATATTATGATTGCATGTGATGTTTATCCTTTATGCATCTTATTTTGTTTTGAGCGGCGGTAGCATTATAAGATGATCCCTTCACTAAATTTCAAGATAAAAGTGTTCTCCCCGAGTATGCACCGTTGCCAAAGTTCGTCGTTTCGAAGCACCACGTGATGATCGGGTGTGATAGACTCTACGTTCACATACAACGAGTGTAAGACAGTTTTGCACATGCAGAATACTTGGGTTAAACTTGATGAGCCTAGCATGTACAGACATGGTCTCGGAACACTGGAGACCGAAAGGTCGAACGTGAGTCATATATTAGATATGATCAACATAGAGATGTTCACCATTGATGACTACCCCATCTCACGTGATGATCGGACATGGGTTAGTTGATTTGGATCATGTATCACTTAGATAACTTGAGGGATGTTTATTTAAGTGGGAGTTCATTAGTAATTTGATTAATTGAACTTAATTCATCATGAACCTAGTCTTAATAGTTTTGCATATCTATGTTGTAGATCAATAGCTCGCGATATAGCTCCCCTATGTTTTGATATGTTCCTAGAGAAAACTAAGTTGAAATATGATAGTAGCACTGATGCGGATTGGGTCCGTGATCTGAGGAATATCCTCATTGCTGCACAGAAGAATTATGTCCTTAATGCACCGCTAGGTGATAGACCTATTGCAGGAGCAGATGCAGACGTTATGAACGTTTGGCAAGCTCGATATGATGACTACTTAATAGTTTAGTGCACCATGCTTTACGGCTTAAAACCGGGACTTCATAAATGTTTTGAACCCCATGGAGCATATGAGATGTTCCCAGAGCTGAAATTGGTATTTCAGGCCCATGCCCGTGTCAAGAGGTATGAGACCTTTACTTTGCCTACAAGATGGAGCAGAATAGCTCAGCCAGTGAGCATGTGCTCAGAATGTCTGGGTACTACAATCGCTTGAATCAAGTGGGAGTTAATCTTCCAGATAAGATAGTGATTGACAGAGTTCTCTAGTCACTATCACCAAGCTACTAGGACTTCGTGATGAACTATAATATGCAAGGGATGACAAAAATGATTCCCGAGCTCTTCATGATGCTGAAATTGGCGAAGGTAGAAATCAAGAAAGAGCATCAAGTGTTGATGGTTAGACAAGACCACTAGTTTCAAGAAAAGGGCAAGGAAAAGAAAGGGATCTTCAAGAAGATTGGCAAGCAAGTTGCCACTCCCGTGAAGAAGCCCAAAGCTGGACCTAAGCCTGAAACTGAGTGCCTCTACTACAAAGGAAATG